>JAFFJZ010000061.1:600000-1118642 GCA_018340375.1 Gonatopus flavifemur | reverse complement strand
CATTTCATTTATTCATTCATTTCATTTATTCATTCATCTCATTCATTCATTTATTTCATTCGTCCATTTATTTCCTTCATCCATTCATTCATTCCATTCATTCATTTTTTTTATTGGGATTTTACTTCTTCTTCTGAATATGCCTTCAATTGACAACAAATAAAAGTATTCTACCAACGGTAATAGGCGTTATCATTTCAGTATCTTGTTAACATGGGTTGCCAATGTTGGACGTTGGCAATTAACGTTGCTCCAACGTTGAATATTTACAGAATTTCTTATTGGGTTCAGTAACGTGGAATGAATATTGTTTCATTACAATCTTCGATAGCTTGGTGGTTATCACGTGAGATTATCATTTGAAAAGAATGAAGGTCGATTCCACCCGGGAACAAAAATTTTCCACTCTTCAAACCAATAGATGACCCAATGGGAACTCCGTCTACTGAACAATCTGCCAGACCAAAAACAAGGAATTTCTCGACGTTACATTCACTTCTATAAAAAGATTGACTAATTCAATTCCTGATGATACTTCATCATAATTTTCTGCTTTGGGTGTATTTTACATCATATTCAATATCTCGCGCGATTCGCGGGTACGTTGATAACTGTCAAAGTGCTTTATTAATTTCATGACAATATGGATACGGATTGGATATCTACCCGGACTTATGATTCTTGATATCCCTCCGGCATAGACGGGATACCGGCCCGATATCGGCCCGTTTGGCATCACATGCTTGGGATGTTACCTCATGATACACGCAGAGGACTAGCGAGAAATTACATCATGTAACCGTCCTGATTTTTCATCTCCCGATTAGATGATCTTTTATCTCGACTGCGTGAAAAAACATCACAGCATCGGAGAATATAAATCTCGAATCTTGGGGATATTATTTCACCGTGAAGTTGGAGATCCAAAAACCAAGCAGTCTGGTGATGAAAAATCATCAATCAGTTGATTTTGTCTCACGTCAATTCCGAAACAAAAATTTACGGAAGATTAGGTGATTTAATATCCCACGGGTTCCCTGCGTGTAGTGATATGAGTATAAGAACAACATGTAATGTTTAAAGTGATCAAGCTACCGCTTTATAGAATAAAAATTCCTTTCTGACAATTGGATCTATGTCAGAGTTCAAGATTGGAGAAGATTGTGATATTCACCAAGACAGATTGACAGATTGAATCAATATTTTATCGCAAATAACGTGTATGATCTGAACAGGAAAGTCGCGGTGTTAGTGACACTGATTGATCAAGATGCGTATAAAATCTGAAGACACTTGTGCGATCAAATTAAACCACCTGGAAAAAATTATGACGGTTTGTGTACGATTTGGGAATGTCGGTTTCCTAAAAGAGTATCGGTATTGTAAGAAAAAACTGAACTTCACGATTCAAAACAATCTGAAAACGAATCAGTTAGTCGGTGGTATATTCATATTAAAGATGAAGCTCATACTTGTGAATTTGGTGCTCAACTAGGAACGATGATTCTCCAGGGGTCTTTCTGGTTGAGATTTTATCCTACGGAAACGACTCTTGAATTTTATGACGGGTCAATCATCAAACCGATGAGACAAATTTATGTGAACCTTCCCAAACAGTGAAGATATCGGAGCTGAATTTATATTAGTCAAAAAAAGTTGTAGCCTATTAATAGGTCGTGATTTAATGGGAAAACTAGGTTATCGAATCACCCCAATAAATGATATAGATGATAACGGTGATTTTAATCGAGTGTCATAAAAATATGAATCTTGATTTGATAGAAAGTTGGGATATTATAAATTCAAAGGAATTGGAATAGACGGAGGACAAGGGGCGAATCCAGTCTCTTTGGAACTCAGACCTGTTCCGTTACTTTTTAGGAATGGAGTTGGTCGACAATCAGAATCGATGGAGAAAAGAGGTATTCTTGTCTCTGTGAATGACAATCCATGGGGGACACTTTTAATCCCAGTTCTCAATCAGGTATGGGCGATATCGCATCAATATTTTGAGTATCGATACTTTTTTAATCGATTAATCGATATTTTCATTCTTTTTCTTTCCCCTAATATATCAACGCGTCGATACTTTTTGTATGAGTATCAATATTTTTCAAAAATTTTGTATATTATAATTTTATATATTATTTTAATATCATGTATGTAAATCAACGTCAACTGGTGAATTTTCGAAGTTGTGGTTAATAGGATGTATTAAGAATAGAGGAAAGGAGTACAGTCGCGTGATTAACTAATAAGACTTCTTCTTGTTGAAAGCGCCATAAAATGTGATAAATTTGAAACTGCCTGAACGCCAATTTTTTGCCACTTTCATTTTTTATAGAGTTCTGCTGTAATGTGGTGAGATATCGAAGCATTTCAGAGATTGAACAGTAAACAAATGAAGATTAACTTTTTGATTTACACATTTTTTTTACATAAATATATTTATGATTTTAAATGAAATAGTCTTGCATCAAACATCTTGTAACCTTGAACGGATTCTTCTATTGAGTTGATTGGAATAATTATTGAATCTAATGGAATACGGTACAATTGATTGTAATAAGTATCATTTTTATGTTAGAAGAATGATGTATTTGATCAAATTACCATTTAGTTCTGTCAACTACATCTGTAATTGATGGGAATCAATCTTTACAAACATACGATGTAGTTGACGCAACTATTCCGTGAGATTCACCGTATTTAAGCCCATGATGTAGTTGAAAGAACTAAACCGTCTTTGAGTTCACAATCTTTTTTTCTCAGTGTAGTCTTTTTCTTCGTAGTGAATTTTATTTTTGGTTCATCGCCATCAAATCGAATTACCTGACCAATCAAATACTTTTCAGTTTTCTCAGTCAGGAATCTCAGAACTATCCACATTCCCACTTTCAAAATAGGAGATTGTGAATACACGGTTGGTTGCTATGTGATCCAGACACTAGAATATGATAAGAATCTTCTTTAGATCTCAAGCCTGTAGTTTCATTTGCTCTCGACTCTGTAATGAGGACACATGTCACCAAGTTTACAAGTAAAGCATGTCAACTTTTTCGACAGTATTCTTGTTGACTTCATTGAGTCTCACACTGTAAAAAAATTTCACCGGAAAATTCCAGTACATGTACTGGAAGCAATTAATCTGTACATGTACCGGAAAATTTCAGCACATTTGTACTGCAAAAATTCAGTGCAAACGTTATGGAATTTCAGCATCAAAACTGGGAATTTTCTGAGCCTCGGTACTGGAATTTTTCAGCACACGAACTGGACTTTTCCAGGACATGTACTGGAAAATCAATGCTGAAAATATCCATGAAGATTGAAAAAAAATTGCTCACGCAAAGTGATTTTGCAGGGTCCTTGTGTTCCAAGATGATTGAGAAACTTTGGGTCGTTCATTTGGATGGACAGAAACTCATGTCTACCTAACGGGATTTGAACCTACACTCTTCTACCTGCCTAACAACTGAAACCTAAGACCTAACCGATGAGCTATAGCGCGACATGTTGGAAGGCCAGCTTGGGTTACTACATATGCTTCATATCTAGAATACACAAGAGGATAAGTCTTGGAAAAACCTCATATATCAATTTTATTGGCTACAATTACAATTATTATTCAAAATCTCAATCAGGAAATTTTTAATATAGAGACTTGACATTTTTCCTGCCAGAAATGACGAAGTCCAATGGAAGTGGAAAATTTCAGTGCAACAGTGATTAAATTCCGTTGCATAGCAACTGGAAAATTCCATCACACGACCTGAAAATTGCAGTTCAGAACCTGTATAATTCAATTGCATAGTAACTGGAAAATTCGATCACAAAACCTGAGAATCGCAGTTAAAAACCTGTATAATTCCAGTATACCAACGATTAGGTTTTTTTTTCTAAATTCCAAATTTTTTCTCAAGTCCTTTTTGAGGGGATATTTTTTTCTGGTGCACAAGAACTATAAAATTGTAGTACGAGCCGGTAAAATTTTCGCGAAATCATGGCAAAATTTCAGTACATCATCTCAAACTTGAAAATTCCAGTACAATGACTGAATTTTCAGTTATGCTTGGTGAATTTTCAGTATCGTAACAACAAAATCTCTGTACATGTACTGGAATATCCATATTCCAGTACTAGCACTGGAAATTTCCAGTCCAGTTGCATAGTAAATTTCCAGTTTTTTTTTACAGTGCAGGTAATCTGATGGAATGCCTTCTTATTTCCGCATTGTGCTGTTAGTCCATCACTCAAGACATGAATCGGTTTTATAGTATGTGACAGATGTATTCGATCAAGAATTTTTTGCATGTGAATACATGTAGCACATGCATCATGTCGCAAGCGGTCTGAAAATGTACTGAAAAATGTGCTCTTCAACCCTTTGGTATGAGGGCCAGTGCCGAATTCACCGAAAGTGAGGCCCTAGGCGAATTTTGGTGGGGTCTATGTAAGGGCAGCTTAAAAACGATGAGTTGAAAATATAAAACTCCGAGCTACGAAATAAATTCAACAAAAGCGTAGTATTCTCAAAAGCAATCTTTAGTGCCGGGGTTATTTGGGGTTGGCTCGCTTGGGGCTTAGAACGGCCTCGCTTGCGTTTGTGGTATGTGGTTTTATTTAATTTTTATATAGGGAATTTTTTTTTCATTGGTGGGGCCTTCTGTTGGTAGGGGCCCATAGGCCTGTTCCTAATAGACCTAGTGCTGATTCCGGCACTGATCAGAGCACTTGTGATAGAATACGCTGGTATGTCAACTCATCTGCTGCCTCGAAGCTGTGAATAGGGATGGGCGATGTTGCATCGATATTTTGAGTATCGATACTTCTTCACTGGATTGATCAATATTTTCATCGATATCTTTTCCCCGATATATCAACGCATCAATACTTTCTTTATGGGTATCGGTATTTTTTTCAAATTTTATATACTAGCCCCGTCGCTTCGCGGTCACCATGCTTGCCAATTGTTATGATTTCACCCATCCACACAGCGACACAAATCAGAAAGAGTTCTCAATGCATTCATTTTGAATTCTTATGGTGCCACATGAATTCATCATGCACTCTTTGTGAGCTCTGGTGCTGTGTAGGCAGGTAGCACCGTTGACGAGAATCGAACTCACAACTTACAATCTTGTAGACCAGCGCTTTACTCGCTGAGCTATGGAGACTGATTAATAACTTCCACCCAGCAATGCCATTTTGAATATGATTCATCCGATCCAGGAAATATAATTGACATAAAAATATCTTATGAAATGGATGAAAATTCATATCGAATTTGTGAATCGGAATGAATCATGTAATATCATTCTACATAAATTCGAGTGTTTTTTTTTCATATAAATAGGAAATAATTCTGTATTCAACGAACGCTTGTCTGTATCTGTACCAATTTTTTTTTGATGAAATGGTTTTCATGACACATTAACAGCGAGCACATTGATGAGGTTGTTTCAAGTCCGCCAATTTTCAGTCAAACTTATTGAATATTCGTTCGATTAACCAATTAACTGGAAGCAATTGGATGAGTATGTTATCTTAGATTATAATTCTCTCGAATTACACCTGCATGCATTTTGATGACTTCAATATGTGATTGAAACAACTGCTGGGAACGGTACGTTCGAAATTTGTTGTTTCCATCTATGACGTAGTGATTGATTGGAACGCGCATCTTATTTAGTTACTATATCGCTGCGGGGTTGACTCAACCAAAAATGTATATTTGTACCAAATGACGGAAAATTGATGTCAAGGTTATTCTGTTGGCTCATCCGCATACCTGCCAAATTTCCGGCTCGCTTGAGAAAAAAAACAATTTCTATCTCAGTGTATGTTATTTTGATTATTTTGGTAAAATATGTATTTGAAAATGGGAGTCCTCTGAATCGGATGATGTCATAGTTGTGAATCACTCACGTCTTCACTATTTCAGCCTCGTTCAGAGTTTAGAAACAAAGGTGGGGCAAATTTTCTCACTGGAGAAATTTGTCCCCGTCTCAACTAAGTGTGATTGTAGGGTGTTACAAATGTATTTCTGATACGGTTTAATTAGTCTCCACTATTTGAGGTTAGTTCAGAATTGGAGAACAATGATGCGGCAAATTTGTTCATTGAGGAAACTTGCCTCAGTCTGAATAAAATTATTATGGCGTATCACAATCAAAATTATCGATGATGACGAGCAAATATATCATGATGTATCATCAAGTTTGTACAGATAACAAATGGTGATCAAATGAAATACGATGGCGCCGAATGAAATACTCAATTCATATCGAAACTACAATTTCGTACCTATTTCTGACGATTCTGAATGAGTGAGCAAACTTGCTCCCATACAGCCCAAGGGTGTGAAAAACTTGCCCCGTGTACGGGGTGAGCGTTCGAAAAAATCCTCTCTCACAAACTCTATTCATTTTTCTCCGAAAAAAGAATTCCACCTGAGGGAGACATCTTTGTAATGTACAAATATTCACACTTTTGATTAAGTTTGAATCCATTCCCATAGAGCACAAATGTCTCAGTGATATCTCCAGAATATTCTGACAATATTACAATGTCTCCAGAATATTCTGGAGATATAACTGGGACATTGGTGCTATGTGGGTTAGCAGGAATAACAAAATAATGTTCCTCTAACTTTCCAACTGTCCCGAACTCAGACTTCGAAAAATTTCAGAATTGTTTTATTCACAGAATTCTTGAATGATAACATTTTTAGAACATTTCAAAATGTGATATGTGCAATATTTCAATGAGAAGGTTGTCAGAATATTTACAATCGGAATTGTATACGTAATATTTATGCAATCTTCAACTGGAATGTTTCGAATGAGACATTCGTAATATTCTGGAAATATCTCTGAGACATTTAGTGCTATGTGGGTGGGTTCAACTCCTGCAACATGTCGAGAACTTACGGTGTTACATGGTTTGTTTATGCCACTGATTTCGAATGTATTCATCAATTATTTATTCGATCAGAATACGTGGACTGATAATGTGAAGAGCCACGTGTATTCAAATCAGTACTATCACTACGAATGCTATGCCGTATTGTGCACACGCTCATATAATTTGTTGAGTACGTACCGATTTGCCTCGACGCGCTCTGACTCGTATAAAAATCCCTTGGTCTGGGACTGATGCGAGTGATTGTCGGTGAGTTGTTTGATTCCGTACTGTTTCAACTCTACTGAACCAAGAATTACATCGTTGAGTTCCATAAGTAGAGTCCGATTCGGAATCGATTCTGAATCGACGGAACTCAGTGATTTCAGAGTAGAAGGCCCCTCGTGGACTTCATAAATTTGAATTTACCCACACAGCACATACAGGGTGGGGCATTTAAAGTGTCGCGGGCGTTTTTTCCAAAAGTAAAATGAGATACGAGAAAATTTTTCGGACAAAAATTGTAGGGTATCGAGGGGGACATCCGATGGTGGCCTTGGCTTTGACCTCAAATCTCATCTTCAAGGGCATTCCGAGGTCAACTCTTGTATTTTGAATAGCATCTCATATTTTTTACTGCAGATTTGGATTTTAGGTCAAAAACCAAGAAACTTTTGTCTGAACCATTTTCCTGAAATCCGCAAAGATGGCGCTCTAATCGATATTGTTCCATACTGAATCTGACATTAGAATAACTCGAAAACGAAGGGTCTTGGAGGAGAATGTTTCGGACAAAAGTTGTCTGATTCCAAGGGGGACCCCTTGAACTGAAACGGAGGTGATGGGGTATAACAGACAAAACACAACACATTTCAATCGTCTACATCACTTGGATAATTTTAATGCAGTAGATGCTCAAAATGATGGCCTTCGACTTCAATACACATTTCAAAACGTTTTACAAAAGATTGCTGAACTCGTGCTAAAATATCTTCATTGATGCTCGCGCATGCATTGATGATTCGTTGACACATATTCTCAGGTGTAGTCGTTGCTTGTTGATAAACTGTATCTTTTATGTATCCCCATAAAAAAAAATCTGGAGAAGTAAGATCCGGAGAACGGGCAGGCCAATGAACTGGTCCACGACGTCCTATCCATCGTCCAGGATAATCTCTGTCCAATATTTCTCGAGCTGTGACTGCATAATGGGATGGACAACCATCGTGTTGATACCACATATTCAATCATTCCTGAATAGGTATGTCTTCAAGTGATGTTGGAAGTACTTGATCTAAGAAATGTCTGTACTTCTCTCCATTTAGCGTATCTGCAATGAAGTACGGTCCAATTACTCGAGATCGAAAAATACCACACCAAACATTCACAGCCCATTGTCTTTGATGCTCTACTTGACGTAACCATCTTGGATTTTCTGTCGCCCAGTAATGCATTTTATGTCGATTTACTTGACCATGATTGGTGAACATCGACTCATCAGAAAATAATATGTTGATGAAGTTGTTATTGTGCATTTGCGCTAGACCCCATCGACAAAACTGTACACGATTTTCGAAATCATCACCGTGGAGGTCATGATGCAAACAAATGTGATACGGATGGAATTTGTGACGTTTCAGTATTCGAAGAACACTTCTTCGAGAAATTCCCGAATGGAGTTCAATTTCACGAGAGCTCACGTGTGGATTATTGGCTACTGCAGCTAGTACATTAACTTCCGCATTTTCTCCGCTAACAGTTCTCATTCGATGTCGTTTTTCCCTTGTAACACTTTCCGTTTCTGAGAATAATTTTGTAATGCGTTGAAAATACCTAATGGATGGCGTTGTTCTTTCAGGAAATCGTTCTGCATACAAGTCATATGCTTGTCTGGGGTTCTTATGCACTTCACCGTAAATGTAGATCATATCGATCTTTTCAGAAACCGTGTATCGGATATCCATGATTTTCAATTTGTCATAAACCAAGTAATAATCAAATGTAACTGACAAACTGACTTTCAAAATCGTGAATTTTCACTGAACCCCGTCGTTTGTTTACATCGCGTGAGCTCTGAATGGTGGTAATGTAGACGATTGAAATGTGTTGTGTATTGACAACTTTTGTACGAAACATTCTTTTGCAAGACCCTTCGTTTTCGAGTTATTCGAATGTCAGATTCAAAATGGAACAATATCGATTAGAGCGCCATTTTTGCGGATTTCAGGAAAATGGTTCAGACAAAAGTTTCTTGGTTTTTGATCTAGAATCCAAATCTGCAGTAAAAAATATGAGATGCTATTTAAAAAACAAGAGTTGATCTCAGAATGCCCTTGAAGATGAGATTTGAGGTCAAAGCCAAGGCCACCATCGGATGTCCCCCTCGGTACCCTATAACTTTTGTCCAAAAAATTTTCTCGTATCTCACTTTATTTCTGGAAAAAACGCCCGCGACACTTTAAATGCCCCACCCTGTATATTCGAAAATAGTTCTTAAGAAATATTCTGAATGAACGATTTTTTCCGAATTCTTTTCAACTTCTCTATGAACACACAGAATGTGTAAAGAATGTTTCAAGGGGTCTTTCTGGTTAGGATTTTCAAGAAAAAGTTTTCTTTCAAACATTTTTTTCTCATAATAAAAATTGAGATATCGTTCTGAAAATTTGCAGGTATGATTGTTAAACATTCAATATTACAAAAAATGTTTTCAGATTGGAGAACAAATTTCCCTTGTCATAGTAATCAAAACAAAGAAACACCAAAAATGACGGTGGGAGTGATTTGGGGCGACGGATGATCTGAAAAAATGGCAAATCATTCCTGGTTGAAGTGCTTATCGCATGAATTAGGGTATTTTTCTTTCAATCAGAAATGACAAAAAGGCGGCCGTTTTGCGAAAAATCGATTTTTCAGGACGGAAAATCGGATGCGAATCTCAACCAATCAAAGAGACAATCAAAAGTTCTTGCGATAACCACTTCAACAAGGAATAATTTGCCATTTTTTTCAGATCATGCGGTCATTTCAAATCACTGCCACTGTTGTGTTCTAGTGTTTTTTGTTATTGGAGTGAATGTAACGGAACAAAATTTGTTTGAATCTGAAAATTTTGTTTCTAATATTCAGGGTCTGATGAAAATACCTACAAATTTTCGAAACGATATTTCAATTTTTTCTATGGAAAAAAATGTCTGGAAAAAAAAGTTTGCCTTGAAAATCTGAACCGTAAAGACCCCTCAAAAGTTCCGCATAGAATTCATAGGACGTTCAAGAAGGGATACAATTGAATATCACAAACGTGTTTGTAGTATTCTTGAATGTCTGACATTTTGCATTCTTGCGATATTCGTTCTTGCATTATCTCGAGCTTTTTATGAACTCATGTAAAAATGAAATGCAAATACAGTTCTTCTCATTTGCACAACAGAATATCGATGGTCACTCAAGTATCAGGAGCAGCGGATGAAAATTTGGTCCGACTTTTGTCATAAATTACTTGATAAATTCAAATTCAGGATGAATACATAATAATTGAGTGTATACCTGAGATTAGACTCTAAATATAAAATTTGATTGCTTCGTGGTTTCCGAGTATTGGAGCACGATAGAAGAAGAATTTTTTACTTTTAGAGGGTATGATTCTCAAAATCCTTCCATACTCACCAGGAATCAGTAACAGACTGCAACTTATATTTAGAGTCCAATCCCGATCGGGGATTTCATTATTATGCATCAAAAATTTCTGGTAACTGCGTAATTTATGGAAAAAGCCAGCACAACTTTTGGGCTGCTTCTTCGGATGCTTGAATACCCTTAATCCGATCGCTCACGCTAAATATTTTTATCCCCTACTATCTCATTGGGAAAAATCGAATGTTGGAAATTAAATACAAAGTTTGGAATATTTCCAAGGTGTAGCCCATTCGTGACAAGTTGAAAAAATCTGTTGTAGGATCTTTGTCGTGTGGACAATTCAATCATTTCCGCATAACACAGACCCATATTCCATTGTATTCTCCCTCCATGAATTAAATGTGAATGAGGTTCTATCCATTCATTCCTTCGATTTCTCAAAATTCATTATGAATCATTTTTGGAACTGTTTTGGAACATTCCTGCTCTTTAGGATAAGAATTCCGATCGTATTTTTGTAGTTCTGTTTACAGTATTAGAACTCTTCAAGAACTCTGCGATGACTTCCAAAACTATCACGTTCGATCGAAAACATAATGCTGAAAACGTTATATTCTTCAGATATTTGCAGCTCTCCAAGTACACGGAGAGAAATTTATTTGGAAAGATGACCATTTTATTCGTAAACTAGAACTATTCGGAAAAATCAGACAATAATTTATAGCATAACTCCTAATCATTACCAGCTGTGATGGTGAAAATCCAAATTAATCTCGATTTTTACCATCACAACTGGCAATGATTAGGAGTTATATTATAAATTATTGTCTGGTTTTGCCGAATAGTTCTAGTTCACGAATAAAATGGTAATTTTTCCAAATACATTCCTCTCCGTGTACCCTACAGGTGCTCATCTGATTACTTCCAATATTCTCGAAGAATTCTTTTCGAGAATCCGTGATTCTATTCGAATTGGTATAGACTTTGTTGCGCTGAGTATGGAGTTCATGAGATTGTTCATGGTGAGAATTTGTGAATTATGACATAGTTTTCCATAACTCGTCAAAGATGGAATGGAACGAGTAAATCCGGGGGGGTCCAGCAATACCGAATACTTTTAATCCCGAAGGTCAGCAATCCCGAATGGTATACTTCCAAACAGAATTGAACCCGAATGAAGTTTAGAGACTTTTGACGTACTTGGTGGTTGACTAGTACCTCATGGTGGTTATTCGGCCCTATTGCTATTCGGAATTGCTGACCTTTGGGATTGGAATCATTCGGTATTGCTAGACCCTACCTTGGATTTAGCGATTGTATGGACAAGTAGGAATTGGTAGGCCCGAAATAAAGTTGTCTCCACCACCTGTTCATATGACTATGCACTCACAGGAAGGTTGTCTTCTGACTAGAATAAAATGTAGTTCCATCCCGCCAACAACGAAAAATGTCCTAGAATCAGGTAAAATTTTCTTAAGATTAGCGAACAATTCTTCAGTTAAGAGAATTTCACTTGAATCAAAAGAATTCCTTCTCGTCGGCGGGACGAAAGTATGTTTTATTCTTGTCAGAAGAAAACCTTTCCGTAAGTGTGACTACATCTCCATCTCATCATTCCAACTTTCAATTCATGAATCCTATCCAATTATAAAGCAGATTCAAAATAATATACGTATATTGGGTTGTAGAATTTTTTGGACATGAACTTATTAATCCTGGATTCAGCTTAGATGGAGACATAGTTATATGAGATGGTGGTCTAAGTATTATTGCCCTGGAAAATAGTGTCCATCTGACAGCTCTTCCCCGGATTTATAAAATCCCGAAAGATAACTATATGGCACTAGTCGTATGTGAATAGAGGAATACATAACAAAATTTTGTCCGCAATTTCATTCATTGGGGCCAGAGCTCCAACCAAACCAAAACCAACCAACCAAGCTCCGCCAAACCTGTGATCACTGACTGACGACCGTCGTCCTCTTGTGTGTTCCAGGTAGGTGTCCCCCAGGCCCAGACATACATCGTCAATTATTGGGGGAGTTTTTCACGGCAGACCATCGCCGAAGGCATACGCGACGACCAACATATCGTGCAGTGGTGCCTTTGTCTTAATATACACTGAAAATTCTTGGACGATGTGGATTTCATGTTTGTGTCTGTGGTTCACCTTATGTAGGGTTCACAGTGTACTTTGGATATTATTCTTTGAGAATGGCGCGGGCAGGGTTCATACATCTAACCTACTACGCCGTCGGCACTGTCAAGCATCAGGATAGTTGTGAGAAAGTTTGTGAACTAGGGTAATGATTAATAAAGCACACCCCATTACCCCCACAAATTGGTACACCTTGACGTGGTGTGGGGGCACGGCCGGCCGCCAAGTACCAACTGTCCCTATATATTGACGTGATGGTCGAACATATGTGTGCGATGTATTATTGTTTCAGCTTAGAATATGACCCGAAGGAGGGGAACACGTCGGCCTTCCGCTCGACGGCTTGACTTGCTGCATGATTGGTGGGACGGAGTGGTGCCTTCAAACACACAGTCCACATACACTCTGGGTGATTCAGTCGTACCTGGAGACCGAGCGTTTCAAGTGAAGGGGATTGACGTCGAGGTCGTTGCATACCATCAAATGGCAGCCTGCGTCGTAGTTGAACTCTTCGGCCCGACGAGTAACGTACACCCGATCGCTACAAGCGGACCACGGGTAGTGGGGGTTACCCCCATAAAAGTGAAAGTGCGTCCTCGAGTTGCCGTTCCCTTTGCTCTCGGTATAAGTACTGGCTACCCGCTGGCGAGAGTCCAGTGTATCCAGCAATCCTCGCAGCCTAACATCGCGGCCGTCAACTTCGTGGCCAAGCTGGCATTCTGCTTGCAACCGGAGGAGTTCAAACTTACGCCGACCACCAAACTCGCCTCTCCCTCTGATCCTCCATCGGGGGGCGGGGGCCAGAGCTCCAACCAAACCAAAACCAACCAACCAAGCTCCGCCAAACCTGTGATCACTGACTGACGACCGTCGTCCTCTTGTGTGTTCCAGGTAGGTGTCCCCCAGGCCCAGACATACATCGTCAATTATTGGGTCAATTCATGAATCCTATCCAATTATAAAGCAGATTCAAAATAATATACGTATATTGGGTTGTAGAATTTTTTGGACATGAACTTATTAATCCTGGATTCAGCTTAGATGGAGACATAGTTATATGAGATGGTGGTCGAAGTATTATTGCCCTGGGAAATAGTGTCCATCTGACAGCTCTTCCCCGGATTTATAAAATCCCGAAAAATAACTATATGGTACTAGTCGTATGTGAATAGAGGAATACATAACAAAATTTTGTCCGCAATTTCATTCATTCGGATATCAGAATTCAGGCTAATTGAGGTCTACCGCTACCAACTTGAATGACAGTCAATTTTATTTATCTAAAATAAAATCCACTTGAAACGAGTAATATTCCAGTTGATTCCAACCAGAACTTATTTGGTTAATATTCCTGTTGTATCCTCGGGCGGATGTCTAGGGATATTGTAATTATAATTGACCGGTTAACACCCAAAAGTGCGAAAATTTTTATTCATTTCCAAGCTGTAATTTGATTGACTAATGTTCAGGAAATTTTGATGAAATCATGTATTTCTTGTGTATGTTTTTATGCTCTTTCCGAATCTGCAATCAGAATTTGAGATATTCTACATACAAATTCAATATGACGGTTTTAATCCCAGAAAACGTGAGAACTTGAACGTTATTTATTTTCAATTCACGTTTGCATGTCGATAGAGTGGAGGGAGTAACGGAGAAGCTCAACTATCGGTGCATGAAATAGTTGGAAGTACGGAAACCTACCATGGTGGGATTTGAAAATCAACATGACGGCCAGGATATGGCATGAATGGCGGCAAAAAAGGTATGAATTCGGTATTCGCCAAAACCTGTACTCGGAATGTGTTTTTTATGTTTTTCGTCACTCAATTATACATGTGCATGTGTGAGAAACTTGATCGTGACAAATTTATCATTTTCCAAAATGGCGGATTCAATATGGCGGCCCGATTCGGTTGAAATTCATGGGTTTTCGTTTCTTTTCCGCTATTTTCCCACGTTCTTGTATCGTCACTTGGTTTGACATCTTGTGATAAGGAACACTGATTGATGTATGTTTTCTCTGAAATGGCGGCTCAATTTTGTTGGAATTCATGGGTTTTCGTTTCTCTCTCGCTATTTTCCCATGTTGTTGTATGATCACTTGGTTTTCCATCTTGTGATAGCGAACATTGATTGGAGTATGTACTTTCCAAACTAGCGAGACCAATATGGCGGTCCAATTTGGTTGAGATTCACCAAAACCTGTAGTTGAAATATGTTTTTCATATGTTTCCCGTCACTTACTCATACATATTCATGTGAGAGGAACCTGATCGTCACGAATTGATCATTTTTCAAAATGGCGGATCCAGTATGGCGGATCCAATATGGTGGCCCAATTCGGTTGAAATTCACGGGTTTCCGTTCCTTTTCCGCCATCCTCCCATGTTTTCTATGATCCTTGGTTTTCCATCTTGTAATAGGGAACATTGATTGAGTATGTATTTTCCTAAATGGCGGATCTAATATGACGGCCTAATTTGGATGGAATTCATGGCTCTTCGGTTTCCCCCCCCCCCTGTTCCTTATCCTCTCGTGTTCTTTTCCTTCCGTGAGACAATAAATATTGATCAAATTATGTATTTCCTAAAATGATCCCATATCTCACTTATATTCATGAATCATCCCTCAGCCGTTGGTACTACTGTGGGCAAAAAGTGAGGTGAATTTTCAATTCAAACTTCGTGGGCTTGACATTCCAGGCTAGTTCTTTTTCTCTGGAGTTGGCAGGACTGTCGATGACATTTGTGCTAAATTTCATATCAATGTCATGATAAGTAATACATTCATGCTTGTGGTTACCAAACGACCAAGAGTGCATTTTTCGATTCTTACAATGTCTGATTCAATTGAGCAGAGGAGTGTAATCAAATTTTGTTTGCGGAATGAAATTTCGGCTGCGGAAACTTTGAGGATATTGCGGAAGGCCTTTGGTGATTCTACCATGTCGCAGAAGAATGTTTATGAGTGGTACAAAGACTTCAAAGAGGGTCGAGAACGTGTTGATGACTTGGAGCGCTCCGGACGACCATCGACGTCAACAGATGACCAACACGTCGATGAAGTGGAGGAATTAGTGCTCAGAAATCGTCGGCTGACTGTTGGAGACCTTACTGATATGATCGGAATATCATAGGGATCTGTGAAAACCAGAATTATGGGCCAACAACTCTTGATTCTTGCATCACGATAATGCATCGTCTCATACTGCACTCGTTCCTCGTGACCATTTCGCCAACAATTCGACGCATATCGTTCCGCAACCACCGTATTCGCCTGATTTGGCTCCGTGTGACTTCTGGCTATTCCCAAAACTCAAGAGATCACTCCGGGGAAAGCGTTTCGAGTTGGTTGAGGAGATAAAAGCTGAATCGAAGAAGGCGCTGATGGCTATACCGGAAAAGGACTATTTAGCATGTTCCGATGATTGGAAAAAACGTTGGCAACAGTGTATTTTATCGAGAGGGAATTACTTTGGAGGGGATGAAATTGATGTAGAAGAATAAATGAAGATTTTTCGTTTCACAAACAAATTCACCTTACTTCTCGCCCACAGTAGTATACAACGTTCCCCGATACTCACCGCGTGGAGGTGGATGAATTCAAATATCTTTTGCTCTTTCTGTTTTTTTTGTTTTCTCCGTATATTCTTCTGTTTTTTCTATGTTTTTTTTTGTGTTTTGTGTTTTTGGTGTGTTTTTTATAGTTTTCTTTCAAATTCATTCTCGTAATTTCTCAATACTTTCCTATGCTTCTAATATTTCATTCCTTCTTATTTTTGATTCATCTTATGAAAATCTTGTGGTGAAGAGAAAGAACACATTTCGGAAACCTCAATAATTTTTTGAAAAACAATATTTGCAGACTACGTGTTGCATGTCTTGAAGAATTCATCCGTTCTGATTACGCACGCTCCAAAAGAACACTTTTCCTGCCCCTCTGATTTTATGACTTGATGTGTCCTTCCTCTTGTTGATTTGGGGAGATAATGTTTCGCAATATCAATCATAAATTCTTTTGTACCAATGTTTTCACTATTCTGACCAGCACAATCCGAAATCACTACTGACTTAGTGGTTGAAGCCTGTAGAAGTCTGACGGAAACTCCCCATGTCCATCTCTTGGATCTGATACACGGCAAAACATTATTAAAGTGGCAATCGTGTACATCAACTCCACCCATGAATCGGTTATAGAGGTGAAAAGCATTGGGAAAAGGTATTCCAATTTTCGACTCCTCTTCTTCACTAAATCTTCGCGAAGGTAGGAGAGGTGTCACCCCCGCTGCTGTGGAAGCTATGGAAACCTGTTGAGAGTCAAGAATAGTAATACAATTCATCCCACTTTTTTTTCGTGCTTCACTGCGAATGTACCTCTTTGAAGTTCGTTGTCAATCAAATTTTCCTCCTTGACCCTATTTTCCCTCATTGTGCCAGTACAACAGAGACGGAGGGATTTCAAATGTCAGTGAAGATCGAAATTGGTGAACAAGTTGTGCATGTAGAGATGATATAAAGGTACTTTTCGACCTACAGTGGTGAAGAATTTGTCGAGCAAAATAATACCACTCGAGTTCTTGACGCGGATTCGGGCAGTTTATTCCCCACAGATGAATTTGCCCAGCAGTACAAATCAAAATCCAACAAATATCCGTCCGCAGTACAGAGTCCCCCAAATTTTGAGCCAAACCTTATTGGCTTGCCTCGAATAAACTGCTTCAGAACAAGTCGAGCGTGAGATTCCGCCATTATTTCATCAATGGACAATACAGTTTCAAAGTACCCAAATTTTTGAATATTGTTCCGAAACACATTCATCATAGTACGAATACGCCAAGCTCTATCATCGCTGTTTCGGTCTCCTGGTTTCGAATATTTTAGGTGAGACTTCATATTTTCGAATGTATTACGTGACATGGCAGATTCCACCATTCGGCAAGATAAAATGGGATCAGTTGACCAATAATCTCTTTGGGATTTTCTCTCATTGAATGCAGACAGAATGACCACTCCTATGAAAATGTGGAATTCGGACATTGTTGGATCGTAACCATTCATTCTAGTTCATTCGATAATAATGTCTTTGATTCCTTCAGAAAAGAATGTCTCAAATAATTCAACACAGCTCAGATTTCGAATCTTCTGCCTGTCAACATCAGACAAGGGCACTTCATTTCCAACATCATTGATATACGTTTTCTCCCCGTCTATCCATTCATAAACATAATCCTTGTCCAATTTGGATTGATCATCTGTGTAATGTTTGAAAGGTTCTGTGTACGTAATTCCAGGTTGTTCGGGTTTGGTTGGGTTCGCATTCCATCACCGGGGAAGCCAGGTGGACCGAGTAGCTTGGTGGACTCGTTAATGGCTCGCCCCCCTTCCATCTACCTGTTCTATGGAAATTTCACCACCTAATCGTGATAGAGAGTCGCGTGCGAAATCTTGGAGAGAGCGGACGGGCAATTCTTCTTTCTATTCCGCGTCTCCATCCTTTTCTACTCCTATGAATCTGTTTTTCTAACTCGAATCAATAAATCCGACATATGTAACGTTGATGAATGAACTAATTGTGTAATTGTGACAAGAAATGCCGTGTTCGAGATTTATTTCAGTGGCGAGCAGAGAAGCATTCCGGTATTCCTTTGTTCCTTGGCACATAACCGACATATTGGATTTCCAAACGAATTAAATCGACTATTCCTTCTCTTCCCGTTCTGTTCCCGAAGATACATGGATCAGATGGTTCAGTTGAAGGAATGGAAATCTTTTTCAAAGCTAAGGGTGGGAGCTCTTCGGGCAATTTGGGACGTGCGATATGTTCCGCGAACGGATCCTCGTTGCCTCGTATGAATCTACCGGAATTCTCAGGAGATTCCAAGCAGTGGCGAAGCTTCAGGGATCTGTTCGATTCGATTACTATCCGCAGAACGTATATCAATAAGGTTCAAAAGCTGCAACATCTCAAGACATGTTGGTTTGGAGAACCAGCTCAACTCTTGAACAACCTTGCCGTGACGGAGGACAATTTCGATTTGGCATGGCAAACGTTGAACGGGCGCTACGAGAACAAGCGTTTGTTGATCAACGCACATGTCGCTGAACTTTTTAATATAAAATCGGCTGCGAGTGAATCATCGGTAGAGTTGCGCCGCATTCACAATACGACCACAGAGTAGGGTGGAGTGAAAAACAAAAAAGTCCCTGAATCGAATCGTAATAGTGCGGAAAAGTTGCTACTCTTCAAGACGAACTCAGGGAGAACAAAAATTTTGAAATTGGATGAGATCTTCAACTCGCGCATTTCGTTTAAAGTTTTTGAATTTCATCGAAAATTCAAGGATGTCTCAAAATATTCGAGTTCGCTCGATTATTGTCCGATCAAGCTGATTTTTGGTTTGTGGTATTATATTGAGGTTTTTATTGGGGAGAAATATACCCCCTCCCCTCCTTGATGAAGCTTGAAGCGAATCAGAAAGTCCATTTCTCCCTCAAATCGCCCTAAATAACTCTATCGACACTGTCCCGTTATATCGCAATAATTCCCACTGTATAGGATAATATCATTACTTCAATTGAATCCCCCTTCCAAATAACGGCAAAGGGGGTAGGAAGGAGGGGAGGGCAGGGGCGGATCCAGAGATCTGTCTTGGGGTGGGGGGGCGAAAAGTACTTATTTGAACTTTCAAAAAAATCAAGATCGTAGGAATACAAAAACTCCCCATTGCCGGAACATATTTGGTTGGCTTGGGAGGGGTAATTGCCCCTACCGCTCCCCCTTTGAATTCGCGCCTGGGGGAGGGGTCATATCCATGTTTTATTACAGTATGCAATATATGCAGCTCTTCGCCCGTCACACTTGTCACGACTCAGAACTCACCACGAGAAGGTGACTGCACCGCGAGTTCCACCCACGCCCTACCCAACCAACCAACCAAATGTGGGCATGGACTCTATTTGGAGTCAGATTTTGTTTCGAATTTTGGCATTTCTGCTTGAGAGTTAAGAGTTGCTCGAATGTAGCCATCTCTCCTGTCGTGTCCATATACTTCTTTACTGGCTCTTGTTACCAGTTTTACACACCGTTCTACTGCCTGAGTGTGACAAGGGACTTCTTTCAGGTCTATTTCTAGTGTTGGTTTCTGTTTCTCCTTAATTAGCATCGAAATTTGCTGTGCGGAAAGAGAAGACAAGAGTGGGGGACAGGTAAGTGTAACCTTAGACCAATTGATGATGTCAAAGTACTCTTGCGCTTCAAAATTGAATTCAGGTACTTTAAAAGTCCTTACAAAAGCTTTTTTTGTCACAGGTTCTTCTTTTGTTTCGAGGACTCGCCTTAGACCTAGTTCTCTAATGCGCTCATCGTTATCCATTACCATAGACAGCAGAACATTTTCTGGATGGGTGAAGAAGCCGTTTGTCTGAATGACTTTATGTACAATATTCCTTACTTTAGGAGGTAACTTTCGACATCTTTTGATACAATCAAAAATGTGTTTTGGTCCTTCAAGAATAGAAGATTTCGTCTTAATTTGGAACCACAGTGGTGCGCATATGTGTAATATGTATGTCACTATAAGCTGCGGGGTTTCTGACGGGTTTGCACTGGAAATATATAGCCTAAGAATTCTGTTAGCTGTGGTTAACCAACGAGCATGTGCTATTGGTCCCGGGTCACGGTTGGCTAGATCTGTTGAACAGGATCCTGAATCAATGCTGAGAGCAATCTCGTGTAAATATCTTTGATCTTTACTGAGGATTTCGAAATCAATCTCTGGCAGAACGCAGCTGATCGGCTGAAAATCAACCACAGGCAACGACTCACATTCTGCAAGTTGTTTGCAGATAGCACCTGTGAATGAATGAGGACCCCTTGTTCCCCCATCGAGATCTTCGATGAGATGCCGCAAAGGCAATTCGTTGGAGTGCATGAGGCAGATAACCCATTGTAAGGGTTTTTGTAATTTCATCTCAATATGTTCAATGGCTCCATTTTTCCAGCCAGTATTTGTTGCTGTACCATCGCAACCGATAACTGCAATACCAGATGCATCTATAGCATTGTCTTCGAAGTACCTCACAATGCTGAGGGCTGTATCCTTTCCGGTCTTCGAATCTGGTACTATATGGCAAACATATCCTGAGCCAGGTTCCTCAATAACAGAAATATGTTCTTCTTTTTCCTCTGTTTGGTAGCGTTTACCGTTTCTTTCTTCTAAGTACAGTGTGTTATCTGATCTGCCGTCAAAGTACAAACACTGAGGACCCTCTGCTTGTCGCTCAATAAGCTGCGCTTCAACTAAACTAGCTCTGCATTTTTCTTTCTCACGTCTAATCTTGCTTCGATCAATTATCATAGATGAATTTTCATTAGTGACTAATCCCACATCTTTCAGCACGCTTGAAGCTATGGCTGCTGCTGCTCTGTCAGAAACCCCATACCGATCACATATCCCCTTAGTTGCTGGCAATGACAAACGCATTTGTTTTCTTTTAGAAACAAAAGACGTTGAGCGTGGGAACTGAAAGGTTGCATCGTGCTGTTCATTGTCACTTTCTTCGAAATGTTTATTTTCTGTTTCAGGAATAGTGCTAAAAGAAGACGGACCTGCAGCAATTTCTATAGAGGAGTGCTGCAGAAGATTACTACGTTCTTTCCTCTGCATTTGTTTTGTCAATCTTTTGGTTTCTGTCAAATCTTTGGCTTCAATTTTCCCCTTCCTCAAATACCTTTGTGCATACAGAAACTTGAGTTCTATTACAGGTATTTTTCTGTCTTTAGGGCACCTGCATTGAATGAAAACAGGATTGGAGCAAATGCATGCACTAAAAGATTTGTTGCAAATGCACTCAAATGTCATAGGGCATTTACATGTAGAAATATCGAATAAAGTTTCACATGACTCTTGGATAAAGTTCTTGTACTTTTCATGTGTTTTTTCCCTGTTGTAAGATTTTCTGAGAACATAATATTTGTCATGCAGGACTTTTATTTTTCGTATTATTCTGGCATGAGAAACGGCAGGAATGGAAGCTTTGCAATACAATGCTTCCAATTGTGAGGCTACACTGCTAGCCACTGAAGAAAAGTTGACTTTCTTCCCGGAGCACAGTCTATATCTTCCTTGGTGGAAAGCTCTCACGACATCCGCAGATGTTGGGAGGAAGGAAAGCGGCAATGGTCTTGGGGCCCCGAAGAAAGGAAACGCCGTGTCTTCACGTGTCAGGGACATTGATAACCGATAATCAAGAATGTGTATGTGGGAATATATGCGATGGACACCAGTGCGTGTGGATTTTTTATAAGACACTCAGTCTGTAATAACGCTGTGACGATACAACAGATAATCAAGAATGTGTAGGTGGAAATATATGCGATGCACACAAGTGCGTGTGGATTTTCTATAAGACACTCAGTCTGGAATAACGCTGCGACGATACAACCGATAATCAAGAATGTGTATGTAGAAATACATGCAATGCACACAAGTGCGTGTGGATGTTCTATAAGACACTCAGTCCGCAATAACGCTGCGACGATACAACTCTACTGTGCTACTGGATAATTAGCAAAGACAAGTAAGGAATGCCAGCCATTGAGTTTATGCCCCATAAGCATTTTCAGTTCATATAATAATTGAAGCGATAAGGATATTCTATAATACATCGGAAATTGTTTCGATGTAACTGTAAGGTGTCGACACCTATTTAGGGTGATTTGAGAGGAAAACGTGCTTTACGACCCCGTGCAGGGTTTCTGTGTTACCTCTTCCCCGTGAAAGAAGGAGGGGGATATGTCTTTTTTTCCATTAAAAATCTCAACATAATGCGACAAACCAAAAATTAGCTCGATCGGACAATAATTGAACAACCTGGAATATTTTGAAATATCCTTGAATTTTCGATGAAATTCAAAAACTTTAAACGAAATGCGCGAGTTGAAGATCTCATCCGATTTCAAAATTTTTTTTTTCCTGAGTTTGTCTCGAAGAGTAGCAACTTTTCCGCACTATTACGATTCGATTCAGAGACTTTTTTGTTTTTCACTCCACCCTACTACAGAGTCACTAGGGGCGTTGACCGCATTAGGTTGTCCTACACAATCGTGGGACGTACTTCTCGTATTTTTCACTTTGCAGCGGTTAGACTCACAGTCTCGTCGTGATTGGAAAACGGCAAACGGAAGCGAGACTGAGGTTCCTACCTTTGAAGAGTTGATGACATTTCTCGCGGCTTGGATAAGGGCGTTGGAGGCGTTAGAGAGCGCTTCTGAAACGAGGTCAACGGCACCATTGGGGGGGGGGGGGTTCCACGCCTCATAACTTTCCGGTACGGAAGCCACAGGGAAAATTCAATGCACAGCACGCGGGTCCGAAAGTGCTGCACTCCACTCCGCAAGCTTCTGCGGGGAACAATGGGTTTGCAAAGCGATGCTCGCTCTGCCAGGGTGATCATTATATTACTGGCTGTGGCGAATTCAAGGGGAAATCTGCTTCCGAGCGCAAAGGGGTCGGCTCTCGTTTGGGGCTTTGTTTCAATTGTCTGGGGAAGCATCCGGTTCAGTCTTGTCGCTCAAACGGTAGATCGATGATTTGTAGGAGGCGCCGCATTTCATTACTTCACTCGGCTGATAGTGAGCACGGAAAGACATCATCGACCTCAACGGATTCGGCTCCGATTAGCTCCACTTCCGGCGCTCTTCCGGCTGGCGTGAATGTTCTGATGGCGAATTCCAGTGTCTCCGCTTGACCTATACTATTGGCGTTGGCTCACGTGGGAATGCGTGACCCAGGAGGGAATTCGGTTACTGTGAGATGCCTGTTGGATCAGGGATCCGAGATTTCTTTAATTACGGAGGCAGTTTCGCAGACGCTCAGATTGGGCCGGAAGAGAACACGTATACCGTTGTCTGGCGTAGGATTGACCTCTTTGGAAAGTGCTCGCTCTTATACGGAATTTACTTTGGTTTCACGGGTTAATCCGGAATTCTCATTGGACGTGGGGGCATACATTCTGCCAAAACTCACAGGTAGGGTTCCATCCCGCGAGGTGCTGGGAGTTTGTTTGCAGGGGCTCGAGGGTATTACACTTGCCGATCCACACTTCGATCAACCATCAGAGATCGATATCATTCTGGGGGCGGAGGCCTATGCGTCGATTCTCAGGGAAGGGGTTAGGGAGATTCCGGATTTGGGAATCATAGCACAAAACACGGCGTTAGGGTGGGTTTTGTCGGGGAGAATGCCATTGGTTCCGTCATGGCGGGCAGAACAATCTTCATCACGCAGCGCTTCCTCATTGCATTGATGTCTGGATCAGGATTTATTGAGCGCAGTGCGGCGTTTTTGGGAATTAGGGGACGCTATTGGCACCACATTCTCCATCAAACCAGAGGATGAAGAGTGCGAACGGCATTTCAGGAAAAATTTCTCCCGGGATTCTGCAGGCCGTTATATCGTACGACTACCTTGGAAGGAGGGTCATCCGCCTGGCGCCAATTCTATGCGTGAGACGGCTCTGAGAAATCTTTCGTCCGTCCGCAGACGGCTGGGCCGGGATCCCTCTTTATCGGCGCAATATCCCGATTCCTTAGATGAATATCATCGCTTGGGTCACATGGAAAGGGTGTCCCCCGGGAGAGCGAACTACAACACCTGGTATCTTGCTTATCATGGCATAGTGCAGTCCAATGGGATTGTCACTGAGTTGAGGGTGGTTTTTGACGCTTCGAGACGTGATGGGGATAGCGGATCCGTAAATGAATTTCTGTTTTCAGGTCCAGCCTTGCAGAATGATTTGACGCTGGTTTTGTTGAATTGGAGAAGGCACAGGTTCGCTTTTACAGCCGACATAGTCAAGATGTTCCGGTAGATTCTGGCACAACCCGAAGATCAGGTGATGCAGCGGATAGTTTGGCAGCAACTGGGAGAGGATGTAGTTGTTGACTACCAATTAACAACGGTGACCTATAGGACCTCTTGCGCGCCATTCTTGGCAATCCGGGTGCTCCGCCAGTTGGTAGAGGACGAGGGTTCTGGATTTCCGTCGTGTTCCAGGTGTATTCTCCACGAATCTTACGTGGGCGACATTCTGTCTGGGACGGATGATCTGTTCGGGGCGCTCAAAGTTAAGGCTCAGCTCATAAGTCTTTTGGCAGCAGGTGGATTACAATTGGGGGAAGGGGCCGCAAACCATCCTGCTATCCTGGAGGATGACTCCTAAGCGCATTCTCTGGGAAACGGAGTCAACTCGGTGGATTTGGGGGACCCGGTGGCAGCACTGGGCATAATTTGGCTACCATCGACAGACTCCCTCAGCTTTCGCTTCGACATGACTTCCGAGTCGACAGTTACACTCACGAAGCAAACCATCTTTCCTGATGTTACGACGAGAGCGAGATTTATCGATCGAGCTCGTCGCAACCTTTCTTCAATTCACGAGGAAAGGAAGATGCATCGGTCCCGAGCGGTAAGACCGGTGCTGTTATCAAGGAATCTGTATTCTGGGGAAAATCAACGGAAGCAGTATTGGGTTCAGGGATCAAGTATAATTTCCTTTTCGTGAGTTCACACATACATGCTATTCAAAAAGGTGAATAATATAAAAAAAGGAATACATAGTGAATATATATACACATATATATATATATATATATATATATTGATATATCGCTCGTGACGGGATGGGACTAAAGAAAGAAAGAGGGAAAAGGGTAGAAGAGAAGCACCCTCTGGAGTGAAGAGTGGTACTTATCAGCAGAAATTATTCCGTGGAGCAAGTCGACGGTCCAAAATATTCAAATGGTGGTTGCTGGAGACACACTCAACTCCACTGTTTGAAGACATTTCGAGATTTCGGAGAAACGCGTACTACTCAAAAGGAGAGGAAAAAGAAAAAGACAGAATGATAACAACACGCACGAAACGCTCTCTCTCCATCTCTCCAAAAAGAGTCCCGGGGACCACATGGGCCACGATACACCAGAAGAAAAATCTCTTGGGTCTCATCCGTCCCATAAGCGGAAGGGCCCCGAATTCTTCGAGAGAAATCATCCCTTCATGGCTTAGGGAACGGATGAAAGGGGAATTTTCTTCTTTGTTTATACAGGGGGGAAATGACCCCTGTCGAGATTCTACTGGTGATCGCAGCACATCAGCCCCAAAAATCTTTAGAAAGAGAGAGAGAGGGGGGGGGATTCAACACGCGAACTTATTCTCACGAATCGCGGAGGTTCAAGGTCGGTGGAGTACTGATCTTTCAGCCGTTGTCGAGCGACGATCTCGGGGCCTGAAGGGGATGACAAAATCATGGAGGCGTTTGAGATAAGGAAGGTGGGAGTTAGATTTTTCCCGGCGTGGTCAGCACTTCAACCCAACGTCGGACTCCGAAGGAATCCGGTGTTGGGTTTCGGCGCCGATGAGTCCCGCACGTGCCTCATCGCTGTCGAGGACAGATTTTTTTGCTGGCCTCAACACCGACAATGCACGTATGCGACCGGCCGAGAACAATATAGGATATTCATAAAGGAAGGAAATGAGGGAATATTATTTAAAATCAGGTATACTCACAGGGAATACCATGGGAAATTCTGAGGAGGTTTTCCGAGATCGCCTCTCGACAATCCTGTCACAAAAAAAAGGTGTGGGAAGAAAAGGGTAAGGGAGAGAACAATGAGGGTATAGTGCACCCGTAACGCACGCAACGAGGAGTCGCACGCACACACGGGCAATCGTGTATGCATGAGACTCCGAGCAGCGATATGTAAGAGTGTACGGGTGAAGAAGAAAAATCTCTCTGCTCCGCACATATACAATGCACGGGCAGAGAGGGGAAAAAGAAATTTTAAAATAGCGGGAAAAACGCGTGGTCAGGGGCAAGGCGGGCAAAAGTCTTGCAATCCGCCTCAAAACAATACTCTAAAATTATTGTTCCGAAGTCGAAAAATTGCGGGACGTGACACTGATATCTCTCGCGTTCTCGATCCCATGGGTTGGATTGCGCCTATCACGGTTGTCGCAAAGATCCTGATGCAGGATGACTGGATCTCAGGGGTCGGTTGGAACAGTCTGGTTCCGGATGAAATCGCTAGACGTTGGGAAAATTATGTTCGGGAACTTCCCTACATCCGCGAGATCAAGATGGACAGGTGGGTAGGTTGCTCTTCGACAGTCGCTCAATACGAAATCCACGGATTCGCTGATGCCTCATCACGGGCATACGCTGCAGTGGTATACTTGAGGGTGGTGAATTCCGAATCGGATATAGGGGCCTCGCTTCTCATTTCAGAGACCAAGGTTGCGCCGGTCAAGACGGTCAGCATTTCCCGACTGGAGTTGTGCGCTGCAGAGTTGATGACCCGTCTCGTGAGCAGATTATGTTCTTCCGAGGCATTCGCCTCGATGCCTGTGTTTTGCTGGTCGAACAGCCAAGTCCTCTTGGCTCGGCTTCGTCGTCATCCGATTTCATGGAAGACCTTCGTGGCCGATCGTACCTCTCTCATTCGGTCTTCGCTTCCATCTGCGATTTGGCGTCACGTCAATACTCGTGAGAATCCGGCAGATTTGGCTACACGTGGCCTCTTACCTGAAGATGAGTCTCAATCCTTGTTGTGGTGACATGGACCACCCTGGCTTCGACTTCCTTCGAATGCCTGGCCTTCTGTGGAAGTTCCCGAAAATTCGGATATTACCAGCGAGGAGGTTACGCTGGTTCTCACCGCGGTAGTTTCGCCTGATCCCGAACCTCGAGAGAACTTGTTGCTCCGGTTTCCTCCTTGGATTCGACTGCATCGAGTCGTAGCGTATTGTATGCGATTCAACAGATTATGTAAAAGGGAGTTAATTTCAGCATCGGACCACCTAACAACCGAGGAGCTGGACGATGTCAGGAGGAGGTTAATCGACCGCGTCCAGAAGATCCATTTTCAAGACGAACTGGAATCTCCTTCCACTACAGCTACGGTATCTTCTCGAAGTTCGCTTCGTCGATTGGATCCCTACCTCGATGATCATGGGATAATCCGCGCGGGTGGCAGGATTTCCTTCTCTCGATTGGCCTTTGATGGCAAACATCCTCCGATATTACCTGAGGAGTCCCACCTCAGTTCGTTATATGTAGCCAAGGCTCATTCCGATGCATTGCATGGCGGGTACACATTGACGCGAAGCATATTGCAGGGCAGGGTTTGGATATTGGGCCAAGGGCGATTAGTGAAATCTCACATCCATCGTTGTGTGCAGTGCACGCGGGTTCGTCCACGATTCGGGTTTCAAAAGATGGTGAATCTTCCCGAGAATCGGGTTCGCCCAAGTAGACCTTTTTCCACTACCAGGGTTGATTACGTGAGTCCCTTTCCTCCCTATTCTGTGGAATTCCCGATTTTTCCTAAAACAGGTAGTGTATTATCTAAGGATTCGATATCAGAATCACCGCTGTCATCGGAACTACCAGGATCGTCAGGATTTGGCATCAGAACAAAATCATCATAGTGACCAGCAGAACACTGTCTTTCAACAAGACTAGAATGAGTCTTAGATGACCTAGGACGGTTTGATTCCATTTCGCAGAACGACTATAAAGCTGGTTCGTGGAATGTTCAAAAAATGTGAGCGATCGTTATTTTCTTCAAAACAGGAGTGAAAGACTCATTGGAATAAGTGACCTCAAAAACCGCGAGAAAATGATTCGTCACTGGGTGTTTGTAATGATGATACCAAGTGGTTTATGCCAGGAAATACAATTGATGAAGATGGTAGAAATGAATTAGGCGAAGGAGAAGGAGATTATGTGAAAAAAACACAATGGCGGAACTCGATCTTATATTGATACAAATGCCTTGATTGGAAGAATGTAATGTAACACGATCACTTTACTCACAAAAAGCAGTATAATCATAGAAATTATACTCAAATGGTTGAGGGCTTCATGATTGCAGTAATTAAGAAACTTGTCATTTTCTAGATGAAGGAATCAAGATTGCATGAATTTGATCGTGATAACCAGATAGAACGATCAAACCCAGAATCAACTATGAGGGTTTGTTGTGGTCACCAGAATTTCTCCCAGTGTAGTCAGTTGAACTGTTGTGGAAATATGTCCTCACATATGACAATAATGCCCTTCCAAATGCCCAAATTCTTGAGACGGTTCGGCTATGTTTCAAGTTGATTCCGAACAGACCAAACTTGGGAATATATATAATGCAATGGATATTCACTGAACAGGCGTGGAGAGGATTCATCGAGCTAAAATGCATCACTGGAATATTGAACCCTTGTCAATGATGATACAAAATCATGTGGAAATAGTGGAAAAGGGAATAAAACCCATGGATTTCAATTAAATCATGCCGCCTATTGGATCCGTCGTTTGGGAAAATACATACTTCAATCAGTGCTCTCTATCGCAAAATGGTAAACCGAGGAATCATAGGAAAATATGGGAAAATAGCGGAAAAGGAACCAAAACCCATGAATTTCGACGAAATTGGGCCACCACATTGGTCCCCCCATTATGGAAAGTACATACTTCAATCAATGTTCGCTATCACAAGATGGGAAACCAAGTGATCATACAACAACATGGGAATATAGCAAAAGAGGAACGAAAGCTCATGAATTCCGACAGAATTGGGCCACCATATTGGATTCGTCATTTTAGAAAATACATACATCAATCAATGTTCGCTATCACAGGATGGGAAACCAAGTGATCATACAACAACGTGGGAACATAGCGAAAGAGAAACGAAAATTCATGAATTTCGACAGAATTGGGCCGCCATATTGGATCCGTCATTTTAGAAAATACATACATCCATCAATGTTCGCTATCACAAGATGGAAAACCAAGTGATCATACAACAACATGGGAACATAGCGAAAGAGAAACGGAAGCTCATGAATTTCGACAGAATTGGGCCGCCATATTGGATCCGTCATTTTAGAAAATACATACATCAATCAATGTTCGCTATCACAAGATGGGAAACCAAGTGATTATACAAAAACGTGCGAAAATAGCGGAAAAGAAACGAAAACCCACGGATTTCAACCGAATTGGGCCGCCATATTGAATCCGCCATTTTGGAAAATGATGAATTTGTCACGATCAGGTTTTTCACACATGCACATGTATGATTGAGTGACAAAAAACATATAAAAAACACATTCCGAGTACAGGTTTTGGCAAATACCGAATTAATACCTTTTTTGCCACCATTCATGCCATATCCTGGCCACCATCTTGATTTTCAAATTCCACCATGGTAGATTTCCGTCACTCCAACTATTCCATGCACCGATAGTTCAGCTTCTTCGTTACTCCCTACACTCTATCGACATGAAAACGTGGATTCAAAAGAAAAATAACGTTCAAGTTTTCACGTTTGCTGGGATTAAAACCGTCATATTGAATTTGTATGTAGGATATCTCAAATTCTGATTGCAGATTCGGAAAGAGCACAAAAACATACACAAGAAATACACGATTTCATCGAAATTTTCTGAACATTAGTGAATCAAATTACAGCTTGCAAATGAACAAAAATCTTCGCACTTTCGGGCGTCAATCGGTTGATTATAATTACAATATCCGTAGACATCCGCACGAAGATACAACAGGAATATTAACCAAATAAGTTCTGGTTGGAATGAACCGAAATATTACTTGATTCAAGTGGATTTCATTCCAGATAAATAAAATTGACTGTCATCCAAGTTGGTCGCGGTAGACCTCAATCAGCATGAATTCTGGTATCCCGAATGAATGAAATTGCGGACAAAATTTTGTTACGTATTCCTCTATTCACAAACGACTAGTACCATATAGTTATTTTTCGGGATTTTATAAATCCGGGGAAGAGCTGTCAGATGGACACTATTTTCCAGGGCAATAATACTTCGACCACCATCTTATATACCTATGCCTTCATCTATGCTGAATCCAGGATTAATAAGTCCATGTCCAAGAAAATCTACAACCCAATATACGTATATTCTTTCGAATCTACTCCATAATTGGATAGGATTCATGAATTCACAATTGGAATGATAAGATGGACATGAAGTCACACTTACAGAAAGGTTTTCTTCTGACAAGAATAAAACATACTTTTGTCCCGCCGACGAGAAGGAATCCTCTTGATTCAAGTGGAATTCTCTTAACTGGAGGAGAATTTGCTCATCTTGAGAGAATTTCACCTGATTCTGGAACATTTTTTGTGTTTGGCGGGATGAAACTACATTTCATCCTTGTCAGAAGACAACCTTCCCGTGAGTGCATAGTCATATGTACAGGTAGCGAAGACGAAGAATGTCTCCATTCAATTTCCAGCAGTGCACGCAGTAGGAGTTAGTAGGCTCGAAATGGAGTTGGTCCGAATCGAGATAAACCCGGAAAGTTTGTAGTAACCATGATTGTAATCAAAGCATGACTAGTAACCTATAATGATTTTTCGGGTCTAATTTGATTTGGATCAATTATCATTGGGAGCAACTTTATTCCGGGCCTACCAATTCCTCCCTAGTGGAAATGAATCACATATGACCCATATATGACCCTTATATGATCCATATATGATTCCCACAAAACATATATGGCCATATATGCCCCATATATGTCCCGTATATGCCCCATATATGCCCCATATATGACACATATATGACCCATATATGACCCATATATGCCCCATATATGTGGCCGAAGCTTCATCAGTGATACATATGAAACATATATGGTACCGCGCGCAACATATATGTTCGCAGGAAATGGTCAAAAACATATATGATTCATAATTGGTATAATTATTTGCTATGGATGAATCATTTCATATCGGATTTTCCGAGGGTTCATGAATATTTTTGAAATGGTGATCCCGGATCCTCTGTTGAAAAATCTGAGATACGTATCATTTAGTTCTTTTTTTCTTATTCTATTATGATTTCAGGTTTACAACATACGTCGAAGTTCTTGGTCTCTAAAACCCACTTCTTTTCGAATGCCTGTATCTTGGAAAGCTTTCAATACAAGAAATTTATACCAAGGCATGGAACTTAGGATTTTGCCTCAACTTTTCACAAAGTCAAGAAAAACTTCCTTTCCAAGGACGTATTTTGCCGTAATTCGACGATGGGAGTGAAAAGAGTATTTCATTCAAATTCGAATACGTTCGATTTTCAAATCCCACAAGCAAAACTAATTTCTGGAACATGACGATAATTTTCGTTTCGTTTTCGAAAATGTTACTCCACGGCATTCGAGAGATCTAGACAAAACAAGGGCGGCCTGAGAACTTCGCGTGCTCGATTATTCAAGATTTGTAATGCAGCATAGATACGAGACATTTCATGGACGGATTGATGTGTAATTTCAAGTTATTGAGTTATCTCTCTTGTCTTGTTTTATTTATATTCCTTGAATGTCGTAGAAACTCACCATTTTCAGAACTGAATCAAAAGTATTGCTATACAGCATAGATCGATCGTGTGTGTTGAATGAAACAATCACCCCTTGAGGTCACACTTCAAAGTACTTACGTAAAGGTTACACAGGGTCTTCCGGACCCGAAAACAAAGCAACAGAGGTCATTCACGCAGTCTTTCGAATATTGTTGCAAATTTCTCGGTAAAATTCACATCTCGGTGTCTTTGACAATAACAGAAGGCGGCACAAATTCAAATTCACGTTAAGCACTGTAAGCTACCCGACGAAAATTTTTGTCATAATTTCTCATAATTTCCCATTGTTCCAATCCATGGAGAAAATATGAGCAAGAACAATAGAATTCCTCATATTTCCTCCATGAATTGGCACAATGAGAAATTATGAGAAATTATGACAAAAATTTTCGTCAGGGTACGGAACCACAGACTCCCCCTAGAGCCTTTTGAACTCCTGGTGATCTCAAAGGGCTGGAAATGTCCAAATTCGAATAAACTACCATTTTTACTCCCACCGTAGGAATTCCACTAAACACAAATTGGAAAGAAAGATTTTACTCGAATTTTCGAAAAATTCAGGAAAAATCCCAACTTTTATGCCTTATTAGTAATTCTGTGTGTTGAGACCTTTTCGAGATACACGCATTCAAAATGAACTGGATTTGTCAGAACTAAAAGCTCTGACACATTGTAAACCGGTGAACACAATAAAATAAAAGAGAGCAAACAAACAAATCTGACAAATATCTCATATTTCTCAACGAAGAATTCAAAAATAATTATTCTAAAAATATTGAGGAACTGATTGTGAATCTGAACCGCAATAACTCATATATGTTGTATATGTGATCCACAATTGTTGATCTACCAATTTGGAGTTCATATATGAGCCATATATGGTTTTCAAGAATAAGCGGGAGTTCATATACGTGGAAGAAGTCGCAAAATCAATTTTCTTAAAAAAATCACATGCCCATTCATGAAGTTTTTCTGTAGAAACAATAGTTTTATCTTGTAAACTAGCTCGGTATGCATTTTTTTTCACACAGCCGCCAATGCCATCGCAAGCTCCTTTTCCATGCGCGGTGGCAAGAAAGTGCCACTCAGCTTTAATGTTATAATCCCTTTCATGATATAGTAAATTCAACAAATTAAATCTGTTCTTGAACTGGGATCCAGCCCCATCAGAAAAATAAAAAAGCTTTTTCACGTTTCGCTCGCCAAATTTTCTTTTCAAATTTCGTAAGTACGAAAATCATGACTCCACGAGAGTTTATCTTTACAATTCCAAAATGATTCGGTATTTAAAAAGAAAATTTGGCGAGCGAAACGTGAAAAAGCTTTTTTATTTTTCTGATGGGGCTGGATCCCAATACAAGAACAGATTTGATTTGTTGAATTTACTATATCATGAAAGGGATTATAACATTAAAGCTGAGTGGCACTTTTTTGCCACCGCGCATGGAAAAGGAGCTTGCGATGGCATTGGCGGCTGTGTAAAAAAAAATGCATACCGAGCTAGTTTACAAGATAAAACTATTGTTCCTACAGAAAAACTTTATGAATGGGCATGTGATTTTTTTAAGAGAATTGATTTTGACTTTTGTAAAGGAGATGAATACAAAAAATACGCAAAGCAGTTAGTCAATCGTTTTAATACAGCCAAAGCTATCAAGGGAACACGCCAGTTTCACTGCTACAAACCGTTTGATTCTACTTCTTCAGAATGTAAAATTTTGTCAAGCTACTCGCAATCGAGAGTTGTAAAAATTCAAGAAAAACCATCCATGTAGATAAATGAATAATTAAATAATTAAATAAAAGGCTTACTTACTTTTATCTCGTATGAATTCATTTGTGTATATGTAGCTCAAAACGTGAGCACAAGCGAGCTCTCGGTCTTTCGGCGCTGATGCCGTCCGAGCTAGGCCACAGTCGCGCGTATTTTCGTTTTTTTTTTTTCAAGTATTCGTAACTTTTTTTGCAGTTGAGTGCACTGAAATCGGTTTACGCGTGTTCTTAGTGCATGAATCATAGAATGTTAATGAAAAAAAATTTTTTAATTAGCACAAGGAGAACTCGGTTAAATTTCCAATTGTTTATTGCAAAATTAATTATTTATTGCAAAATTTTATTTTTTTCATACGTACAATAAATTTTTCCCATCTACTACTATTCCTCAATCTAGCATAAAAATTTCATTGGATTTGATTCATTATTGGCTGAGATATCGTTATTTAAACAATAAATCACCTAAAAGTTCATTTGTTTATAACTTTTGCAAAAATTGAAATTTCTCAAAAAAATTTTGGAATCTATTTTAGTTTGCATAAACCTTCAATAATCTTCAATAAAAAGTGCAAAATTTAATCCATCAATTTGCAGTGGTCCGGTTCAGAAAGGTTGACTCAATACCGAATGATTTCAATCCGAAAGGTCAGCAATTCCGAATAGCAATAGGGCCGAATAACCACCATGAGTTACTAGTCAACCACCAAGTACGTTAAAAGTTTCTGAACCTCGTTCGGGTTCAATTCTGTTTGTAAGTATACCATTCGGGATTGCTGACCTTCGGGATTAAAAGTATTCGGTATTGCTGGACCCTTCCGGATTCACCCGTTCCCTTCCATCTTTGACGAGTTATGGAAAACTATGTCATAATTCACAAATTCTTATCATGAACAATCTCATGAACTCCATACCCAGCACAACAAAGTCTATAACAATTCGAATAAAATCACGGATTCTCGGAAAGACTTCTTCAAGAATGTCGGAAGTAATCAAATGAGCACCTGTAGGGCACTCGGAGAGCTGCGGATATCTGAAGAATATAACGTTTTCAGGATTTTGTTTTCGATCGAACGTCATAGTTTCGGAAGTCATTGCAGAGTTTTCGAAGAGTTCTAATACTGTGAAAAGAACTTGAAAAATATGATCGGAATTCTCATCCTAAAGAGCAGGAAAGTTCCAAAACAGTCCCAAAAATGATTCATGATGAATTTTGAGAAATCGAAGGGATGAATGGATAGAACTTCATTCACATTCAATTCATGGAGGAGAGATACAATGGAATACGGGACTGTGTTATGCGGAAATGATTGAATTGTCCACACGACAAAGATCCAACAATAGATTTTTTCAGCTTGTCACGAATGGGCTACACCTTGGAAATATTTCAAACTTTGTTTTTAATTTCCAACATTCGATTTTCCCCAATGAGATCGTAGGGATAGAAATATTCCGAGTTCTTAACGCGGATTCGGGCAGTTCATTCCCAACAGATGAATTTTCCCCGCAGTACAAATCAAAATTCAACAAATATCCGTCCGCAGTACAGAGTCCCCAAGATTCTAAGCCAAACCTTATTGACTTGCTCCGAATAAACTGCTTCAGAACAGGTCGAACGTAAGATTCCGCCATCATTTCATCAATGGACAATGCAGTTTCAAAGTACCCAAATTTTTGAATATTGTTCCGAAACACATTCATCATAGTACGAACATGCCAAGCTCTGTCATCGCTGTTTCGATCTTCTGGTTTCAAATATTTCAGGTCAGACTTCAGATTTTCAAATGTATCACGTGACATGGCAGATTTCACCATTCGGCAAGATAAAATAGGATCAATTGACCAATAATCTCTTCGGGATTTCCTTGGATTGAAAACGTCGTATTGAATTTGTATGTGGAAGATCTCAAATTCTGATTGCAGATTCGGAAAGGGCACAAGAACATACACAAGGAATACATGATTTGAGGAAAATTTTCTGAGCATTTGTCAATGAAATTACAGCTTGAAAATGAACTAAAATGTTTGCCCTTTTGGGCGTTAATGGGTCAATAAAATACCACTTGACTAGCACTGTAATTTAATAAGTAATGACCTGTACAGTCTGGTCTTGTCACATCAGTCATCAAATTAACTATAGATTGACAAAGTACTATGAGCAGTGCTGCCAGAAATGAAGGAGCTCCAGCGTTTTACCCCCTCCATGTACCATCGCAGAGCACGCACACTATAACTATATATATGACATCTATAGTTATAGCGTGCGTGCTTTGCAATGGTATATGGAGAGGGTAAAACGCTGGAGCTCATTCATTTCTGGCAGCACTGACTATGAGTACTATTACGGGCTTCATTAGCCAAGTTCGTTTAGCGGTCTCCCAAGTTACCTCAACTTACTACTGTGGGCGAAAAGTAAGGTGAATTTGTTTGTGAAATGAAAAATCTTCATTCATTCTTGTACGTAAATTTCATACCCTTCAAAGTAATTCCCTCTCGATAAAATACACTTATGCCAACGTTTTTTCCAATCATCGAAACATGCTAAACAGTCCCTTTCCGGTATAGCCATCAGCGCCTTCTTCGATTCAGCTTTTATCTCCTCAATCGACTCGAAATGCTTCCCCCGGAGTGGTCTCTTGAGTTTTGGGAATAGCCAGAAGTCACACGGAGCCAAATCAGGCGAATACGATGGTTGCGGAACGACATGCGTCAAATTTTTGGTGAAATGGTCACGAAGAACGAGTGCAGTATGAGACGGTGCATTATCGTGATGCAAGAACCAAGAGTTGTTGGCCCATAATTCTGGTTTCCACAGATCCTTCTGATATTCCGATCATATCAGTCAGGTCTCCAACAGTCAGCCGACGATTTTTGAGCACTAATTCCTTCACTTCATCGACGTGTTGGTCATCTGTTGACGTCGATGGTCGTCCGGAGCGCTCCAAGTCATCAACACGTTCTAGACCCTCTTTGAAGTCTTTGTACCATTTATAAACATTTTTCTGCAACATGGTAGAATTACCAAAGGCCTTCCGCAACATCCTCAAAGTTTCCGCAGCCGACATTTCATTCCGCAAACAAAATTTGATTGCACTTCTCTGCTCAATTAAATCAGACATTGTAAAAATCGAAAAATGCACTCTTGGTCGTTTGGTAAACACGAGCGTAAATGGATTACTTATCATGACATTGACATGAAATTCAGCACAGATGTCATCGACAGGCCTGCCAACTTAAGAAAAAAAGGACTAGCCTGAAATGTCAAGCCCGCGAAGTTTAAATTGAAAATTCACCTTACTTTTTGCCCACAGTAGTACTCCAAGTATTTTGGATTCATTAGTTCCAGTTATAGAAAGCAAATGATTGGGTTGGTACAAGTTGAAGCAACTCGGAACACGTAGAACGAACGAACCTATCAGCTTCCTAATACGGGCACAATACGCGCTGCACTTACGCTGATCTGAGATTCACTGACTACTCACTCGAACTTGTGTCAGCATTAGACGCAGTCTGTTCGCGAGTATGACACGGAGCGTCATACAACATCTTTCCTTCTTTCACGAAATTAAAATTGCAGTCTTATCCGAAGTTTTCTCTTACAACTTTGTGGTCATTACATTTTTCCCATATACATTGATTGCATAACAATGAATTATATATAAATTTCGTCAACGTTACAATATATATTTACAACTTACAAGTTTAGTCTCTCTGGTTCTTCAATGAGCCTGCCTGACTTGGTTACTGCTCGAGGTGTGGCGTCGTATATTACATTATTTGCCTCATCATTTCTCTCTACAACTTTTTGATTTGTTCGTTCTATAATTGTATTGATCACGCTACTCGAATTCTCGTCACTACTATTCCCTAAGGGAGATGAATCTATCTCAAGTAGCACAAGGATGTTCGAAATATTTTATGAACATGCACAGAATATATTGATACGTTTTGAATGTCCTACGAACATCCATAGAATATTTTCACATATTTGGATGTTCTAGGGACATCTTTAGAATATTCCAAACATCCTTGTGCTACTAGGGATATTTTCCATGGACAACGTCATTTCCTCATCATTACTTTTGCTTAAGTTTTCATTATTTACAGGTGATGAGATTTCCTCGAGGGGCTTTTGAAATGAATGATCTAAGTCATCGTAATTCGGTACTGCTTGCCTGAGTATCTACATTGAGAAAGTTTTACATTATTCTCGAAATATTTTTTTCTCACAATGAACTCCTTAATATCTCTTATATTACGTCTAATCTTCTTTCCATCTCTATTTAGAATGAGGTATGAGCGTGGTACTCTCTCCATTCTGCTCATAATAGTTGCCCTTTCTCGCATTTTATTTATTTTATCTCTCACGAGGACTACTTGGTTTGGGTGATATTGCACCGGTTCGGGAATATCTTTCTCCTTCGCGAATTTGTCATATCCTTTTTTTATTTCAGCTCTATTAATTCTGATATTATTTTGCGCTTCGGACGAAACCTTGTTCGGTTGCAGATGTTCCGCCTGAGTTGGGAGCTTTTTTCGTAATAATCTTCCCTGTAGCATTTGCGAGGGACTGATGTTAGTCCCACTCATTGGACTGTTGTTATCATTGAGCAAGCCCAATTCAGGGTTCTTTAGGCTCGTTTTTTTGAAGGATCATTTTCACAATACCGACACCCTTTTCAACTAACCCATTAGATTGGGAATGATGCGGACTCATCGTTCCAAGATCAAAATTCCATTCCCTTGCAAATGCTTTAAACTCTACACTAGAGGAAGGGAAATTGTCGGATACGACTGTTTTCGGTATCTCAAAGCGAGCAAACACTCCCTTAAGCTGAGCCACTACTGCTCCTGCTGTCTTAGCCGGCAGTTTTAATGCTCTTAGCCATGGAGAGTGGTAGTCTTGTATGACTAGAAAACTTATCCTCGTAAATCGGCCATATCTACTCCGATTTTAACGAATGGTAGCTCCGGGAATTCATGTTAAAGCAGAGGGAATGTGCCGCATTCAGGAATTACAAAAGATTTAATATCCTGTGTCACGTCCTGTGGCATTTTTTCTGGAATGTTTTCAAAAATCTCTCGTCCGTCGAGCGATCTCGGGGATTCCAGGGGCCATAAAATTCAGGAGGAGTTTGAGTGTAGTCGAGCTAGTGCTAGTGGACTGTTGGAGGGTTCGTCACTCCGCATTTCTGCACGAAAGATGTGTTGCGAATCCAAGAATCGATGGTTTTATTGCAGCTATACCGAGTGAATCGAGTTTGGAAACCAGTGTGCAAAAACACTTCTGTTGAATCTTTGTTTTCACTTTCGGATCTCTTGGTGATTGGCTATAGAACATCGATAATTCAGGAATGTGAATATGTCGCCCCATTGAAAATTCAATAATCAGAAATTATCTTTTATATTAAAGTTTATAGTTTAATTCTTAGACTTTAGACTATTCAGCTTAAGGAGACAATCAGTTATAAACGATATATTAAACTATACTCAGATAATGAATAGAGAACTCTACACTCCCGTTCATAAGTATATAACGAACAATTCTTCAACACGTCCATAGAAGTCAGTTAAAACACAATAGCTCCATTCTTATTTCTATCTGTCAGCATATGATATTTGGTTACATTTTCTTACCCACAAACAATACGTGAGAGGGTGCGAGTGACGGCCATCATTGCGGGATGGTTGGTAAGGGAAAGATTCATTGAGAAGGGCTGACCAAGTGGTCGCTCATTAGCTATTCTCTCAACTTCGACACGCCTTCACCTTGGAAGTGGAGGTGTCGGGGTGGACGAGGAAAGTGAGAGTGAAGAGCGAACTTCACCTTTCGTTCGGAGTTTTCAAGACGTGAATTACGCATCCTTCGAACGGGTCCCGTGCGCTTTCAAGTCTGTACTTCTTATCGGTAAGGAACTTTGCCGCGGTTGCGCTACCTAATCATCCCTTAGGGCATCTTGTTGTTTGGAAAAACTGTGTTTTTTCTTATTAATTCGGAATAAAGGTGACAACCAGTGAGATTCGATTGATTTGAGTTAATTTAAACGACCTCATACCCATCATCCCATCCAAGGAGGAGGAAGAGTGTTTTCCAGCAAAAGTAAGTTCGAAAGATTTCCACTCTCCCTTCAATGAAATCATATAACCACAATCGAATTGGCTTCCTGTATGGGAAGTGTCCCTCGAGCTCGTTCCATCAACATGAAATTTCAGTTCAAAATTTCAAAGTTATATTCTTCAAACCGGATTTCCACTATTCGTCTATCAAAATAGATTGGTTCGTTCGTTCCAACCATAAAACGAACTGGTGTCAGTACCTGACTCATGTCATCTGAACCACACAACCCAACTTTGTGGTTTTATAGCGAATTTGTTGTTTTTTACAATTCGTATATATGAAAACAACACAAAGAAAAGTGGTGTCAGAAGTGCGGGATCGTTCCATAAAGTTCCATTCAGTTTGATTGTGGTTAATATTCATATTCGATTGTGAAATTCAGTTGAATTTTCTAGATTCGAATTCCAGTAACAAAGACTTCTCCTCATGATGATTTGAAATATAATGTTTAATAATGGAACATATCTGATATTTCCTTTCAATTCATAATCCAATAATTATCAATCTCGATAATTTTCAGAGAACTGTTGATTTCGTCAATATATTTCCTTGCAAATGTTTTTACAGTTTTTTTGTATATTTTTACATACTGCATGAAATATGACTGATTATAATAATCTGATCTTTGAGGATTCAATAGTGGTTTGTCAATGTGATTTTTCTTCTGCCCAGCGGGTGTTTTAGAGGTGATTCTAGTGAATCTGTCACACGAGTGTTATCTTTTCAATTAAATTCTCGAGAGTGATGTAAAAATGAATTCAGTTTTTGTTCGCAGATTCAGTTTGAATGAAGTACAAATTTTATGGAATTTCCAGTTATAACTGATTTTCAGAGAGAATAGAATTTTGACTTTTAAATACTCATTTCATCGAAGATTTGAAATGAAGATTGCTCAAACTATACAGGGTGATTCAAAATTCCCGCACTCTCTTTTGGGAGTAGATTCCTGATGGAATTCTAAAACGATTTGTCCTTTTGCACAATGCTGTCCGACGCATAATTTCCGAGATATAATTAATTAAAGTTGACTAATTATGAGGTGGATCCATCGGTCATTCAGGAGCGTCATAACAGAACAAGGAAGGAAGGTGCTTGCAGAGGGCGCTCATACGATCAGCTGATCGGTATAATCAATACGATTTACCAGCATACAAATTGGTGAATTTTCTATGTAAAACGATTGAATTCGTCGACACTGTGGAAAAATTGATTATTGTCATGAATTCTTATCACGATATGCTGTAGGTGAAAGTTGTCATTTCAGTGATGATTTTTATTACGCAGACAAATGTAAAATGGTGTTATTTCGTAGGGATGGGGATTCGAGTGGGAGAAAAAAGTATAACTACTCGTTTTCAATCAGAATTTTCATGTAAAGAAGAAAACATGAGAATTTTCATTCATCCGATACCCAATTCGAACGGTTTGATTAGTAAGTTTAACACAAGAGATTGGATTCCGAATCCTGTATTCTGATTGGTCGAGAATCAATGTATGTTAGATCAATCCTCGGCAGTTTCAAATGATTCTTCTGAAGAATGTGTTTTCGACTCATCCCAACCACAACATTGAACAATGATGAATTTATTCGAATTCACCCTTTTTACATCATTCGATGATTATAAAGGGTTTATCGAACGTTAATCACTTACTTCAACTTGCAGAATCCATCAATTTTGACGAAAATACAAGGTGTGACATCGTATACGACCCAATCATTGCACTTGATTGACATTGTAATCACATACGGTTTGTTCAGCTCAAATCAACCATTCGTGATACGAATCAACCAATCAGGTGACAGCTCGAAACAGTTTCATTTAAAGCACATATGACTCCAAAGGGCATATTATTATTTGAAATGGAAAAAGAATTGTCTTTGAAGATTAACCAAATCCGTCCTTTTTAGGACGAATACATTTTCTAAACGTAGGAACGCGCTCGAACTTGCACACATTTGAATTAGATTTTGATTTAAACATGAATGATCTTGAGTGATCTCAAGTAAGTTATTAACGTTCGATAAACCCTTTATAATCATCGAATGATGTAAAAAGGGTGAATTCGAATAAATTCATCATTGTTCAATGTTGTGGTTGGGATAAGTCGGAAACACATTCTTCAGAAGAATCATTTGAAACTGCCGAGGATTGATCTAACATACATTGATTCTCGACCAATCAGAATACAGGATTCGGAATCCAATCTCTTGTGTTAAACTTACTAATCAAACCGTTCAAATTGGGTATCGGATGAATGAAAATTCTCATGTTTTCTTCTTTACATGAAGATTCTGATTGAAAACGAGTAGTTATACTTTTTTCTCCCACTTGGATCCCCATCCCTACGAAATAACACCATTTTACATTTGTCTGCGTAATAAAAATCATTACTGAAATCACAACTTTCACCTACAGCATATCGTGATAAGAATTCATGACAATAATCAATTTTTCCACAGTTTCGACGAATTCAATCGTTCTACATAGAAAATTTACCAATTTGTATGCTGGTAAATCGTATCGATTATACTGTAACATCCTCGTATTTTTTCACACCTCTTTTGTTTGTTCGTTTCATTCTCTTTTTAGAATATATATATATATATGCGTATATATTGATACTCACTACCCATATAACATTGTTATATAAATGTTATATAAAATTACATAACGTGAAATGACAATTTTGTGATTCGGGAATCACAGTTGAATAAACATATCTTTTTCAGAATAAATTGATTCTAAATAAACCTATGTAACAATTTAGTCACATGCAAATAACAATCTTTCATGTGAAGTTTCATCTGGATACTCATAAAAAGGATATATCTGTAGAAATTCTCATGTTATGTAATTTTCATCATTCCATGATATACTCTTATTACTCCTCATATATATATTCAAATATATTCATATATTATCCATATTTTCTTTCATATATATATATCATACGATTCCAATTTTTAATCAATATTCAATGCAAAAATGCGAATATTCCAAAATATAACGATTTTCAAACTTGCTCCTACGCCTTTGAATTGTTTTTGAAAGTACATCAGAATGTATACATATTCTGCATACATCTGGGTGACAGATTTGGAGGAAACTCTTGTGCGCTACGGGAAAGCGTTCATAAAAAACTCGAGACCAGAACAATGCGTATGCTGTTTCGATACCTAGATATGTGACGTCAACCCATGCATTCCTAACTCTATGTGTACTTTCAGAAATAATATTGATTATTTAAATATGCAACATTATTGGTTAATATTTATAACCAAACCCAAATTTGTTAAGTATTAGTTATTATCAATGAGTCTACAAGGAAAGGCTATGCAAACCTGAGGAAGAATTGATACATAGGAAAACCTATATAAAAAAACTCTTGAGACATAGAAAGAAAGAAAACTATTGTCTTTTCTTTCTCAAACGTTTGTACCCCTTCCCAGAGCCAACTTCCAAAAATAGTATATAAAGGCCGAGTTTGTGCCCTTTGACACACACAATTTTCCAGTCTTTCAAAAGTTCGCATCGTCGTCTCATTCTCTTATAAAATTCAAATTCATTTCTAAGTATCAAACTTCGATAAATCCAGTTTTACCTTCTTACACCGAGTCTACAAACAACCAGTAAGTATTTCTAACAACTGAACCCCAAATCTGATATCAAGAATCCTATTCTCATCAAAATTCTGTGCGTAGACACTGAATTTCAAACTCCTCTCCGGATAACGTGCACAGCCACCACATCCAAAATCAGAGATAGGGTGCAATAGACACTATATCTCATCTATTCTGACGAGATTTTGTGCGTAAGACACTAAATCTGAAAATCTTTTCTAATTTTTTCCAAACGAGATACTGTGCAATAGACACTATACCTCGTATCTTTTATTTCAAATCTATTCTAACGAGATTTTGTGCGCTAGACACTCAATCTCAAAATCTTTTCTAATTTTTTCCAAACGAGATACTGTGCAATAGACACTATATCTCGTGTCATTTATTTCAAATCTATTCTAACGAGATTTTGTGCGTTAGACACTCAATCTCAAAATCTTTTCTAATTTCTTCCAAACGAGATACTGTGCAATAGACACTATATCTCGTGTCTTTTATTCCAAATCTATTCTAACGAGATTTTGTGCGCTAGACACTCAATCTCAAAATCTTTCCTAATTTTTTCCAAACGAGATACTGTGCAATAGACACTATATCTCGTGTCTTTTATTTCAAATCTATTCTAACGAGATTTTGTGCGTTAGACACTCAATCTCAAAATCTTTGCTAATTTTTCCCAAACGAGATACCGTGCAATAGACACTATATCTCGTGTCTTTTATTTCAAATCTATTCTAACGAGATTTTGTGCGTTAGACACTCAATCTCAAAATCTTTGCTAATTTTTTCCAAACGAGATACTGTGCAATAGACACTATATTTCGTGTCCTTTATTTCAAATCTATTCTAACGAGATTTTGTGCGTTAGACACTCAATCTCAAAATCTTTTCTAATTTTTCTCAAACGAGATACTGTGCAATAGACACTATATCTCGTGTCTTTTACTTCAAATCTATAGACACTCAATCTCAAAATCTTTTCTAATTTTTTTTGAAACGAGATACTGTGCAATAGACACTATATCTCGTGTCTTTTATTTCAAATCTATTCTAACGAGATTTTGTGCGTTAGACACTCAATCTCAAAATCTTTTCTTTTTTTTTAAACGAGATACTGTGCAATAGACACTATATCTCGTGTCCTTTACTTCAAATCTATTCTAACGAGATTTTGTGCGTTAGACACTTAATCTCACGTTCACTTCTATCGCTATTCTTCTGCCAACTGGAATAATATGCCAATCCACACTCAAACTCTCCTAACCTATACTTTGATATCAGATTGAATTGAACTGATTATATAATCACATTAGATATCCCCTCAATTACTTGAACCCAACTTTTGTCTATTTTTGAATATCGTTTTTCTGACCTCTTTCCAAATTTCTTCTTTTTAGTGACGCGAACGATCGAACAAATATTGAAAAAACAAAAAATTATTAAAAACGCCATATTGCGGAAACAAAAGAAGATCAACACCGAAGGGGACAAACTAGGAAAAAAGGCCTTATATTCCATTAGAAAAGGAATTAGGAGACAAACTGAGAAATATACCGCGTTATTAGAAGAATATAAAGAACTTTTAGCAACAAATCCGAAACCTCAAATAAAAAATGAATCTATAGATAAAACCACTAATAATTCAGTTCATCGAACAAAAATTATTCATTGTACACCTAAACCACGTTTACCCAAACGATGTATAGATTGTATTAAAATAGGTCAAGAATTTCTAGATTGTAATACTTGCAAAAATTATGGTATTTTGTATAGTAATTTAAGTATTAAGGAAATAGATTCCGTTGAATTCTCATCTAGAGAGAGAAAAGAAATATTATCAGATAAATATTTCGGCGATACTTATGAAAATGTATCAAATTTAAGATATCAAAGAAATTGTAGTTTTAAAATAAATTAACATTGTAATCTCCTAATTTGAAATTTTCTTCTCTAATTTCTCCCACTGTCCATTTCTCCCGGTCCATTAATTACCAATCAATCTATCAGAATCAGTGAAGAAATTCCCATGAATTTCAATTCTGATTTGTGTCAGAGAAAGGAATTCTCGTTCTAGCGAAATCCCTGGACGTGACAATACCGATTAGCTGATCGTATGAGCGCCCTCTGCAAGCACCTCCCTCTCTTGTTCTGTTATGACGCTCCTGAATGACCGATGGATCCACCTCATAATTAGTCGACTTTAATTGATTATATCTCGGAAATTATGCGTCGGAGAGCATTGTGGAAAGGGACAAATCGTTTTAGAATTTCATCAGGAAACTACTCCCAAAAAAGAGTGCGGGAATTTTGAATCACCCTGTATGTGAATTCGAAGTGTGAATTGGAGAAGAATGTACGTTCAAATCGGATTCAAACTCAATCGTAGAGACAGATAGAATTCTTGTAACTCGTACACACACGTCAAGACCCTTCTTATAAGTCAAATTGATTCATTTTTAACCAATTCTCCAAACAGAAAATTTACATGAAATGTGTATATATTCTGAATATCCATGAATTCATTGTACGTGAGGACTAAAATTTCTTTCTCTTTCTTCCTCGCTTAATATTACTTAATTGTGAGTCCGTGAGCAGTGAACTCAAATAACACAGGTCAACATTTGATCTACGCTAGAACACCAGAACAGAGGTGGGTACCTATAAATTTTGGAGGTCGCAGATCACGATTCCTGGATACATGTGACCCCATAACGTCAGGATCAAGGTCAAATCAAGATCAAAGATCTCAGATCGGGAGATATAATTTTTTTGACTTCGGATTCCGAACCAGCGGGGAATTTTACATTCGGATACATTTTTACATTTGAGTATAAGTGATATCTGCAGGTCATATGCAGGGTGTCTAGTCCCAGAAGTTTTCGTTTGTGTCATTCTGTTCCACCTGAATTTTTGATTAACTGATATCCGGGAAATTCCCGACTACTAGACACCCTGATATGAAGGTCATATATAGGTAAAATCCTGTTTTTGAATCTTTTTTTATATTGGTCTGAGCAGGCTCTTGTATACGTTCACTTTCACGTTCCGAGGGTCGCAGATCACAATTCTGGGGTCTATATGACCCCATCACTTCAGAATCGAAGTCAAGTCAACGTCAAACATCTGAAATCGAAAGATATAATTTTTTTGACCCCGGATTCCGCACCTGCGGAAAAATTTACATCCAAATACACTTTGACGTTCAAATTAAAGTGATATCTGCAGGTCATATGAGGGTCATATGTAGGTAAAATCTTTTTTTTGAATCTTTTCTCTGATATAAGGCTAAGCAGGCTCTTGAAGTGGCTGACTTCTCCGTTCTTGGGGTCGCAGATCACGATTCCGGGGTCTATATGACCTCATCACGTCAGAATCAAGGCCAAATCAAGGTCGAACATCTCAAATCGGGAGATACAATTTTTTTGATCCTGGATTCCGAACCACCGTGAAATTTTACATCCAAATACGCTTTTACATTCGAATTCAAGTCATATCTGCAGGTCATATAAAGGTAATATGCAGGGCAAATCTTTTTTTTGAACCTTTTGTTCGATTTCAGAGGTTATTATGTGTGATCGCCCCCAGTGCACCTCCCCGTGGTGACGGCGGGCAACGGAGTTGTCCCGCGTTCCGGCTAAGTCCCTGGGTGACGGCTTCCATGCCGTTATGGCAACCACACGGGATAATGTTACGGGACAGGGTTTTGGGGACCCAGAACCGGCGGCTGGTCAGGGTGGGGAAGCGGGCCCGCAGGCGTTGTCATCATGCGACCGCAGCTCTACATTGGTGGGAAACTTGGCCTTTGTAGAGTCGAATGCGACAAGTCAATCTCCGTCTTGCATGAACGGGGTGAACAATTTCTGTGTCGTGTGTGGGGAGTATATTCCCCAATCGAAGAAATTTATGTTTTCGGATTTAATGAAAAAAAAATATAACGAGCGCTTCGATATCGATAGCTACACATTCGACAAGATTTGAACGCCTCAATCTATATGTTCTAGATGTCGCAGTGCCCTTAATGAATCTGATAAACGAATATTTTCGAGGCCAATGATATAGAGAAAACCAACAAATCATACTTCTGATTGTTACTTTCGTTTGACCAACGTGGAAGGCTCCGATTTCGTCAATAGACACGCAATTTCCTATGTGTGCGTGACATCTGTCACTCCCCCGTGTATATCAGCGCCGAAATCGATGTGAACAACAGTGAAGATGTAGATGATGAAGCCAACATTGATGAAATTCCCGCAGATAATATCACTATCGATGCAGAGACGCCAGATCAGAGTTTGAATACTTCAGGAAATGAAGGAAGTGATAGTTTTGGTGGAAAAGAATCAGACATTGAGGACAATAAATTGAATCGAGAAAAGATGAACCATGATGAACTCAGTGACTTGTGCCGAGACTTAGGACTCTCGAAAGATAAATCTGAACTATTAGCATCCAGACTGGAAGAGAAACAATTTTTGACTCCAGGAACGCGTGTAACACACTATCGTTCAAGAGAACGGCCCTTCAGAAAGGTTTTATCGAAGTTGCCAAATTTAGTTTATTGCAATATTATCGAAGGTTTGGTCAAAGAATACAGCATAGAGTACATAGCTAGGGATTGGCGTCTGTTCATAGATTCTTCAAAAAGAAGCTTCAAAGCTATCTTGCTCCACAACGGAAATGTCTACGCTCCTTCACCAGTTGCTCATTCTGTCATACTAGATGAGAAGTACCGTAACTTGGAATTATTATTGCAAAAACCGGAGTATGAGATTCATGACTGGCAAGTTTGTGGGGACTTGAGGATATTCACAATTTTGCTTGGGCAACGATCAGGATTCACATCATATCCATCAGGGCTGTGGAGTCGGAGTCGGAGTCGAGGAGTCGTGAAATGATGGATGAGGTCGAAAGGAGAGTCGGAGTCGAATATTATTTCATCGACTCCGACTCCACTTTCGACTCCTTATAAAAAAAGTTAGTTTTCATGAAAGTGGGTTAGAAAAATATTACGAAAACGTCCTGTAGTATATGAAAAGAACGTTTTCAGAACGTGTTTTGCTGCATTGGAAGTGAAAATACTGTACAAATATGTGCTTTTAGAGGTTAAGACTCGCAGAATCTAGGCTATGTTTTTGGAATATTCAGAGAACTTCGTGTGCTCTTTGGAATATATTTTCATTTCTCCGACTCATTTTTGAAAATACACATATCCAATCTTCTGATCATTCAATTGTAATAAACTCATATGAAATTGAGAGAAAAAAAATCCCAAACTAAGAAAATATTGGTCTGACCGAGTCCGATCCGATATTTTCTGGATCCAAGAAAACTTTCTTCGAAAGAAAAAATTACTCAGTTTGAAACTATACAGTGTGACACAGACAAAGTTTTTTCACTCCAAGTACACATTTTCTTGGGATAAGAGAAAAAATATATTGTTAGATCAAAAGAATATATCCTCCTGATTAAGCAAATTTTTTCCCAGTGTAATAGATTCCAACAGTGATTCCATAACGAACTCTTATGGATCTCAGGTGCATCAGTTGAGAAATGAAATTTGCATGCAAAAAATTCTTTCAATTTTCCTCCAACACAAACGTGGAATCCATATGTGGATTCATGGACAATGTATTTCCAGGCGTTGATTCGAAGTTCAAAGTGTAATGTTTCAAAATCAAATGCATAGAATTCTCTGTTGACATTGTGATGTGACAAATCATCACCAAAAGAGTCGCGGGATAGCACCGCGCACGATCCCTATCGATCGTAATCGTAAACTTTCATAACGAGTCAGTTCACCCGAAAGAGCATAGCTGTGGCTCGCTTACACGAGAATCGGGGACACATCTCCTCTCCTTCGCTATTCCTGTCTCCCTCTGATCCCTGCCCTTCTTCTATTTGTTGAGGTTTCCCGTCCCCAAGGAGGCAGCGCCACCTATACCACGGATGCCTGGAAGGATTGGTTCAACGCCAGGAGGCGATATTGACACCATCTCGGCCGTGCCTAAATCGATAACCCCCAGGAGGTTGGAAACCCCTCGTGGGTAACACTATCTTTTCAACCCCGGACCACAGGGAAAGAGAGAGAGAGAGAGAGAGGGAGAGTTAGGATGAGTCGTCTCCGAGGATGCCACCCCGTCCCTGGATCGGCGGAACAACGGCAGAGACCAACCCGACCACGCTGTACCCCTTCTTCCGGCCCCACTAAAGGGTAGGAAAGGACATAAACACCCGCACCCAGAAAACTTCCACGACGCGCATGTGCACTCTCACTCAACGAGTAGCTAGAGGCCACCACCGTCCGAATTCGTAAAACGAGCTCCAGGAGTAAGCTCCAACGGAAAGTCTGTATATGATTTTGTGAACTCACCCGTCGGGCAAGAAGAAGGACGTGGCCATCTTACATGTCACTCCTTATGTAACCGAGCCACGGCAACGTTTTGAAGAAAGACTCTTTGACGAATTTTGGAAATACGGTGAGTGTGCTGTGCCATCGGGGTCTGACATCCCATCAAACTTCTCTTCTTCACATCTGTCGAGGAGGTTTACCGGTGTGAAGTGCCTGTGCGGTGTTTCTTCCTCTGGGTTTACGTGGTGAAATAGTGTCGTTCACGTGGCCTCCTCCACGTATCCCTCTTTCTGTATTCTCCTCCCACCCTCCGTGTTTCGATATGGAGTCACCCCCTTCGCCCGTATCTGCCCTCCCTCGGTTAATTTTCATGGTCGCGGTTTCCCTATATCCCCTTTTGACTTGATTCATGTAAACGGCATAGTCCGTAGATAGACGTTTCCTCGTGGTCGCGCCCTCCGTCCTTTTTTTCTCTTTTCTCCCCGTGTTCCCCGGATTTATTTGACGTACTCGAATTGTTCATTAGTATCTTTGGTCCACGACGAAGTCGTAGGACAATTGTAATGTTCAACTCGATCAATTCAGATATAAGAGTGTAGTAACACGTGTTTAACCTAACTTCAGTGTTAGTGATTTTTATTAACTAGAGCCGACTCACCCCCTCTCCCTGAGCTTTTCCTTTTCCTTTGACCCCTCAAAACTATCGTGAACAAGTTACTTGTTTCTTTTGAATATATTGCAGGTCTCGCTTCAGTGAATAAATATCCACGACAGGAGTCGTGGAGGCGCTCAACAACCCAAGCGCCCTTGTGCATGGGTTCAGGGTATATCCATCACAACATAAATGAGATAAATCAAGAGATGAGAGTAGGAATTGATGTAGTTGTTTTCATGATCTGTTCGGTAAGAAGGTGCTATAATTCTTCATATCAATGGAAATATAAAGGTATGAGAATGGAGAAAGAGAGGCATAGAACATCTCTAAGTGGGAAAGTAACGTCCCCGTAAAACTGAGATCATTCAAAGAATTCCCAGCAAAAAATCTTGAATTGAAGAGAATAGTAAAGAATTGAGATTGGAGAATTTGAATTCGATTTTTGAAGTCATAGAATTCATTTTGAAAAAATTCTATTCTTGTCTATTCTAATATATTCCAAGTGAAATCTTATTCCAAACGTGCTATTCAATTTTAATTTTCCTCATGTAAAACTCAGAATACAACTGCTATGTTGTGAATGAATATGTTGTTGATGACACTGGTATCGCGATTTTCAATTCTAGGGTGAGACTTCAAAGAAGAATAGCAACTGAATTCCGGACACAGAATTACAATCTAAATATTTCTATTTCCTTCTATTCTTTTGAAACAAACTTCGAATTGAAGAGAATTCAAAATGAGATTTTCCTATTCTTTTCCAATTCTTTCCCATTCCAGATTTTTTGCTGGGTTGATTCTTATCAAAATTGAATTTTTCCAATGAGAAATGTACAAATTTCAAATTAGTACATTTCTCATTTCAGACTCAAATTTCCTGTTTCAGGCTCAAATGATTCTAAATAAGTTCGAATCATTTTTTATCAGAGATTTGCACTATCAATCGTTCTGAATGATTTCGTTTCTGCAGGGAGAGCTAAGGTCGTTGCAGCACTGGGATCCCATATAGGTATACGGCATAGGAGGGGAAGAAGAATTCTCAAGAATTCATATTGAATTCAAACGATCCAACCTATGCAGATCACCTGAATTTATTAAAATTCACAAAGAAACCCAAACTAGACGGAGATGCAATAGGAGTATCGAATCCACGTATACGATGTAAATTTGAATTCAACTCTTCGTTGAACGAAGTAGAAGAATTCAATAGAAAATCAAATATCACTGTTCGAGAGGCTATAAAAAAATATCCACTGATAGTTTGTAACCACATGTAGGAGAAGGAGGTATAGAGGAGAAGAAAGAGAGTGAGAGAGAAAAGAGTAGCAAGGAAGGAAGGGAAGAGGAATACAAGAAAGGAGTGAGGCAATGATAAGGAAGGAGGAGGTAATCAAGGAGGGGAGTAAGAAGCCTCACTTGGTTGCGAATAGTCCAGGAAGATAGATGTATATACATAAAACTCAACGTCTTTTCCCAAAGTACAGACACGTGTCTATTTTCTAACTAATGGACTTTAATAAAAAGCCAACACCTCCCTGAGGAAAGCATTGGATGGGGATCCACGAATTTGAATGAGAACGAAGAAGAGACATCCACTAATAAATTGGAAAAATAATATCCTGGATTCACGAGGAAGTAACTTCCACTCGGAATGCTCATTATCATCGACTTGAGGGACTAATTCCAACCAACAAGAGATAAGTAAAAACTCCTCTCCTCCTTTCTTGCCTCACGCTCAAGGAAATAATAGAGACAAATACATTTATATTTATTCCAAATACTGGATATTGTTAAATCAAGTGAATGATGAATTTGAAAATCTATTATGTAATTCTATAGGCGATTTACCAAACAACTTAAAAGAATTCAAATTATTTCATACTAATCGATATTAGAATAAGTAGAAGTGAATCTTTCCTTATGAATCAAACTGAGATTATTAATCAATATTAATTTGAAATGTTCAGTGGTCGAAGGATGAAAATTAAAGATTAAATTGTAAAGTTCAGACAATGTCTTCTGACCTTGAATGGTCTCTATTATACAAATCATAACAACTTTATATTGAAAGTTCGAGAGAACAAGATTATTGATTATACAAATATAGAGTGATGTGAAGAGTAATCTGAGACGATTTCATTTCGATGTACATATCAACCGTGATTGAACAATATAACGATATTTGATTTCCTTTTACTATCTTTGTGATCTTTGTCTTCTTCCTTCCACATGAGTTTCGATGAATAAATTGAATGTTCAAGCATAAGTGTAAGTAACAAATGGCGCCCAACTAGTCGGTTTGAACTCACATAAGAAATAAATTCCAAATGAAATTGTTTCGAAATATATTAGATGAAACTGGTTGATGGAAAATAAATTGAATCATAATCATTTCACGAGATCAAAGTCAAAGAGGAAATCGAATAGCGTATTAACCCCTCCAATGAAAAATGAATTAATTAGAACCGAATATTCAAGTAAAGAGCGCAAAATGGAAGAAGAATTGCAAAGACTAAGACAACAAGTGGCTCAGATGGAGAGAATGAAGAACGAAAATGGAAGGAGGCGAAGACAAATCGCCGATAAAGCGTGGATAGAAGAGGAATTAGCGAAAATAACGACAATCGCTGAGCAACAACGTAAGGAACTTGAAAGAAGGGGTCAAATCGGATTGCGAGATCAGACAAATCAAAATGAAGCTTTGGTAAGTGGAATTGTGGAGGGATTTCAACATACAGGGTGGGGCATTTAAAGTGTCGCGGACGTTTTTTCCAAAAATAAAATGAGATACGAGAAAATTTTTCGGACAAAAATTGTAGGGTATCGAGGGGGACATCCGATGGTGGCCTTGGCTTTGACCTCAAATCTCATCTTCAAGGGCATTCTGAGGTCAACTCTTGTTTTTTAAATAGCATCTCATATTTTTTACTGCAGATTTGGATTCTAGGTCAAAAACCAAGAAACTTTTGTCTGAACCATTTTCCTGAAATCCGCGAAGATGGCGCTCTAATCGATATTGTTCCATACTGAATCTGACATTAGAATAACTCGAAAACGGAGGGTCTTGGAGGAGAATGTTTCGGACAAAAGTTGTCTGATTCCAAGGGGGACCCCTTGAACTGAAACGGAGGTGATGGGGTATAACAGACAAAACACAACACATTTCAATCGTCTACATCACTTGGATAATTTTAATGCAGTAGATGCTCAAAATGATGGCCTTCGACTTCAATACACATTTCAAAACGTTTTACAAAAGATTGCTGAACTCGTGCTAAAATATCTTCATTCATGCTCGCGCATGCATTGATGATTCGTTGACGCATATTCTCAGGTGTAGTCGGTGCTTGTTGATAAACTGTATCTTTTATGTGTCCCCATAAAAAAAAAATCTGGAGAAGTAAGATCCGGAGAACGGGCAGGCCAATGAACTGGTCCACGACATCCTATCCATCGTCCAGGATAATCTCTGTCCAATATTTCTCGAGCTGTGACTGCATAATGGGATGGACAACCATCGTGTTGATACCAAATATTCAATCGTTCCTGAATAGGTATGTCTTCAAGTAATGTTGGAAGTACTTGATCTAAGAAATGTCTGTACTTCTCTCCATTTAGCGTATCTGCAATGAAGTACGGTCCAATTACTCGAGATCGAAAAATACCACACCAAACATTCACAGCCCATTGTCTTTGATGTTCTACTTGACGTAACCATCTTGGATTTTCTGTCGCCCGGTAATGCATATTATGTCGATTTACTTGACCATGATTGGTGAACGTCAACTCATCAGAAAATAATATGTTGATGAAGTTGTTATTGTGCATTTGCGCTAGACCCCATCGACAAAACTGTACACGATTTTCGAAATCATCACCGTGAAGGTCTTGATGCAAACAAATGTGATACGGATGGAATTTGTGACGTTTCAGTATTCGAAGAACACTTCTTCGAGAAATTCCCGAATGGAGTTCAATTTCACGAGAGCTCACGTGTGGATTATTGGCTACTGCAGCTAGTACATTAACTTCCGCATTTTCTCCGCTAACAGTTCTCATTCGATGTCGTTTTTCCCTTGTAACACTTCCCGTTTCTGAGAATAATTTTGTAATGCGTTGAAAATACCTAATGGATGGCGTTGTTCTTTCAGGAAATCGTTCTGCATACAAGTCATATGCTTGTCTGGGGTTCTTATGCACTTCACCGTAAATGTAGATCATATCGATCTTTTCAGAAACCGTGTATCGGATATCCATGATTTTCAATTTGTCATAAACCAAGTAATAATCAAATGTAACTGACAAACTGACTTTCAAAATCGTGAATTTTCACTGAACCCCGTCGTTTGTTTACATCGCGTGAGCTCTGAATGGTGGTAATGTAGACGATTGAAATGTGTTGTGTATTGACAACTTTTGTACGAAACATTCTTTTGCAAGACCCTTCGTTTTCGAGTTATTCGAATGTCAGATTCAAAATGGAACAATATCGATTAGAGCGCCATTTTTGCGGATTTCAGGAAAATGGTCCAGACAAAAGTTTCTTGATTTTTGACCTAGAAACCAAATCTGCAGTAAAAAATATGAGATGCTATTTAAAAAACAAGAGTTGATCTCAGAATGCCTTTGAAGATGAGATTTGAGGTCAAAGCCAAGGCCACCATCGGATGTCCCCCTCGGTACCTTACAACTTTTGTCCGAAAAATTTTCTCGTATCTCACTTCATTTTTGGAAAAAACGCCCGCGACACTTTCAATGCCTCACCCTGTATACATATCGATATAAAATGCCCACAATTCACAGATGAAGAAAAGTTGAATCCTATGGAATTTTTAGAAAACTTAGAATCATATTTAAAATCGAAAAATATCACGAATGATTTATTAATAGTATTAGAAAATTCTTTCTCGGGACGTGCAAGAATGTGGTTTGGGTTGAATGAAAGTAATTTTAGGAAATATGATGAATTCAAAAAAGCCTTTTTGGAGGAATTTTATTCAATACCCATAAGAGTAAAGATCAAAAACAAATGGAGTTCAAGAGTTCACAGAAATCAAGATGGATCTTTACAAGACTTCTTCTTGAAATAATGTAAAGAGGCAAAATATTTTTCACCACAAATGGATACATATGAAATAAATCTTTCAGTTATTCAACAACTACCATGTCGTGCGAGAAGTGCACTGGCGACTACAGATTTTAATGACACTTAAATGATTTTATAAGAATTATCGATGTTGCACTCGTCGAATCAAGATAGAAACAGAGACGAATCAAATTATGGAAATAGAGCCACTGCAATTCGTTCCGTACGATATGGTCAAAGAGAGCAAAATTTGAACGAAAACCCATATAATAGGTATAGAAATTCAAATAAAAGAACCAGGCCTCGAAATTATCATAATGATTATGCTCATAGATCATATAACCATCATAATTGTCACTCAAATCAAACCAATGATGTGACTATGCCAGATGTAACTCGACCCCCACTCAATATTTATGGGAACTGGAATAGAAATATAGATAATAATCAGAATAGGAGTGAGAATTATGATGGCTATGGACAAAGACCTTTAAACTGACCAACAACATGATGAATAAAGATCCGACATCATGTTGGGAACCTACCGATTGTACAAAGGATCTTAGAAGGGAAACAATTGAAGATAGTAAGGGAAAAGTCGATACTCATATCGATAAAAATGAGGTCAGCAGAGGACCATATGTAGTATCTCAAGTATTAGAAAAACAAATTGCAATGCTAATAGATACCGGTAGCCAAGTGACTTGTATGTCTGAACAATGTTATAATGATCTTAAAAGTAATAATATAATTGACGAATTGCCTGGTAATAATTTAGTTGCTATTACTGCTATAGGGAACAAAACTACGAATATTAAAAAACAAATTCTTATGATTATTGAAATAGAAAAAATCAAATTTGAAACAATGATAGTGATAATACCTAATTTAACAACCGACATTATTTTGGGAAACGATTGGTTGAATAAACATCGGGTGATAATTAATTACCAAAATCAGACAATTTCTATTGATGGTAAACTTTTGAACAAATCGCTGGTATCGTATGATCGTGAGCCCTCCGAGGGATTGTGGTGCATGACTGTTGAAAATCGAAGAATAATCGTACTGATAAAAATCAATGAAATGAAAAATTCAACTGTAGAATTAGAAGATCCAAAGTTTAATGAAAATGCATTGATTAAAGATAATAATCCACTAATAGAAGAAGAAACAACGAAGGGTCTTAGGGAATCAAGAAAAAATCAGAGTAATAAGATCAGCAATGTAAATAAAAAAAATAATGAAGAAAAGACAAGTACTGAAATAAGCTCATTTATTGAAAATAGGGGGGGGGGTAAATCAAATAGAAACAGAGAACAAAAATGGTGTCGAAGGAGAAGGGACAAGTAAAAAAATGTTGAACGTGAATGAAGAACTGAGAATAAATGATGTAGTAGTAGCAATTGACGATGATGGAATTGATAATATAAATAATATTGTTATTGAGAATAATGAAAATAACCAGGCAGAATTTCATGAGAAAACAGAGATGTTCAATGAAGAAATAATGGAAAAAGACGAAATAAATATAAATGAAATAATTATGTTTCGATCGATACAAGAAAATCAGTCATGCGGGCAAAATTTTTCGGATAGCGTACGATCTGTCGTGAATGATCTATCGATTATTAGTGACGTTCAGAAGGATGAAATGACAAAATTGCTCAATGCGAATTGGAAACTTTTCTCAAATAAGGTCGGTTGTGCCAACAGTTATACTCACTCCATTATAATGAAAACAAAAAAGCCATTTATAAAGAAAACTTATCCAATCCCACTCAAATACAGAGAGGCAGTCGATGCAGAAATAAAAGAAATGCTGGAGTTAGGCATCATTGAAAAGTCTACTAGCCCGTATTGTAATCCACTACGGATCGTTCCCAAAGACAATAACATAGTGCGGGTATGTTTGGATGCTAGGTTTCTCAATGAACATGTTCAATCGGATAATGAGTCGCCTCCGGTTATAGAGGAATTAATGCAGAAGTATGAAGGAATTAAATTTATCACCACAATAGATCTTACTCAGGGGTATTGGCAGATTCCATTGAACGAAAAATCAAGACCATATACAGCTTTTCTGCATGGATCTACCCTTTATCAATTCTGCAGAATTCCTTTCGGTTTAAAGACCGCAGGAAGCGGCTTCATTAGAGCATTGAACATGGCATTGGGCAATGAGTTCTCGGAATTCCTTACATTGTATATAGACGACATGCTGATAGCATCTAGGGATTTCGAGTCGCATATTAAGCATATTCGACTTGTCTTCAAAAAATTGATGGAACATAATTTCACGATTAGATTAGAAAAATCTTTATTTTGTAGGGAAAGTGTGCCATTCCTAGGAATGATAATAACTCCCAAAGGAATAATACCGGATCCGGAAAAAATTAAAGTTATACAAGAATTTCCTAAACCGGATAATAGAAAACAACTACAGCAATTCTTGGGTGTGTGGAATTTTTATAGACGCTTCAATGTAAAACACTCCAACGATGTTTCCTCGTTGCGCGATTTATTAAAGGAAGACACTCCATGGAATTGGACGAATGTACATATGAGAGCATTTGAAAACTTAAAAGAGAAATTTCTGAAGTGTGTAATGTTGAATCATTATCTCCCATATGCAAAATTTCAACTTCAAACCGATGCGAGTGATCTTGGAATTAGCGGGTTACTTCAACAAAGAGACAAAGAAGGATACATGCGAATAATTTCTTTAGCTAGTAGGTGTCTCACCAATACTGAAAAAAATTATACAACTACAGAGAAAGAGTTGCTTGCAATTATATATTCACTTATAAAATTTCGCATGTACCTCATTGGTCAAGAATTTGATATAATAACGGACCATAAAGCGCTAATTTTTTTGAAAACAACTACATACCAAAACCCACGATTAGTACGATGGAGTTTGATTTTGTCAGAATACTCATTTGAAATTAAACACTGTAAGGGTAAAGATAATACGGTCGCAGATTTTTTTAGCCGCAATATAGACGGTAAAAAAAGTAATTATGAACCTAAAAAAGTGATCATATCTCGGATTCAAAAATATTTGCAATTGAATAAGATAGACAAAATGAATCGATCAAAAGAATTCAATATGATAAACAACCCAGAACTAATTAAGCAATTGAAAGATTCAAGAGAGTTTCAAATGAATGATGGAAAATTGAAGAAAATAGTAGAATTAGGAGAAAATGAGCGAAAAAGATTGAATTATAAGATGTATGAAAACCTATTATTTCATAAAAGGAATAATGAGGAGCGATATAAAGTAGTTATTCCTCAGGAAATGAGTAACCCACTGGTTCAAACGATCCATGAGCAATTAGGACATGTAGGTGTGTTTAAAACTTTCCAATATATTCAAACGTATTTTTATTGGAGAAAAATGCGCGTCCAAACAAAAAAATATGTATTGAGTTGTGATATGTGTCAAAGAATTAAACATGTGAATTATAAGATGGAAGGGAGATCCATGGAGGTTAGTGCGGAACGACCAAATGAGTTTATAACCATAGATTATTATGGTCCTCTCCCTAGATCAGTCGGTGGAGTTGAATATATTTTAGTTGTGTTTAGTTTTTTCCAAACTTGTAGTGTTATACCCGTTGAAACGCGCAACGACGAAAATTACATTAAATAAAATAATTGACGATTATTTCGTTAAATATGGCAAACCGGAAAAGATATTGTCGGATAACGGGTCTCAATTTTCTTCAGAAAAATGGAAAATTGCACTCCAAAAACAGGATGTACAAGTATGCCATTCGGCTATTAGGCACCCACAGTCTAATCCGACTGAAAGAATCATGCGAGAACTTAGTAAATTCTTTCGAATATATTGTTCGGACAGGCACACCACTTGGTTGAAGTATCTGCCACAAATTCAAAATTTGTTGAACTGTACGACACATCATAGTACAGGATGCTCGCCATATGAACTACATTACGGAAAAGTACCATTAGATGTGATCACGAAACTCATAAAATATCCAGGTTTGAATGAAATTCCTCATAATGTAAAAATAATGAAAGCTGGGAAGAACTTAGAAAAACAGCATGTAAAGACACTGAAAGGACAAAAAAGTATGTCCCGGGTCCAAATCAAAATGGGTGACTTGGTGCTTCTAGAAGTACCCCATCTATCAAAGGCTATAGATAAAGTCACGCACAAATTCTTCCACGTGTACGAGGGTCCTTATAAAGTAAAAAAATGCTTTAATGAAAATGCGTTCCAACTTTCTTCAGTGGATGATGATAAAATTATAGGTGTATACAATAGACTCAGTTTGCGAAAATACAATAAACCCCATGACAATTCCACTTGACGAAAGCGATAGAATTTGCAATTCTTCACAAGATAAATGAAAGAAATAGATTTAAGGAATTAGATAGTAAGGAATGTACATATATTGTGAATATATCGAAAATGGTAATGACGAGCGAAAACGAAGATGAAATTAGATAATCTGAGTACAATATTAGAAACGACTGGTATGACACCAAAACGAAATGATGAAATATTAGAGGTAGAGTATACAAAATAGTAACTAAGTAATTAATAGGGAAAACACTGTATAGTTTTCATGATTTTGCTACACGAAAATCATAAAAAAGGGGGGAATTGTAACTACATGTAGGAAATGGAGGTATAGAGGAGAAGAAAGAGAGTGAGAGAGAAAAGAGTAGCAAGGAAGGAAGGGAAGAGGAATACAAGAAAGGAGTGAGGCAATGATAAGGAAGGAGGAGGTAATCAAGGAGGGGAGTAAGAAGCCTCACTTGGTTGCGAATAGTCCAGGAAGATAGATGTATATACATAAAACTCAACGTCTTTTCCCAAAGTACAGACACGTGTCTATTTTCTAACTAATGGACTTTAATAAAAAGCCAACACCTCCCTGAGGAAAGCATTGGATGGGGATCCACGAATTTGAATGAGAACGAAGAAGAGACATCCACTAATAAATTGGAAAAATAATATCCTGGATTCACGAGGAAGTAACTTCCACTCGGAATGCTCATTATCATCGACTTGAGGGACTAATTCCAACCAACAAGAGATAAGTAAAAACTCCTCTCCTCCTTTCTTGCCTCACGCTCAAGGAAATAATAAAAACAAATACACTTATATTTATTCCAAATACTGGATATTGTTAAATCAAGTGAATGATGAATTTGAAAATCTATTATGTAATTCTATAGGCGATTTACCAGACAACTTAAAAGAATTCAAATTATTTCATATTAATCGATATTAGAATGAGTAAGAGTGAATCTTTTCTTATGAATCAAACTGAGATTATTAATCAATATTAATTTGAAATGTTCAGTGGTCGAAGAATGAAAATTAAAGATTAAATTGTAAAGTTCAGACAATGTCTTCTGACCTTGAATGGTCTCTATTATACAAACCATAACAACCTTATATTGAAAGTTCGAGAAAACAAGATTATTGATTATACAAATATAGAGTCATGTGAAGAGTAATCTGAGACGATTTCATTTCGATGTACATATCAACCGTGATTGAACAATATAACGATATTTGATTTCCTTTTACTATCTTTGTGATCTTCTTCCTTTCACATGAGTTTCGATGAATAAATTGAATGTTCAAGCATAAGTGTAAGTAACAAGTTCAAGATGCTGCCAGAGCTGTTATAGGATTGCCATCTACACAAGTCAGTGTTGATAGACTGTTTTCTTCTTTAAAAATCATCAAATCAGATTAACGCGCTTCTCTGGAGAATGATTTGATAGAAGCCATTCTATTCTTGAGAACGAATTCTTAATAGAGTATTTTATCATTTAAAATCTTTCATAGATTGTTATTCATGTTCCAAATAAATTCCAAATTTCTTATGCAAAATTTTGTTTCGATTAATGTATTCCAGATAGTGTAAAAGTTGTATTTCGACAGTATTGCAACACTGAGAAAAAAAGAATGTGAACTCAAAGACAGTTTAGTTCTTTCAACTACATCGTGGGCTTAAATACGGCGAATCTCACGGAATAGTTCCGTCAACTACATCGTATGTTTGAAAAGATTGATTCCCATCAACTACAGGAGTAGTTGACAGAACTAGACGGTAATTTGATCAAATACATCATTCTTTCAACATAAAAATGATGGTTATTACAATCAATTGTACCGTATTTCATGAGATTCAATAATTAGTCCAATCAACTCAATAGAAGAATCCGTTCAAGGTTACAAGATGTCTCATGCAAGACTATTTCCATTTCAAATCATAAATATATTTATGTAAAAAAATGTGTGAATCAAAAAGTTAATCTTCATTTGTTTACTGTTCAATCTCTGAAATGCTTCGATATCTCACCATGATGATACCGGTAAGTATATATATCAAATCTCATTTGAGGGGAATCGAACCTACCTATCTTGAGTTTACCTACCTATCTGAGACACTAACGTCCTAACCGTTCCTCTACAGCGCGCTTCGGATTTTGCTCTTGCAAAAGTTGTTAATGTACTACATACCCTGTATTCTACCATTTCCGATCAGGTGATTTTCAAATAATTATTCCTTCATCACAACCAGGGGGGTGCAACTCGAGAAAAACTATACGTAACGTTTTGTCACCATTCGATATTTCCCAAACTGTCCGCAAGAGACGCTGATTGTACTATCAGAAAAAGTCACGTGGGTAGTGTACAAAGAAAACATCACGTGATTTTGACTTAGCTACAGACAGCGCCGTTCACAGACTTCAAGTGAAGTTTACTGTGATGACAAAACGTTTCGCGAAACATTTGAAGGTGATTAGGTGAGTTGCACCCCCCTGATTACAACTGAAAATGCGTTCAATTACATTTCTCCCACAATTGTTCCAACTAACGAAATGGATTGATTCAACTACAACGATAACTTCAGTGAATGACATTGATGTTTGAACAAAATGAACGTTGATGATACTATAACAGTGTGATGTAGTTGGCTGAACGACATCAGCGTAATTTTGTGTGATTGCCTCAACGAAATTATGTTTAGTTCAAATAACATTCCTCCGTGGTAACTATATGCAGTCCAAATACACGCTTAAGTTGAGCTCACTTCATTTTTTTTCTAAGTGAATGAATACGAAAGTTTCAAATGAAAGATAAGTCCTTAATTATTACCTAATTATTCAAAAAGCTCCATACTGCTCGTCTCCAACGAATCTTGCTATCACTCCATGCTAATTTGCTTAATACATTCATATTGCACTTATTCTTACTACCAGAACGGAAATCGTTTTGGAGTTGTTTGAGAATCATTCGCAGATTGTGTTGATTCACTGATGTTATCAGAAATGTGACAAGATTTACAAACACTAGAGGAAATATGGGGAGTTAATCCTCACTTTAATGGCGGATTCCATCCCCTGGTCGTTGGAGAATTATTTTTCCATCACAAACAGGGGATTTTTCCTGCATTTTGAGGAACTATTCTGTTTTTTGGCTGTTGAATCCTTCAAAAAGTGAGGGCAAACTCTACCAACTCAGGATGTCAAGTTCCCTATTCATGGTGGGATATTTTTGGTTGAATATCCCACATTTATTTTTCACAATGAATGATGGAAGCATTCAGAAACAAAATATTTTTCATTTATTGGTTCTTGTGTTCATTATATTTTGAAATAATCAAGAAACGCGCTTTTTCATCCACCCTGTTGGTTCTGATTGTTCAATAAGCTGCTGCATATAAGAACATACGAATTCATGTACCGTATCAGATCAACGATTCATGAATAGAAGTTTTAAGCTGACATTCCATGTGGCGTCGAGCGGCAGCGTCAACATTGGAAGAAAAAAGAGGACCGATCGGACCTCCCTTTTCTTCCAATGTTGACGCTGCCGCTCGACGCCCCATGAAATGTCAGCTTTAGAGGAAATTGTTTGTCGAAAGTTGTTAACGAAGTTTTTTCCTAACATTTGGAATATTTATATCTGTCGAACAACCCTAGTGGAAATGCACCATATATGACCCACATATGACCCACATATGACCCATATATGCCCCATATATGACCCATATATGACTCATATATGGCCCGTATATGACCCATATACATAGGGTTATAGAAGAAGTCTCTCCTACGAGAATTGAACGCGGTTCGTTGGGACCGGATCCATCCCCCTTTCACTGGAGCCACTGCCGGTCGCTTGAAAGAAGCGACTTCTTTCACGTATATGAACTCCCGCTTATTCTTGAAAACCATATATGGCTCATATATGAACTCCGAATTGGTGGATCAACAATTGTGGATCACATATAAAACATATATGAGTTATTGCGGTTCAGATTCACAATGAGTTCCTCAATATTTTTAGAATAATTATTTTTGAATTCTTCGTTGAAAAATATGGGATACTTGTCACATTTGTTTGTTTGCTCTTTTTTATTTTATTGTGTTCACCGGTTTACAATGTGTCAGAGCTTTTAGTTTCGACAAATCCAGTTTTTTTTAAATGCGTGTATCTCGAAAAGGTCTCAATACACAGAATTACTAATAAGGCATAAAAGTTTGGATTTTTTCTGAACTTTTCAACAATTCGAGTGAAATTTTTTTTCCAATTTGTGTCTAGTGGAATTCCTACGGTAGAAATGAAAATGGTAGTTTATTCGAATTTGGACATTTTCGGGCCTCTAAGATCACCAGGAATCCAAAAGGCTCTAGGGGGAGTGTGTGGTCCCGTACCCTGACGAAAATTTTTGTCATAATTTCTCATAATTTCTCATTGCCCCAATTCATGGAGGAAATATGAGGAATTCTATTGTTCTTTCTCATAATTCCTCATAATTTCTCATTGTGCCAATTCATGGAGAAAATATGAGGAATTCTATTGTTCTTTCTCATATTTTCTCCATGAATTGGGACGATGAGAAATTATGAGAAATTAGGACAAAAATTTTCGTCAGAGTAGCTTACAGTGCTTGTCATGAACTGTGCTGCCTTCTCTTATTTTCAAAGACACCGAGGTGTAAATTTTACCGAGAAATCTGCAATAATATTTGAAAGACTGCGTGAATGGCATCTGTTGCTTTGGTTTGGGGTCCGAAAGACCCTGTGTAACGTTTACGTAAGTATTTTGAAGTGTGACCTCAACGAGTTAATTTTTTTATGCAACAAACACGATCGATCTATGGTGCATAGCAATACTTTTGGTTCAGTTCTGAAAATGGTCATTTTCTACGACATTCAAGGAATATAAATAAAACAAGACAGAGAAGATAACTCAATAACTTGAAATTACACATCAATCCGTCCATGAAATGTCTCGTATCTATCCCACACAGCAAATACACCGATGTCCACTTCGCATCTCCGTGGAGGCGAGGTGGAAGAAAGGGAGACGTGGATACAAGGTGGAAAGAACGGAGAGGCGACGTGGAGGCGACGGAGAAATGTCCGCGTGCTGTACGGGATGCTGCATTACAAATCTTGAATAATCGAGCACGCGAAGTTCTCAGGCCGCCCTTATTTTGTCTAGATCTCTCGAATGCCGTGGAGTAACATTTTTGAAAACGAAAGGAAAATTATCGTCATGTTCCAGAAATTAGTTTTGCTTGTGGAATTTGAAAATCAAACGTATTCGAATTTGAATAAAATACTCTTTTCACTTCCATCGTCGAATTACGACAAAATACTTCCTTGGAAAGAAATTTTCTCCTGACTTTGTGAAAAGTTGAGGTGAAATCCTAAGTTCCATGCCTTGGTAATAATTTTTTGTATTGAAAGCTCTCCAAGATACAGGCATTTGAAAAAAAGTGGGTCTTGGAAACCAAGAACTTCGACGTTTGTTGTAAACCTGAAATCATAATAGAATAAGGAAAAAAGAACTCAATTATACGTATCTCACATTTTTCAACAGAGAATTCGGGATAACCATTTCAAAAATATTTATGAACTCTTGGAAAATCCGATATGGAATGATCCATACATAGCAAATAATTATACCAAATATGAATCATATATGTTTTTGACCGTTTCCTGGAAACATATATGTTGCGCGCGATACTATATATGCTTCATATGTATCACTGATGAGGCTTCGGCCACATATATGGCGCATGTATATGTCATATATTGGTCATATATGTGTCATATATGTGTCATATATGGGGCATATATGGGGTATATATGGTCATATATGTTTTGTGGGAATCATATATGGATCATATATGGGTCATATATGGGTCATATATGATTCATATCCACCAGGGAATGTTGATGGGAGGAATAATTCATGCATACAATTTGGTAATAGAACATTAGAATTAGTTACGACTTGGAAGTCTGTTAATTGTTTGCATTTCAGCCCCGACATATTTAGCGAATCGAACTTGAATAATATATCAATAAATCAAATATTGAAACACAGGTCGAAAAACCTCGATAACGAATAATGTCTATCTTATGTCCAAGTTTGGTTCTTTTGGAATTTTCATTCATAAGAATGAACACTAGAGCCGGAGTCGGAGTCGGAAATTCTGAGTGGTCCGGAGCCGGAGTCGGCTGTGTGGACGCTCCAACTCCGCAGCCGCAGAAGTATTACCTCATCTTTCTAAACCGAAAATAAAAGAGGGCGTATCCATAGCACCCGAGATAAGGACGCTCTTGAAAAATGAGGAATTCGAGAAGCGAATGAATGATAAAGAAGAAGCAGCATGGTGCAGCTTTGGGGAGTTACAGGAAAATTTTCAGGGAACAATAAAGACCCCGAGTATAAAAATATTGTGGCGGAAATGGCGAATGATTACAGAGAAGTAGGATGTTTGATGAATCTCAAGCTTCACTTTCTTGATTCTCACCTTGACTCCTTTCCAGAAAATCTTGAAGCATTTAGTGAAGAACACGGTGGAAGAACGCATCAGGGCTAAAGTGAGTTTGAGAAAAGATCTCAAGGTATTTGAGGGAAGAATATGTTGGCAGACTATTGCTGGTGTTCAAAAAGAGACACAACCATGTCACATTGAAGGAAAGGTGTTGAGAGATCATTTTTAGAAAGCAAACGTGAGCATTTCAAGCGGTGACGCGACATTGTACTTTTGAAAAAATTGAATAAATTTTTCTTCGCTTGAAATACTGTTTATAGATTTGGGAATGATAGGCCATGATCTACAAATCGAGATCTAAAGTGGGAAGACAATTTTTGAAACGTGGGAATAGAGGCGTACACAAGTGCGTTGAACTTATAGCATGGTGACTTTCGGAAACCAAATCTCTGGCTCATCACCTGCCTATTCTGACCTGTCAGAAGGAAGTGAATATCGATCACATAGATGTAGAAAAGATGCAATATGGGCCCAGTGAAGGAAATTAGAGGTGATTCCTATCCAAGTCATCTTGATTCACAACAAACCGTTATGAGAACTTCCAACGTTTATCTGAGAACTGTATCTTGAGAATCGGTGGGAGCGTTAGCTCTGTCAACTTTCAATCAATTGCCTCGGGTTTTTACCAATTCTATTCGTGATATGGTCATCCAATGAAATACATACGGGGGTGACGAAATATTAATATTTACGTTTCTCTCGAGTCACGAATTTTGGGGTGAGAATCCTACGTTTTCCTTCAAATCGATGTCATTTTGTAAAAAAGCATATTTTTCAAGAACGATACGTATTCCACTACATTCTGGGTAACAAAAACGAACTATTTTTGGTGCATTGTTTTGGTTCAATCTTGGACTGGGTTATTTCTCCCACAAAACGACCATGAATTCCCGCAGCGCACCTGTCAATCGCCTGTCAGGTCACCATATTTGCAGAAAAAAATTTAACAAAGATGTTATTCTGAACTTCAATAGTAGCATAACACCTCCCTGCATTTCAATTCGAATGGCACCTTTCTAATTATTCACAAACAAAAATCTTGAAAATTGGCGTTTCTGGAGGGATCACTGTAGTCTTGTCCTTCGAAGCTGACTCTTATGACGAGCAAGAGTGAATCGTTCATATTGAGGTTGAATAGATTTTGAAAGACAGAGAATTCGAAAAAAAAAACATTTGACCTGCAGATGACCTTCATATGACCTGCAGATATCAGCTTGATTGGATTATAAGAATTTATCAAGATGTAAAATTTCCCGGCCGTTCCGGATCCGGGATTACGAAAAATGATATCCTTTGATGTGAAGATGTTTGTCCCTAGTTTGACCTTGATTCTGACGTGATGGGGGCATATAGTCCCCGAAATCGTGATCTGCGACCCCAAAAACGTAAAAGTCAACTAATCCAAGACCCTGCCTAGCCAATATCAGAGAAGACATTCAAAAAAAGGATTTTACCTACATATGACCTTCAAATGACCTGCAGATATAACTTCAATTTGGATGTGAAAATGTATTTGGATGTAACATTTCCCGCTGGTTCGGAATCCGGGGTAAAAAAAATTATATCTTTCGATTTGAGATGTTTGATCTCGATTTGACCTTGATCCTGACGTGATGGGGTCATATAGACCTAGGAATCTCACTCTGTGACCCCAACAACGTAAAAGTCAACCAATACAAGAGCCTGTTCAGCCTAATATCAGAAAAGAGATTTCAAAAGAACATCTTACCTGCATATGACCTTAATATGACCTGTGAATACCACTTTTATTTGAATGTGCGAGTGTATTTGGATGTAAAATTCCCCGCTGGTTCGGAATCCGTGGCCAAAAAAATCATATCTTCCAATTTGACATGTTTGACCTTGATTTGACCTCGATCCTGAAGTTATGGGGTCATATGGACCCAGGAATCCTGATCTCCAACCCCCAAAACTCATAGGTACCCACCTCTGTTTCGGTGTTCCAGCGTAGATCAAATGTTGACCTGCGTAATCCATTCTCGACATTTTGATTAATTCTAATCTTCCTGAAGTTGATCGAATTTGATTAGTTCATCAATGAATCCATTCAAGTCAACTTTTGCATGAGAGTCAATTATTCAATCATTATTTAAACCAATTACTCAAAAGTTTCAATGTACAATCTTGAAGTGAAAATTGGAATTTCTCATGAATATTCGAAACTTTACAGGGTTTCTCATAATTGTATGCTTGACAATTGATATTCACTTGTATATATTTTTCATTTCTGGGTTGTGACGAAATTGAAGTCTGAGGTATACTTCCTAATAAGTTGTGAAGAGTTGAGAACTCATTAGTGAATTGGGGAATGTTCTATGTTCGAACGAAAATGCCGGTTGCATGGCAATCTCTGAAATATCTTCGGCGTTCCGTTCAACATGAATAACTATCAGATGGAATTTCACAAAATTCAATTCTGATATTGAGGTTGTTCGTGGTTCCGACTGAGTGTCCTTTTTCACTCTGAGTTCGCATATTCGATCAAGAAAGGACGTAGTTGATAAAATTTACGGACTCATCAGTGTTTCGGGAAATTGTGGTTCTGTGCATGCAAATTTGGATTCATTTGTGCGTGTATGTATATAAATATATATGTATACATATATATATATCAATTCTCTTTTTATTCACATTTGAATTCTTTTTCATCAAACTGTACGAAGCTGAACTCTGGTCCAGCACTGTAAATTATTGGAGAGCTGAGATTTTCAATTCTCTTAATTTTGAATGATTCGAAATCAGACTGAGATCGATTCTTGGATTGAATTTAGAATTCGAAATTGTACCATACCTTTAGTTCAAGAACCCGACAGTTATACAGGGTGGTCCATTTGAAGTGATATAGTCAAATATCTCGGAAACTAGTGGAGATGGAAACAAATGTTCTGGATAAAAAGTTGAGGGTTCCAAGGGAGAAGTATGATGCTGACCCTGGAAAATCCCTTAGAGGTCAATTTGAAGGTCATTTAGGGATCAAGATGGTTTTTTTGAATGGGACTCCCATTTTTTCATCATAGCATGGGAAAGCTGGTTTCAAACCCTTCACAAAACACTGGTCATGGACCCCTTTCCGCCCATTGGGGTGCAAGGCATGGACCGTCGAAGTTATTGATGAACCACTCTTAGCGCTACCCAGGAACAACGACGGGGACGTGGTAGTTCTCTGTTCCTTCCGGAGTGCTTGATTATCGTTGGTCCCCTTGCCTCTCACATGAGGGGTGCTTGATGCTGTTACAATGATTCCTCGAAATTACCCCCCTCTGCCTGGATACATAATCCTGATATGTTGGCACAAACAGTGCGGATGCGATCGATCATGTCCTCCCTCATTGACAAAAAAACTTCCAAATTTTGGAACCCCACATGTGAGAGGCAAGGGGACTCACAATAATCAAGCACTCCGGAGGGAACAGAGAACTACCACGTCCACGTCGTTGTTCCTGGGTAGCGTTCACAGTAGTTCATCAATAACTTCGATGGTCTGTACCTTGCACCCTAATGGGCGGAAAGGGATCCATGACCAGTGTTTCGTGAAGGTTTTGAAACCAGCTTTCCCATGCCATGATAAAAAAATGGGAATCTCATTTAAAAAAACCATCTTGACCCCTGTATGGCCTTCAAAATGACCTCTGAGGGATTTTTCAAGGTCAGCATCATACTTGCCCCTTAGAACCCTAAACTTTCCGTCTGAAATATTTTTTTCCATCTCCACTAGTTTCCGAGATATTTGACTATATCACTTCGAATGGACCACCCTGTATATGGGGCAAAACACGTCAAGTGTTCCCACCTCGAGAATTTTTACGCCTCAACCTTTCTGAAATTCCACTGAAATGTAGTACTAGTTAGTTACTTCTGATCCTATAAAGGATTTTGCTCTAGTACTTCTGGTTATCAAACTACAGGGGTCCAAAATTCACAGTTTTCGTTCTACCGGCTTTTTTGAAGATATAATTTCTTCAATTACATTTTTTTACAAAATTCTTTCCGATATTGTTTTTTGTAGCTTTTTTTCTGTTCTTTACAATGACGTATTTTTGCGAGAAAAAATTTTTTCCAAGAAATTCGACGGTTTCAAAGTTATTTCTGCATTTTCTTTCAACTTTGCCACCTTTGAAAATTTTTCAAGTGAGCTCATCTGAAAGCTGGATTCTTCCGCTTCAAAATCATGTAGGAGAAATTATGGGGAGAAAATTTTATCCGGCATTTGCAACGGTTCGAAGCGCGCAAAGCTGAAGGTTCTGATACGGTTTGTCATACCGTCGACGCGGAATTGCAGTGAAACAAACTGTTTCCCAATAAAATATCATTTTGCGCCAGACTGACGAATTGGCCGAAGTACCGAATCGGTGCGTTCAGCTGGTATGTGATGCGATTATAACACAAATGACGCAAATCATAATTCATACTAAAACCTGTATATTTAGGAATATTTTATTTTCATTCTCTGCATCAAACAAATCTCATTGATTATAAATCATTTTTTCAGTTACGAAAACCTGATGGTTTTCTTTATTAATCGCAAACACATTCACGTTGTATCAAAATACGCATTACAAAACACAAACTCTCATAATCTCACTTTTTTCGACTATTCTTGACTTTTTTAGGATAAACTGTAGCTTTGTCTTGTAAAGAATATCTTCGAACTTCAAATTCATGAGCTGAAATCAGAACAAAAGAGTGCAATTTTTGAGTTTCGGGGATAGTTTTCGCTAACTTGAATCTATCGTCTAGTTCGCCTACTAGAATGTTGTGACTCTCTCTTGAACTGAAGAGAATTTCCGTCTCTCTTATGTTTTCCTTTGCCCAAGCATAAAAAGCATTGCAATTCAAAATTTGATTTTTTGAGGATGCTTTTGAACTAGCAAGTCATGCGAGTCTCTTTATATTTCCGCCTATTCCATCACATGGACCTTTGCCATGTGCGGTTGCATGGAAATGCCACTCAGCTGTGATACCAAAATCTTCCTCATGATGCAAGAGGTTTTGGAAATTGAATTTGTTTCTAAAATGCTGAGTCGTACCGTCGATGAAATAAAACATTCTCGGAACTTCAAAATTATCTTTCAAATATTCAATCAATAGTTTTTGATGAGCATAAACCGCAACTGTATCGTGTTTTAAATTATCTGAAAGAATCGCCACACTGCCATGCCTTATATTTCCATGGTCTTGATAATAAAAAACAATTGTGAAAATCGTGACCTGGTCATTGTTCCAATGAAATGACTGAGTAGCATTCTGCGCAACAAATGCAAAATTTTCGGCAAAATCGCAAGTTATAAGGAAGTCTCCAGTTTTCAAATTTTGTTTACATTCTTCAAAGAAATTGGACTGTTTCTTGGCTATGAAAGGATGGGGTTTCCACTTAAAGAGACAACTACAAAACTCCTGCACAAAATCTTCTACACTCGATTCAATAGTCAATAATGTGCTTCTGTCAGTTGTTTGCCAGCTTTGATATTCTACATTTCCGAATGTCTGATCTGCGAAAAGCGGCTCCAAAAAATTTTTCAATGCTTTTACACCGGGATAATTTGTACATTCATTTAAAAAGCAGTGGGCAGTAGAATTTTCACAATTAAGAATTTTGAAGACATCATGGTATGTTTCGATGATAGAATCACTTCCACGAGTTAGATCTTTGAAATTTAGGGAGTCAAACATAAGTATTACATTTTCGTGATGAACACACACACATGCTGTATGAGTACCACTGGCACCAGGAACTACACAGTTTTTTGGCCTCAACTGACTAAATTTTGATAAGCCTACCTCCATTTCCAGGTGAGATTTCCTGGAAATCTGATGCAGTTCAGAAAGATCACAGAGAATCATCCTTTTTGGATTTTTCTCTGGATCCATCAGTTTTCTTGACGGAAACGTAATCTTTCATCCCTGCCATAATACGACTATATTCATCATTCTCGTAGAAATTAACAATCAAATTAGCTGCATCTTCAGACAAAGTTTCACCCTTTTTCGAATTTGGCGAAGTCAAAATACCGGAAGTTTCAACTAATTCTTTTGATATCCGCACTTGACGTTCAGAAGCCCCAAATTCAATAGCTACTTTCCTGCGACCTCACGACTTCGGTGCGAGTGTAAGCAGTAATAGTCTTTCAGAATTATTTGTCAAGCTCGCAAATTTCTCTCTAATTTGATTGAGAACTTCAACGCCTGCTTGGTGTTCCTCAATTTCACAAGCATCTGCAATCTTTCTCAACTTTGAAGGTGAATACATATCGAAGATTTCCTCATCAAATTCATTGCCATTTGATATAAGAATTTCATTGACTTCTCACGGAGAGAAAAAATTCGCTGACGCAGCAAATCGAGGTATTATATATAGAATAGCAAAATTTTTTGCTGACCTGGCTAAAAATTTTCTATAACAGCAATCGTGTTAGCTACGACAGCAATTTTTTAGTTGTGTCAGCAAAAAATGTTTGCTCCGCCAGCAAATTTTCAGTATTATATACAGAATAGCAAACAAATTTTGCTGGGATAGCAAACATTTGTTGCTGCCACAGCTAAAAATTCGCTGTCGCAGCTAACAAGATTGCTGGAACAGCAAATAGTTTTCTGTCACAGCAAAAAATTTGCTGCTCTGGCAAAAGGAACCCAGCAAAAGTAGATTTCGCTGCCACAGCCAATTCATTTTTCTCCATGCTTCAATATTGTCCTACAAGTTTATGAATACATTAGAGGTTGTATCTTTTACAGATTAATTGATTATGACATCGTTAGATTTGTTTACAAATTTTGTAATGGAAGTTCAATAAACAATACCTTTTCTATTTCTGCATTATTGCTGTGGTCCAAAATATACAGTGGAGACATAGCAGAAATATTCGCCATTTCTTCTCGGCAGTCAGTGCAAATTTGAGCGAACTTTGGTATAGAAACGAATTTTTTTTGTAAATAATCTGATAAGAATCTCAATCCTTTGCAACTCGAACGATGTTCATACTTGAACGGATTGTAGCATCGATCCCATGAAATCCTTGTCATTGTGAATTAATTCGCGGATACACTGTAGAAGATTGATCCATAAACTAGCGTTATTGTGGCCAAAATAGGGAGAAAAGTAACGATGTGACTGAATCGACGTGTTATAGAAAATGGACTAGAAGTTCAGAATTTTTCTTACCTACAGTTTATCTTCAAACAGAAAAACAATATTTTCAGCGTGATATGACGAATTTTATAATTCACAACCACTTTTTAGACCAAATTAGGTGTTCCCTGTCCCATTCCACCATTATGTAAGTGTGGGCAGCAGGAAACAAATGAAGATCTCATTTACGGATGTCAATCATATAACCTACTCAACCCTGTGCAAAAATTTATGTGCCGCGAGCCAGCAAGGAACAAAAGAAAATCAGCTCCCGCGAATTTATGAATATCACGTAATTTATGCAAGCAATTAATAATCGAAATCTTCGGGGTCTCGTAACTGAGAAAATGATTTGTAATTAATTGAGTGTACCCTAATACCCCAACATCTACACCAAGTTTCATGAATTTGTTCCGTAATTCCAAAAGCTGTTTGCAATAAAGTTTGATAATATAATGGTACGGTGAAATGTATGAAATCATTTGTGTTATTGAGAAATGATATTTTATTCGAAAACAGTTCGTTTCACTGCAATTCCGCGTTAACGGTATGACGAACCGTATCAGAACCTTCAGTAGCCAATGGGAATATGCGACACGCGCGCTTCAAACCGTTGCAAATGCCGGATAAAATTCTCTTCCCATAATTTCTCTCACATGATTTTGAAGCGGAAGAATCTAGCTTTCAGATGAGCTCACTTAAAAAATTTTCAAAAATGGCAAAATTGAAAAAAAATGCAAAAATAACTCTGAAACCGTTGAATTTCTCGGAAAAATTTTTTTCTACAAAAATAGATCACGCCATTGTAAAGAACAGAAAAAAAGCTACAAAAAACAATATCGAAAAGAATTTGGTAAAAAAATGTAATTGAAGAAATTATATCTTCAAAAAAGCCGGTAGAACGAAAACTGTGAATTTTGGACTCCTGTAGGTTGATAACCAGAGGTACTAGAGCGAAATCCTTTATAGGATTAAACTTCACTGACTAGTACTACATTTCGGTGGAATTTCAGAAAGATTGAGGGATAAAAATTTTCGAGGTGGGAACACTTGACGTGTTTTGCCCCATATTGAAACTTTGAAAATTATCTTGGAAAAGTAGAGTAGATGTGAACAATTGTCGTTGAAATGTTCGCAAATTGGCATATCAAAGAGTTCAGATTCGGTACATGTAACATAAGTTTATAATTGTATAATAGTTTTCTCTTTGTATATGTGTTCTTAATACGTCACATTGCGTCACAGTGTTCTCTGTTGCGCCTGAAGTTTTTAGTGATCAGAGAACTCAGGGACTTGAAAATTCGCGATTGGGACACGTAAGGGTAGCTCTTTTCGTGTAATTGAAAAAAAAAATTCAACGCTTTTGTTCCATGAAAATTCTTGTAATTGAACAACAACACCCGGTTGCGTAAGCGATCTCTGTTGTATCTTTGGCGTGCAGTTCAAACAAATTATCAAGGGCCATCTAATGGTTGTTGAACTCATTTAATTCGAATAACTCTCCATTCGAGGGGGAACGCATATATGTATATTTTGCCTATATATGTGGAAAAGTTTCTTGTTAGAACTATTCATATCACTGTACATATGCGTTCATAATTGTGTTCAAAACCGGAAACGACTGTAGATTATAGTCAGGTTTTAATATTTCCAACTTCATGAATAATTCGATTGTATAATTTCTGTCAGTATCTTAGATACCTCTGGTGATAACTTTTCAGGTTCATACAACTGAATTTTCCTCCAGAAATCAGATTGAAGAGGAGTTTTAACAAATTGTTACAGGGTTAGCTTTCAATGAAATTCGAAAGAAAATTGGAAAAACGTGTTCGTGAATTTTCCACTGAAACCACAATTGAACTTATATTCGGGTTCAATGTGAGTAGTTATTATCGAGAAGATTCTAATATCTCATAGATTAATTGATTTCGGAAAGTCAATTTCTGCCCCAATATCTATATACATACAGGGTGGGGCATTTAAAGTGTCGCGGGCGTTTTTTCCAAAAATAAAATGAGATACGAGAAAATTTTTCGGACAAAAATTGTAGGGTATCGAGGGGGACATCCGACGGTGGCCTTGGCTTTGACCTCAAATCTCATCTTCAAGGGCATTCTGAGGTCAACTCTTGTTTTTTAAATAGCATCTCATATTTTTCACTGCAGATTTGGATTCTAGGTCAAAAACCAAGAAACTTCTGTCTGAACCATTTTCCTGAAATCCGCAAAGATGGCGCTCTAATCGATATTGTTCCATACTGAATCTGACATTAGAATAACTCGAAAATGAAGGGTCTTGGAGGAGAATGTTTCGGACAAAAGTTGTCTGATTCCAAGGGGGACCCCTTGAACTGAAACGGAGGTGATGGGGTATAACAGACAAAACACAACACATTTCAATCGTCTACATCACTTGGATAATTTTAATGCAGTAGAGGCTCAAAATGATGGCCTTCGACTTTAATACACATTTCAAAACGTTCTACAAAAGATTGCTGAACTCGTGCTAAAATATCTTCATTGATGCTCGCGCATGCATTGATGATTCGTTGACGCATATTCTCAGGTGTAGTCGGTGCTTGTTGATAAACTGTATCTTTTATGTATCCCCATAAAAAAAATCTGGAGAAGTAAGATCCGGAGAACGGGCAGGATTCTCAAACAGTTTGAGAATCACCCATTAAGAAATTTTGTACATAAAATTCACTTAACTTGGTGTATATACGCATCAATATTCATAAATTCGTTCTATCACTAACCAAGAAGACGATAGATCATAGTCGACAGTTAAAATTTTTTTTTTCAATTTCGTGAATGACTCAACTTTATGATTTCTGCCAGTGTCTTCGACATTCCTGATATCAGCTTCACAGTTTTTGCGGATTAAGGCATATTCTTAATGATTTGTTGGGTGTTTCAACTGAAATGATCTCATTTCACCAATCAACCTGACCCTCGATCTTTCCCAGTATTCCCAATTCCAGTGATTCCTGAAGCCTTTCAACATATTGAGCTTTTAATTTTAGCGGAATCCTTGAATGTGATTCGTAACACGGTTTGGCTTCATTTAGCCTTAGCGAGTATTGCTCTGGAAATTCACCGACTCCTTCGAATATGTCTTGTATCTCGAAATCACATCATTTTTATCTATAAATTCAGTTGCTCTTACACTATTCATTGACGCGTAATTAACATCGCGATGAAACTCAATTTCTTCAATCCCCTTTATGAGGTTTAATCTTATGCATAAATTATAAAGCTTTTGTTTTCACATTTGAATGACATACTAGTAGGTATTACTCCTATAATTTCGAGATTATAGCCACCGTAGGCTTCAGCTTCAACTAATAATACTCTATCGATTAATGAATCTGGATGAATATCAGTCATCTTACTGGAAATTCTATATGGAAGAGTAGAATATCACTACCTGAGTCGAGTTTAAATTTTATTCGATGCTTATTTCCAAACACAAACGTTTCTCTCCAGGGTTCATCTGGTTTATCGTACTTCACAGCCACACATACCGAATTGAATCTGTAAAAATTTACATCATCAAATTTTGAACGTCGCGTAATTTGTGAATTATGATTATCGTTTGAAATTTTGTCTTTCAGCATTACCTCTTTCAGTTGAATACATTCACCTTTATTCCATGAGATACCTAATTTCTCAATCGTGTTGACATTACGTTGTTTACATCCAACGGCAAAGTGGTTTCGTTGTGGGCAGATATTAAATTTCTGGTTGTGAGCAGGGCAGCTTCTCCATCTATGTATTGTTCCGCATTTCTCATAGTCGTATGGTTCACTAATATGTACGTCTGTTGATGTTTCCGTGTATCGTTTGCTATTCGATGACTTTGATGTCGTTTGACGGTTATCCGATAATTCTTGTCCGTTTCGATGATTGTTTTTCTGCTCGTTGAATGAAATTTGAATTTTGTCGACAGTTTCCTCGGGCTTTTGCGGTCTTTGGGAGAATTCAAATTGTTCCACGATTACATTCGTTTTGGGAGAACAATACTAATTTAAGCCCGTGAATATTTGCGTTGCCGGTTTGTCTGTGAGTTCCACGCTTCCAATCAGCTCATTGGCATCGTCTCCAATGAAAGAGTGTAATACCGCGGTTTTGATTCCAGGTTTGTCGATTAGTTTCTTGTTCGCAACCACGTAAAGTTCGCATTTTCTTCAGAACACTCCAAGACTTCCTTTGAGATTGCCAATTAGTGACAATTCTGATGGAGGGTTTAATAATTGCGATGTCATTTTCACTCACTTACACACAACGACCAAATCACTGAGCGATCACTGAGCAATATCCTCGAAATTTTGCGTATTAATACTTTTCGCGTTTTCAAGTTCTTTTCACCGACATGTATTTAACACGTTGACCATAGATCCTCGTCGCCATGTTGTATCCTCGTGAGGATGTGTGGGGATATCATAATTATAATTAATGAAACACCACTTTACTAGCACTGTGATTTAATAAGTGATGACCTGTACAGTCCGGTCTTGTCACATTAGTCATCAAATCAACTATAGATTCACAAAGTCCTATGAGTACTATTACGAGCTTCATTAGCTTTCTAGTGTGAGTACAATACGTGCTGCTCTTACGCTTATCTGAGATTCACTGACTACTCACTCGAACTTGTCTCAGCATTAAACACAGTCTGTTCCCGAGTATGACACGAAGCGTCATACAAGAATTCCAATACCCCAGCGTGTATCCATTTCGCTCCCACTTTGGCGCAGTCTTGGCCCCATGTTGGCAGGATGGTACCCATGCAGGCCCTTTAATTGATGGAGTTAATCATCCTTCTGAGTTACCTTCGTGTGGATCCATTTCATTCGGATCAACCTTCACATCCTTTCATGGAGAACAGAGGAAAGGAATTTGATCAAGGTCGATGTTCTTCAACAGAAAGTGGCAAAAATTTTGCGTCTAGGCAGTCTCAAATTTCTAACAAATTTATAGCACTGCCTAAAGGTCGGAACTCTCATTCTATCTTCAATTCAAACTAACCACACTTCTTCGTAGCTTTTGCTCGCTCCAGTACACGGAGAAAAAGGTATCTTAAAAAGTACCATAATTTATGGATTTTCTGCGCTAGTCTGACCGAGTCTGAATATTTACCTGAGAAAACCTCTACAAGTACCATTTTGTCTTGGACTTTTATACGGAAAGTACCATACTTATTTCAAAAAGTCCAAGAAATTATGGTACTTTTAGAGATTCATGCAAGTGAATATTCCGACTCGGGTCAGACCAGCGCTGAAAATCCATAAATTATGGTATTTTTCAAGATATCTGTTTTCTCAGTGTAGTATATGCTCTAAGGGCACTCCAGAGTCGAGAGCAAATTAAACTACACACGGAGAAAAAAAAGCTGTTGAGTTTACTTGCGCGAGAGTAAAAATATCGCCAACTGCCGGAATGTCGTTGGAGTTACCACAGTTTTAGTTGATTTTGCGATGGCGAATGTAAGATATACACCAGCTGAAGTATATCTTACCCTCGCCGCTGTCAAATACACTAAAATTGTGGTAACTCCAACTACATTTTCACGTTGGCGATATTTTTACTCTCCTTTTTTTCAGTGCAGGCTTGACATCTGAGAAGATTCTTATTATATTTTAGTGTCTGGATCACATAGCAACCAACCGTGTGACTCACAATCTCCTATTCTGAGAGGCGGAATGTGGATAGTTCTGAGATTTCTGACTAAGAAAACTGAAAAGTTTTTTTTTGGTGAGGTAATTCGATTCGATGGCGATGAACCAAGAATAAAGTTCACTATAAAGGAAAAAACTATCAAAAATAACATTACTTCGCTTTGAATAGAACCGGGAGATGTATTTTTCGTTCCACGTGATGATGTAATGGCTGTTTTAGTCAAGCCAACACTTGGGCGGCGCGGAAAATTATTATTCAATAGTTCTGAAGTTAGGAAATATAAAAATATACAATAGGTAACGTAAATGTCCATAATAATATTATATAAGTTTTGCTTCTCAGGTGATATGATTCATGACCGATTTCATAAATGTTGAAGCCCATCAAGTTTGTTGTATTTGTAAAAATTTCATTGCATTGAAAATCTATAAAGAATGTAGCAGTGACGTGATGTGTGAGTACGATCGTCCACGTTCCTTTTCTGCTCTCTCGCTTTCACTGTGTTCTCTAATTATTTGTTACTTTGAGAGTTCCAGGCTCCATCAGGGAGTTCTGCTGAGCCGTGAGGAATCGGAAAAGTGATCTATCGATTCATCTTTCACGGTAGGGGGGAACTCAAATTGATCAAGGTACTATGACGGCTGGGACAACACCTAATATGGCGTACTGAGGCCCTTCGAATCCGCAGAGTCGGATTCAGCAGCCTCAGAAACCTCCAGAATCAATGTTTCGTATACATCTGTCCACGAATGCGACCAGAGCGCTTCGCTTCCTAACTATTCCGCTTCGCTCAGCGGTCCGACCCCCTCCTTCATTCATCTTGAACCATTAAGATGTCCGGGAATACATGAGAAGGCACTCATCCGTTTTTCATTCAACCGAGAAAATATTCGAATATAATATTTAGAGAAACTATTCGCCCACCATCCTTCATACCATCTCCAAATGATTTAGGAACAGATTTCTGAATTGCTACAGAATTCGGACAACTGTCCTCGTGAGAATGAAAATTGAAATTCTTTTTTTTTTCAACATTGGATCCCAGATTTGAATTCAGCACGCCCAGAAAACCCCAGAACCCATGTTCCATATAAATCTGACAACAAATGCGAAAATGACTAAATTCACATCCGCCATATTGGATGAGCCATCTTAGATTCGTGTCCCGATTTCAGACTTGGATTCAGTCCCCTCGCAAACCCTCAAAACCTGTGTCTCACATTAATTCATCCATTAGGGTGAACAACTATATCCGCATTCGCCATATTGAATTCACCATCTTGGATTTATCCTCTGATTGCAGGTTTTTACCCTACATTCTTGAAAACCCTTGAGACCCGTGATTCATAGAAATCTGCCCATGAATGCCAAAACAGCTGAATTCACGTCCGTCATATTGGATTCACCATCTTGAATTCATTTTTTGATGTCAGATTCGGATTGAGCACCCTCGAAAACCTCTAGAACCCATATTTCAGGAGAATCTGTCTACAAAAGCCAAAACAACTGAATTTACGCCCGCCATGTTGAATCTACCATCTTGGATTCATTTTTGAAAGTCAGATTCGGATCGAGCATGCTCGAAAATCCCTTGAACCCATACTCCACGAAAATTCGCGTGCGCACGATACCTAACCATTCGATTAGGAATACTTCCAAGAGGACAATCAAAATCATCAATAATGATTGATTACACAACTTCCCGGGTAAAAATCAAAAACACTGATCCATTTTAAGCCTCGTACGGGTCCAAGTTGCAGTGTTTTGAGTCTACCATTGGAGAAAAAGATCGCCGATCCGCAAAACAAAAGACAGTCATACAAGATCTCTGGGAAAAATCAATCAGATCCAGGAGATCTCATTGAATTCCAAAAATAAAATGAAAGATTTGTTCAGATCTTTTCAGATCTGCATAGATCAGTGTAAATCTCACCTGTTTTTCCCAAATATACCTCTTCGTAAATCATCTGAAAATAATAGAAATTGACAATCTATTAATTTGTATTATCGTATTCAATGAAATCTTTATCATGTAGTAGATATGCTCGGATCTCAATGAATCTACTTGAATCTATCTGGATATCTATGATCCCATTCTTCCAAATCTACCCACAACTTATAAGATGTGATTGGATAACTTTAAATCTAATCCATTTTTCCTTGAGATTCTTCCTAAGAGGTTCATTGTCATCTGACAATCCAGGTGTGAATTGAGAATGAGACCATCTAAGGGACTGTCTTTACTGTCACTATTTTATCCGGGAAGTTGTGTCATCAATGATAGAGACTTATTCTCAATACCTCTACTCCATCGCACCCAGACTCCCTAATGTGGGAAATAATGTTTTATTAATTGATAAAATCGAGGTAAATCACATACAACACGATTACCCGCCCAACTTCTTAGGCCTAAAGAATAATGCAACTCACACCTTTCCAACTGAAAACTCCCAATCCATGCGTCCCAATTTCAACTCCTTTTTTTTACAATACGCGAAAAGAGTCACCCAATTTATGCTCAGTGCATTCTTATGCGTCGACATTCATGTCAATTTCCCTGTACAAAATATTATGCTTTCGTGATCTTGAATGATGAAATGAGAGATGATGCAATATGAGGGAAATAATTGATTAATCATAGATTCTTATTGTTTCCCAAATGAGTCAGAATGTAATCCTGATCCCGTCAATCCAAAGAGCAACCTCACGAACATAAAGATAGACATTTCGTATCTATATTTCCCCTGCGAATTACATGGATAGGGCAACCAAAAATATGCCGCGCAAATTGTTCTTCATGCTGAAAAGTATGTTCTGGGAAAATTGTCTTTGGTACTAAGAATGAGCCACACAAACCAGTTTTCATGACTTCGAAATATGCTTCTTGAATATGTGAAATTCGGATATAAATTGACATTAAATTTCTTCAAGCTTCCATAAGATCTAAAATTCAAGTACCATAAATTTTATCTCTTTTGATCCACCTCCCTAGAACGACTTTGCATGTTAGTAAATAATATTAATGATGCTTCTCTATAAATCTGATGTATGATACAATTTGGTTCAGGAGACCAGGCTTTTATATTGGATTACTTGCATGTGTTTGAAGAATTTATACCCATTCTTCAGTGAGATGTGTATTGGAAAGAATATTTGATACATCAAAACCAGAGTGATCAAGAGATCTTCGAAGTAGTATGTTGTAGAGTATTGATATACCACCGATTCTAGCTGGTGAATAAATGATTTGGTAGATCAACCAATGAATGAATGGTTGAATAAATCAATATCTACCGAATATATATGTATAATAAACTCGTATCATCAGAAATATCTTTGGAAAACATTCTTATGAAGATATTCTCGATTGGCAATGTGGATGATACACTCCGTCAAATATGCTCCCATTCACAAAAATACGGATGTGCTGAAATTGGCACTTATGCATCAAATATATCGAAATATGCACGTATGTGTAGAATTTGCATTTGTATGTTTTTGGTTGCCCGAGACATGAGTCTAATCTGGACGTAATTTTTCAGCGATCTCGGGTGTTGGATTAATGATAAGATAAATTTGACGTTCCACGCACTTATGGGGGTTGAATTGGGGCTCCAATGACCAAAATACCTAATAAAATATGGGTCAAAGTTTGTAAGAAAATAATCATACTCGTTCCACAAAAATGAAGAAAAAATCCTCCATTTCTTTGCTGGCATGATTTGCAGAAGAATGTACGGATTTGCAGAGTGAACTCTTTCTTTATAATCAAAATTCCGTATGTTTCACAACCATACAAACCTATAGAAAATTTGGCGTTTTTCTGCAAGTATTGTTTGCAGAGGAAACCTTATATTCCTTTGGAGATTCTTATATTGAGGGGATACTAACGGCGTGACAGCAACCAAAACGCTCATAACAAACTAAGGGCAAACGCCTCAATTAAATCAAAATATCGCTGTGTACAGCTTTTCTCTGCCCCCAGTAGAAATGCTGTACAGAGAGATATTTTGATTCAATCAAGGCATTTGCCCGTAGTTTGTCATAAACGAATTGACTGCTACCACGCCGCTAGTATCACTTCAACGCCCAATACCGCCAAAAAATTCCGTTCAAATTAGAGGGTCAAAATTTCTTAAATCAGCGCGGATTAAATTCGATTGAACTGAAGATAATTGATTGAATTACATGAATTATTTCATGAAGTCTGACAAAAATTTTTTCCATTGATTCCAAGTAATTTATTTATGAAAAAATTGATTTGTAACAATGTTCTCCCCCTCGCAAAAATCTAGAAAGAAGTAGAGAGAAATATTGTATCCTGACAAGCCAAATTCCCTAGAGAAAAGAATGGAGCGCTTCTTGTTCGACTATAATTTTGATAATGATGAAATCGCGACTCGCAGAGCTTGCTGCCCTCGTAGAGGGTTAATGATGTGGATATTTAATTCCATTCGATTTGACGAATGACGGTGGTGGGGCAAGGAAAAGAGAGCAACATAATAGGAGATTTTACGTTAGGGAGAAGAAATGAAAGAGGACAACATTGATTCGAATTCTGTGGAAGCCATAAAATAGTTATTACCAACACATCATTCAAAAATCATCCAAGAATGATCTATACTTGGAAAATGCCAGGAGATACAGCAAGATACCAAACTGATTACATATTAGTGAAACAAAGATTTAGAAACCAAGTGAAAAACTGTAAAACTTATCCCGGTGCAGATATAGATAGTGATCATAATATGTTGATGATGAAATGTTCTCTGAAATTCAAATATCTGAAGAAGGAAAGGAAAATGCAGGAAAGATGGAATTTGAAGAATCTCAAACAAGAACAAACACAGGAGGCATTCAAAGTGATGTTGGACGAAAAATTGGAGGATCGACAAGAGAAAGACTTGGGAATAGAGAGAAGATGGACAAATGTAAAGGGAAATATAGAACAATGTGGGGATGAAATCTTGAAGAACGATGGAGTAGAACCTAAGAAACCATGGATAACAGAAGAAATTGTCGATTTCATTAATGAAAGGAGGAAATATAAGAATAAGAGTAGCGAACAAGACGAGCAGACATACAAGGCACCGAGGAATAGAATAATAAGAGAATCAAGGAAAGCAAAAGTCCTAGCAGAAATCACTCTAGTATTTCTCTAGGTAATTACGAGGCCTCACAAGGCCTTGCAAGTTACTTGCAAGTGCTTGGCGAGGCCTTCCGAGGCCTAGAGGACGACTAGAGTGATTTCTACTAGGGAGAACGATGGTGAGAGGAAAAGTGTCAGGGTATAGAAGTAAGATTACATTTAGGGAAAATAGATGAGGCATATAGGATTGTTAAGAGATTTTTTGGACAAATGAAATCTAGAAGGAGTAAGATTAAAAATTCTTCAGGGAGACAATTGATAAGAACGGAGGACAAAATAGAACAATGGATCAATCATTTAGAAGATTTGTATAAAGGAAGCGATAATATAGGATTTTTACAGAGGGAGGAAGATGTTGACGAAGAAGAATTGGGAGATTGAATTTTGAGATCAGAATTCGACAGGGCTTCGGAAGAATTGAAAAATAATAAAGCGCCAGGAATAGATGGCATAAGTGCGGGCCTTATCAAAGCCTCCAGTCAAAGAACTTGTGACGGACTGTTTGAATTGGTCAAGGATATGTACGGAAGAGGAGAGGTACCGAAAGATTTCCAAAAGAATGAAATTGTCGCCATTCCGAAAAAACATGGAGCAGACAAATGTGAGAACTACAGAACGATTAGTTTAACTTCACATGCCTCGAAAATACTGACAAAAATTATATACAGGAGAATAGAGGATGAAATAGATAGTAGATTAGCAGAAGATCAGTTCGGTTTTAGGAAAAATAGGGAAACGTGGGAAGCAATATTAGCACTCAGAACAGTAGTAGAGAAGAGTGTAGAGTTAAGAAAGTCTGTGTATATAGGTTTTGTAGATATACAAAAAGCATTCGATAATATTGATTGGGAGAAAATGTTCACGATTTTGAAGAAAGTAGGAATTAATTTCAAGGCTTCTTGTAAACACTCCGAATTCAGAACTTCGGTGAAACGAAGGCGGAGGCCGTGCGAATGAATGAGGGATGAGGGAGAGTCCCCGTTGATTTAACGGAGAGACAACAGAAAAAAATTCCGCCTGCGGTATTTTCAATAGAATTTATATTCAGTGGATTTACATGATCAAATGTGAATATTTGATTAGAATGAATTGAGATGGTTGCCAAGGAGCAATCGTTGAGAGTCACTTCTACACCGTTGTTGTAATTCATTATCCATAGAAAAACCTAGCTACATAAGAAACAGAACCAGAATAGTCAATGACCTCGACCTAGGATTTGGGGAAACATTGGTGGAGGGATGGAAGCCATGAAAACAATTTAATATTCACATTTTGTTAGTTATATGCAATATGAATTATATTGAAGATACAGCAAGGGAACTGTCTTCCGTCGTCTCTACACGGAAAGAAACGTGTATGATGCAACCAGCAATATAACAATTGTCAACATTTTATTGCTGGTTATGCAAGAATTTTTTGTTAGTACAGCAATAGCACATTGTTTCGTTAACAAGAATTGTATTGCTAAAAATCACTGGTTGAAATGACAATATGCGTTGCCATTCCAACTCACAATAATCATTGTTCATTTGATAAAACAATCATCATCATGAAGTAATCAGTCTTACGACTGGTTTGATCAAACCCTCCACCCCTGTCTATTATCCGCCAAACGTTTAATTTCTACATATCTACTACATCCCTTGTCTTGTACGATTTGCTTTATATAACTTGCTCTAGGTCTACCTTTACCAGTTTTACCATTCATTTTCCCTTCCAATATTGTTTTCAATAAACTCTCATGTCGTAATGTGTGTCCCATAAGATTGCTTCTCCTTTTCATGATGTGTTTCAAAAGATTTCTTTCTTCATTTATCTGCTCGAGTACTTCTTCATTTTTGACTTTGTCTATCCATTTTATTCTGAGCATCCTCCTATAACACAACATTTCAAAAGCTTCAAGTCTTCGTTGATCAGTTTTCCCCATTGTCCAAGTTTCACAACCATATAATGCTGTGCTCCAAACGTAACTTTTCAAGAATTTCTTCCTTACTTCGAAGCTTATATTTTTTTAGCACAATAACTATCCCTTTTGGTAAAAAGCCTGTTTCCCTTGTGCTATTCTTGCTCTTATATCTCTTTCGCTTTTGCCGTTCTCTGTAATTATGCTTCCTAGATATTTGAATTCTTTCACCTGTTCAATTGTCTCGGTATCTATTTTGATTTTCGTTCTTCCAGCTGTTTTTGCTGCTGTACACATCATGAATTTTGTTTTGTCTTTATTTATATTCATACAATAGTTTTCCAATAATATTGTTCTCATAGTGTTGAGAATATTTTCCAACTCAGTACTACTCGTGGCCAATATAGCTATGTCATCCGCGAATCTCAACATACTTATATTTACTCCCTGAATCTGTAATTTCGATTGAATTTCCTCCTTCACTTCGTTCATTGTTTCTTCTATATATAAATTGAAAATCAGTGGCGATAATGAGCATCCTTGTCTCACCCCTCTTCTTATTTGTGCTTCCCCTTCCTGACCCTCTATGTTTATTATTGCACTTTGGTTCTTATATAATTCGTATATTATTCTTCTATCTTTATAATTTATTCCCACTTTCTTCAGGATCGCAAACATCTTCTCCCAGTCCACATTATCGAAAGTCTTTTGTATATCTACAAAACCTATGTACACAGATTTCTTCAGCGCTATCCTTTTCTCTATTACTGCCCTGAGTGCTAAGATTGCTTCTCGCGTTCCCCTATTTTTTCTAAAACCAAACTGATCTTCTGCCAATCTACTCTCTATTTTATTTTCCATCCTCCTGTATATAATTTTGGTCAGTATTTTCGAAGCATGTGAAGTTAAACTGATCGTTCTGTAGTGCTCGCATTCGTCTGCCCCTTGTTTTTTCGGGATAGCGAGAATTTTATTCTTTTGGAAATCTCCCGGTACTTCTCCTTTTTCGTACATATCTCTAATCAATTCGAACAGTGCGTCGCGAGTTCCTTCACTGGAGGCTTTTATAAGGTCCGCACTTATGCCATCTATGCCTGGCGCTTTATTATTTTTCAATTCTTTCAAAGCCTTGTCGAATTCTGATCTCAATATCGAATCTCCCAATTCTTCCTCATCTACATCCTCCTCCTTCTCTAAAAGTGCTATATCATCGTTTCCTCTATACAAGTCTTCCAAATGATTGATCCACCGTTCTATTTTCTCTTCCGTTTTTATCAATTGTCGTCCTAGAGAGTTTCTAATCTTATTGCTTCTAGATTTCATTTGTCCGAAAAATCTTTTAATAATCCTATAGGCTTCATCTATTTTTCCCAAATGCAATCTTATTTCTATTTCCTGACATTTCTCTTCTAACCACTGTTCTTTTGCTTTCCTTGATTCTCTTATTATTTTATTCCTCAATGATTTGTATCGTTGCTGGCCTTCTTGGCTATCATTATTCTTGTATTTTCTTCTTTCATTTATCAATTCGAAAATTTCTCCTATTATCCATGGGTTTTTAGGTTCTACTCCATCATTCTACAAAATCTTATCCGCACATTCTCTTATATTCCCCTTCATCCTTGTCCATCTCCTCCCAAGTCTTTCTCTTTTTGATCTCCCAATTTTTCATCCAACATTTTCTCGAATGCCTCATGTGTTTGTTTTTGCTGGAGGTTCTTCAAATTCCATCTTTCCTGCATTTTCCTTTCCTTCTTCAGATATTTGAATTTCAGAGAACATTTCATCATCAACATATTATGATCACTATCTATATCTGCACCGGGATAAGTTTTACAGTTTTTCACTTGGTTTCTAAATCTTTGTTTCACTAATATGTAATCAGTTTGGTATCTTGCTGTATCTCCTGGCATTTTCCAAGTGTAGATTCTTCTTGGATGATTTTCGAATAAAGTGTTTGTGATAACCATCTTATGATTTTCACAAAATTCGACTAAACGTTGTCCTCTATCGTTCCTCCTCCCTAACGCGAAATCTCCTATAATGTTGTCCTCTTTTCCTTGTCCTACTACCGCATTCCAATCCCCCATCACTATCAAATTCTCTTCTCCCTTCACATATTCTATCACTTCTTCTATTTCTTCGTACGTTTTTTCAATATCTCCCTCCGAATATGCAAATGTGGGCATGTATACTTGGACTATGACTGTGTCTACCGGTTTTGTTCTGATTCTAACCATCATCACACGTTCATTATGTTGCAAACAATTTTCTATTCTATTTCCTATTCTTTTATGCATTACAATTCCTACACCTGCTTGACCGTTCTTTAATCCTGTATGAATTATTCTATAATCCCCACTCCAGAAATCGCCCTCTTGTGGCCATCTCATTTCGCTAATCCCCATTACGTCTATATTCAACCTATTCATTTCTAATTTCAAATTTTCTGATTTTCCCGCTTGCCTCAGTGACAAACCAATATCAAGCTACATTATCGCAAAATTAACAAAAAAAATTGTCGTGACAAAATCCATTTATTGTCAAAACAGCTGTATATTCTGCACGTATAAAACTGTATAATTTTATTCCTGTAAGAAATGATTCTGATCCACTTCAGGAGACAGTGAAGAATGATTTCTAAGTGATATACATTCTTTCATAAACCCTTCTTCGACGAAGTTATTCTTGAATCCACAAACATAAGAATCAATCCTAATCTCTGATCAAATAACAAATCTTACATGAGTTTAACAAACAAATTTGACGAGTTTCATTCGCTTCTGAGAAAATTCCTGTGGTTCAAATCCTAATCCATTCCCGGGTCGGGAAATTTGAACGATTTTTGTCCTCTTGTTTCATTTTTAGACTGATTTGGTCCTGATGGTTGAATAATGCGGACAAAAACAGTCCTTCTCCAAGATTTGAGTCTGAATTTGTCCTCAATCACTTCTACTTGCTGGAGGAGAATTCTACGCTAAAATCTTGAAAGAGTACTGCTCCTGTCCGCAATAATCAACCATCAGGACAAGATCAGTCTAAAAATGAAATAAGAGGACAAAAACCGTCCAAATTTGCCGACTCGGGAATTCATTCAATGTACTCAATTTTATGTTTGTCTTGAATATATTTTCATCGTTAACTTTGAACAAACTCGAGGATTACCATAAACGGCAATTCAAGTACTCAGTTGTCATCTTGGAGATCTGCTGATGTGATAAATTCTTTGTTTCCCACTCGGAGGATCCGGGTTCGAATCTCGCTGAGGGAACTTTCCAACATTGGAACTTACACTCGCCTTTTCTTCACATATGAATCAAACCACATCGTAATAGAATGTTTGTAGGGATAAATTCGGATGAGAAATTTTTCTCCTCAATCAAAAGTAATATTTATTCAATAGGTCAATATAAATTATTGATATAACCACATGATATTGCAAAACTGAATATTCGAATTGTTAATAATGTTGACAATATAATATTAATGCCAATTGAGCAATAGTGACGGTCATATTTCCACATTATTTATTGTGGGTTGATATATAACAATATTTTATTGTCAATTCAGCAATATTATTGTTAGTTTTTTCCTTCGTGTACGTTGCATCAACAGAGACTTTTCCTTATTTCTCTCTCATTTCCACGGCTTCCATTCCTTCCCCAATCTTCTGCCTTCGTCTAACGAAGTTCTAGATGCGATAGAGAATCGGGGGTTAATGCTGCGCATCATATAATTCATACTTCCCAGTTATGAACATTAGTGAATGAACTAACGAATATCTTGGGAAAAATGAGTACTGCACATATTTCCCATTCACCATAACGACTGGAATATAATATTCTCATCCAAAACCCTCTACGAGGGTAGCACGCCCTGTGAGTCGCAAGATACAGGTTCACGCCGACTGGGGGCGCCCGGTTCCTACAAGTTTCAATCCTACAACTCACCGATCCTACAACCATTATGTGACGTGGCTTAATCCTACAACTTGATTATCCTACAACTGGTTCATCCCACAAGTTGAAATTGTCGATTGGTTCAATCCTACAACCAGTTAATTCTACAACTGTTCGATCCTACAAGTTGAAATTGTCGATTGGTGCATTTCTACAACCAGTAGATTCTACAACTGTTTGATCCTACAAGTGAAAAATGTTGCGAGGTTCAGTCCTACAACTGCAAGATCCTACAAGTTAAAATTGTCGATTGGTTCAATCCTACAACCAACGGATGCTACAAGTTAGAATTGTCGATTGGTTCAATTCTACAACCAGTAGATCCTACAAGTAGAAATGTCGCGAGGTTCAGTCCTACAACTGCAAGATCCTACAAGTGAAAAATGTCGCGAGGTTCAGTCCTACAACCAACGGATCCTACAAGTTAGAATTGTCGATTGGTTCAATTCTACAACCAACGGATCCTACAAGTGAGAAATGTCGCGAGGTTCAGTCCTACATGTTAGAATTGTCGATTGGTTCAATCCTATAACCAACGGATCCTACAAGCTGGAATATTCGAGATAAGCGCAGCTCGTTTCCACAACTGTTTGATCTCACGAGTTGAAATTGTGGATTTGTGCAATTCTACGTATTCCCGTAGGAAAATTATCCCTGTTTTTTCATTCTTTTCCCATGGAAAATTTCGGTAGGATTTTGGCAGGATTTCCCCTGTTTTTCCCCTATTTTTTTATGCTATTTCCAAATTTTTTCCTGTTTTCCCATGTTTGTGAAAAAAACAGGGGAAAACCATGCAAAAATAGGGAAAAAGCATGGAAAAATAGGAAAAAACTGGGAAAATCGTGCCAAAAAGTACCGAAAGTTTCCATGGAAAAAAACAGGGAAAACTTTCCTACGGGTTTTCACTACGTATTTCATTAAATCATACAGCAAAAACAAACAAACCTACGTATTTTCACCACATATTTCATCAAAATATACAGCGAAAACAAACAAACAAACATGTTTGGAACTCCGCATATTTTGAAATGAAGTAGGTATCAAAAAGACTAATCATGCATACCCATACAGCACCGGACGGTTTTCTGAATGTTTAGGAAATGTACTTGGTTTCACATAGAACGTGCAAATAACGTCTCAGGATGTTCTAAAAACGTCGCATGTATATTCCAGGGACATGTAAATGTCCCGCTTAGTTCCATGAATTCACATAGATTCTGTGATAACAACCACATAGAAACCCATAGGATATCATTGATTCCAATAGCATTCGGCCTATTGGTTACTATTGGTCTTTAACAGCGCCAGATCTAACGAATTCTCTCTCTCTCTCTCTCTCTCTCTCTCCATTCAAACGTGCAGGTTAAGAGGATACCTGATTTACCATCGGAGTAAGTTTTTTCCGCAATAAAATACTCAAGACTGAATTCATAAAAAAATCTTAAATTCTCAGAGATGATTCTTTGAGACTGTATCTACGTCTGTACAGAGCCCGAATTTCATTTTTGAGAAAAAATTTTTGAAAAAAAATGTTTTGAAATTTGAAATTCGGGTTCGGTACAGACGTAGATACAGTCTCAAAGAATCATCTCTGGGAATTTCAGATTTTTTTATGAATTTAGTCTTGAGTATTTTGTTGCAAAAAAACTTGCTCCGATGAGAAGTCTGGTATCCTCTGACTGAAGGATTAAAAGAGCAACAGTTTGCCTCCCTTTCGATCCTTTCTCAAGGAGATACCAGTATACCAGCTCTTACCATGACGCTGAAACTAGAGCCAAAAGTTAGCAGCCAATTGTTGCAATTTTTCCATGGAACTTGCTCCGAATGTTTTTCATATCAGGAATTGATTGAGTAGCTTCCAATAAGGGTTGGATCCTGCGTGCACGCGATAAGTATTATGCGTTGAATATGCGCAGATTATGCATGAAATATGTAGAATACGCACAAAATGCAGAGAATGCATAAATCATCGTAAAATTAATTTTTACTTGAGATTCACAATTTAGAACGCATGAAATGTATGTTACAGAGTACTATGATTGGAACAAATTCACAGTTTAAAAATCATAACTCAATTTGACCATGAAAAAAGATGATGAAGAACACTCCTGTTAGTTGTCTGCATTTTCTGTGTGAGTTCTCATCATGAAGTAATCAGTCTTACGACTGGTTTGATGAAACCCTCCACCCCTGTCTATTATCCGCCAAACGTTTAATTTCTACATATCTACTACATTCCTTGTCTTGTACGATTTGCTTCATATAACTTGCTCTAGGTCTACCTTCACCAGTTTTACCATTCATTTTCCCTTCCAATATTGTTTTCAATAAACTCTCATGCCGTAATGTGTGTCCTATAATATTGCTTCTCCTTTTCACGATGTGTTTCAAAAGATTTCTTTCTTCATTTATCTGCTCGAGTACTTCTTCATTTTTGACTTTGTCTATCCATTTTATTCTGAGCATCCTCCTATAACACCACATTTCAAAAGCTCCAAGTCTTCGTTGATCAGTTTTCCCCATTGTCCAAGTTTCGCAACCATATAATGCTGTGCTCCAAACGTAACTTTTCAAGAATCTCTTCCTTACTCCCAAGCTTATATTTTTTGAGCATAATAACTGTCTCTTTTGATAAAAAGCCTGTTTCCCTTGTGCTATTCTTGCTCTTATATCTCTTTCGCTTTTGCCGTTCTCTGTAATTATGCTTCCTAGATATTTGAATTCTTTCACCTGTTCAATTGTCTCGGTATCTATTTTGATTCTCGTTCTTCTAGCTGTTTTCGCTGCTGTACACATCATGAATTGAGTGTGAGTTCTATGCGCACATTATTCCATGCATAAAACCTAACCCACACAGCACGCTGGTCCCGATGGATTCATGAAGAATTCCTTATGAATTCATCGTGGAGTTCCTCAAGAGTGCCCGTATGATAGTTCAGAAGGAGTTCCATATGAATACCTGGGAGTCAATAAGAATTCTTGAAGAATTCGGAGAGTTCTTCATGGATTCTTTCTGAACTGACATACGGGAACTGATTGGGGGTTCATTTGGGATATGGCTGTGGTGTATGGGAACGTATCATGCGTACCCAATCCTACGTCCCTGCCCTACGCCCTGCGTCCTGCTTCCAACTAAGCGATTTTGCTACTTGAATACTTGATAAAATGATTGTATCAAAAATTACATCAATCGGCTGCCAGCTTTTGGCCGCTAGTTTCAGCTCCATGCGCTCACCGACCGAACACACGTTGGTTAGAACAGGACACACCTATATGATAGAAAGAGAGGTTCGACATCATCGCTCGTATCTCCTTAACCTGCATGTTTGAATGGACGTAAAGAGAGACATAGTATTCGCTAGGCCCGGCACTGATATATAATCGGAAAACCAATATCAAGAATCTATCCCAGCCAGCACAAATTATCAATTTGAATTTATGAAGACTTCTCAAAGACCTCTTGAATAGTCCCCGTTATGCTACCAATAATGAATTCAATATGAATTCAATGAATTCAAAATGGAAAACTATTGAATGCCCGGAGAATTCATTATGAAATCTCGATATGAGTTCTCTCTGAACATTTAGTTGTCCATCAAGAGTTCAGTTTCCATTCATTGGATTCATATTGAACTCATTGTTGGTCGCATAACGGGAGCTCTTTGCGGGGACTCTTGTGTTGTATGGGTTGAAATGTTTTTTTCTTGAGATCTGTTTTTTTCCAACTTAGTGAATGATATGAAGTTCAAGTACGTAGCACACGGTCTTTGAATGCTTTTGATTAAAAAGAAAAAAAAATGTAAAACTGCCCATATTTCAAAAACTAAGCCTCAAAAACAATGTTTCCAAATACGAAAGTTGTTGCATTTTGGATGCAGAATGTGTTCCTCAAATATATTCGACCCAGATAGCACAAGTACACCTGATGAATTCATATGTAGCAGAATGAGTGTGCCTAAACAGTCCCCGTCATGTCCGCCAAAAATGAATGCCTGATGAATTCATCTCATACCAAATGAATTCATAAAGAATGCCTGAAACACCAAATGAGTTCAAAATAAATTCATTTCGTGCGGACATAACGGGAGTTCATTGGAGACTGCGTTGTGCTATCTGGGGATACGACTTCGGTCAACCTGTATATTCATAGACTTTCGGATTTTCTCATATGGATTCTATGACATTTCACAAAGAATTTTGAATAATTCGTTTGCGGAATTATTGTAAAAGATTCAGAAAATTCATGCAAATTATTGCATTGATTTTCAAAATTCTGTGTGATGATTTCTTCATGACACATCATGAAGTTTCATGGAATTGAAATATCGAGTACTGAAAATTAGTACATAGATGCCCAGACAGCACCGAAGCTCCCGCAAAGAGCTCCCGTTATGCGACCAACAATGAGTTCAATATGAATAAAATGCATCAAAATGAACTCTTGATGAACAACTTGATGTTCAGAAAGAATCCAATATGTAGTCTCGATATGAGTTCTTTCTGATCATTAAGTTGTTCATCAAAAGTTCATTTTGAATGCATTAGATTCATATACAAGTCATTGTTAGTCGCATAACGGGGACTATTTGAGAAGTCTTTGAGAAGTCTTCATGATCTTTTATGAATTCAAATTGATCATCGGTGCTGGCTGGGTGTGCATGAATTTCCAAAACTTTATACATGGATGGTCATAATCTCATGTATCATTTTCAGTAGATAAAAGTGTTGGGAAATTATAACATATTTTTGTATGTTAATTGTTCCCAAACTTTTTGTACTGAACTTCAAGCAGATTTTTCTAACAGTGCACGTAATATACTTCCAAGTATTTTACATAGTTTACGACGCGTAATATACCGGGTATCTTACGCACAAAATCAACCCCTTGCCTTTGGGGAGGGGGGGGGGAAGAGGGTTCAAGTATCTTACACAATCTTACATATATTACGTGAGTAAGATACGTAATAAATCGAAAAATCGCGTAATAAACTCAACCCTGCCTATTGACCGCTTGGTGGAGGCCGCTAGCTCCCGCATTCTGAGATCACTGCTCTATACCATATCAATAACCTATATTATACATTCACACATTATTGAAATAAATGCTATTGGATATATTGAAAGCAAGATGCTATAGGATATTAAAAGCAAGATTCTATTGGATATTGGAAGCAAGAAAAGGACAGAATATCAGAAATCCCAAGAGGAAAAAAGACAGATATAAAATTTATAAATAGCGACAAACTATCGTGATTAGAAGAAATCGAAAACCGATGACGATGATGGAAAAGAATCCTGATGTTTTGAATCGCATGGAAATTTGAAAACGTTTATATTTCAGTATCACGTAAACTGATCGAGTTCGTAGTGTGCTTAATCGGAAGTATGTGTCCAAATTATATCATAGAAGTTCAATTATTTTTCCATGAAATTCAATGTGTGATGAGTTATTGTGGGTAAAAGATTTTTTGACTATCTCGATTTACATGTAAAGATACACGATAGCACACGACTTCTGCTGTTGCATTTTTACATGTCATATATATATTTTTTCTCCAGGGGTTTTTCATGTAACTTGGCGTCGAGACGCCACCGCGTCCTTTCATACATGATAGTATTAAAATATTGTGATTGTCCCAGATTATTTTCTTCACATATATTTCGATGACTTTTCAAATTAAATCGAAGTTAATTATTTTTCATAAGTCGTATGTATTACTATATGAAAACTAAGAAAGTTGAGTACGCTCGAGAAGTCTAATGAATGTTATATAAATTAGATTGGTTCAAGTATCTCTTAATAAAAGTTTTCGACGGTTACCCCTTGATTTTTGTTAGAAAATTTCACAAATGACACTACATTAGAGATAAGATTATTTACAAAACCTTTTGAAGGGCTATATAGTTTCAGTTATCCAATTTCAAGAGTGATAAGAATTCAAACTATTAATAATTACTTTTCACGAACTGACAATATATAAAGTACTCAAGTAACATGTATTTTAAGTTACCAAAATAGTTTAGTGTAAGAGCAAATCGTATGTAATATCTTTTCATTACTAGTGAATGAAACTGAAATGAAAAGAATGATTTTTTTAAATACTTTATTATACAATTCAAATTGAATTCAAATGAAAGGTCATATTTCATTCTTGAAGAGTTACGATAGAACTGAAGACATTGTATCTTAATCAAGATTCCCACCTAATTCCATTCAAGTAACAACCGAATACGTGTATATTATGAAAGTTCATAGTGTATTCAGATATAGTATGAGCGCATATAACATATATGGGCGTTTACACAGGAAGTGTCATTTTTCTGTTACTCGTCATTTATAATTGATCCCATGCATGAAATTCAGTTCCCTGTGCGTGAAAGTGTGTGATCAGACTTCTCAAAACAGGAACAATAACTTACAGTGATTACAGAAGTTCTCATAAACGGATACCACTCATAGTGATTAAAAAAAATACGAAAAATGGACATTTTGACTTGTAACCCGTTATAGATCGACTACTTTGCTTGCTCACAACATTCTTGCGCGTGATTAAAAAAATTTTGACAAAAATCAGCTCAATACTCCAGACCCCAAGCTACTTAAATGACATGAATACGACACTGTGTTGGTACTCCAATGTTAGTAAAAATCACTGGAGGTCAATTTCCTTAGATTTTCTATTAGTTTTAGGCTTCGGACAGACACTATATAAAGGGCAGAGGTGTGCTTCAAAAATTGTTGAAGTATTCGACTTCCAAACATCGACAGTTTTCGATCGAATTTTACAAGTAACACCCACTTGAAAATTATAACTTTTTGGATAATGAGTTTTTCATCTGATCTTTGTACATAAATGACATTTCGCAGATACCGATACGTGCCCTGGTAAAAAAATCCGATAGAAAACGATAGGGTGTATCAAAAACTCATTAAAAATGATAAAGAATCTATCGTGTTTCTGATCAGTTTTTGATACACCCAATCGTTTTCTATCGGAATTTTTTCCAGGGTGATTCCATCAGAGGAAATTCCCACAAAACCACCATGGGAATTTTGTGCTGATTATTTATATCGAAATTTTCAACAAAAAAAGGCATTTTTCTGAAATCCTTTATATTTTATGCCTTGTTGATGAAAAAAATATCAACTGAACCAATCGACCATCATATTACAAATTTGTCTTCAATTATACTTCATTCTATCCCGTACACACTGAAAAAAAGGCTGGTGACAATTATCGAATATATTCTTAAATACGACCAATCAAATATTCGATAACATTGATCAAATATCCAAAAATATTTATAGAATAGTTGTTGACAGTTATTGAATATAATATATGTGTTCATAAACATCAAATATTTTATGAATTTTATTGATATTTGATCAATGTTATCGAATATTTGATTGGTCATATTTGAGAACATATTTGATAACTGTTACCAATCCTTTCTTTCAGTGCAGCACATCCACCGATCCCGGACACTTCTTCGTTGCCTCTACGTGAGATTTGCGTTCATTCACGTTGTATCCACGTTCACGTAGAGTCCACGACAATGCAACGTGGGTGTGCTGTTAGGGATGGTTTCGTGGGCTTCATCTCACAAAACAAACAAGAAGCATCCACATGAAAATTTTCATGCGATTCGCTTATAATGTTAATTGTAACAGTTTTTTCATAATAAATTCGTTTATAACAGTACTTATGAAAATTGGTCACATAGTTATAAACAATCATGTAAAGAAATTACATAAAAATCCTCATTCTTTTAATTTCGGGTATTTTTCAAGTTTAAGACAACAAACTTTTGTGAAACTTTTTTTCAGAAAATTTGAAGTTTTAAATATATTTTCCGAAGTATTTAGAAAAATTTGATTGCGTGATTCAAAAATACTTGAACTCGATCTCAGCGCCATCTGTCGTCACCATCGGATGGAAGGGAAGTCAATACAAATTCATTTATTCCAAAGGTTTCAATTTCTCGAAAAATAACCCTCAGCAGTTTCCGCAGAAATTATTGAGAGATTTTATTCCAACAGCGTTAAACAGATTTTCACTGGCATCTTGTCAGTCTGATTTTTGAAGGAAAAAATTATTATTCCTTGAAAAAAATTTGGTATATATTTTTCTTACCGATATAAATCATTCACAAATCCGTAAAAAGTATCCTGAACATGTCTGAATAGGAAACAAGTTTGTATGCCTTGTGATTTTTGAATAATGAAATATCAAACAAGATCTAAAAATTCAATAACTGAAATAATTTGTCAAAACCGAGCGCAAGCTTGGAGCTCAGCACCACACTGAAAAATCAACTTTAATAAATGTATATAACGTAAGTAAAAAGTTTGAATGGTGTGCCTGAACATTTTTTTGCTCATGTTTTTTTAACGAAATATGACACTTTCCGTGGAAATGCCCACATACAACATTCTAATGTTACAAGGGTATATTCCTAATCTTTGATGTATTAATATTGAAATTTCCAATTCCTAAATTGTAAAATATATATTACGTCGTTTCAAAAAACACTTTTTTCTTCAAAATCATTGTCTCACCCCCTCCCCCTCCTGCCCCAAAAGTTTTCTTTTGGTATGGAATGAAAGGCTCAAACAGCAGGGCATAATTATGAAGGGTGAGTTCTAACCAAAAAGTTGGTTTTACAAGAAAACGGTTAGTTCTAAAACGTAAAAACGAACAGTATATATAATTTTGAAAATTTCCCCACTTCAGTTCCTTTTTTTCTTCTCAAATATTGAGGATCCAATGTTTCTGTTAATTTTAAATTTCGCTTATATTATGCCCTGCCAAAAAGCCGGATCCAATGCGATGAAGTTTAGAGGTCGCGCATCTACTTCAAAGTTCTAATTTTCATGCTTCATTTGTACCAGTCTATCTAGGACTCAGTGAATTAGTAAAAATTACCCAGCTAACCAAAGCTGATGAATAACTGGTCAATCATTACTCAATGAGATTGGCTGGGATTGGTCAATGATTGCCCATTTCTATGTCCGCATTAGTTCATAATTGATGAATTTCTATGGGCTATTGGATTTCCCGATTACATGTGATCGGGTTTGTCCTGCAGGACAATATAGCTATATAAGCAGAGCTGCCAGATGGGCATTGCCGTTGAGGGGAAGTGTACCCCCTCCATCATTCATATACATACTCGCACATTTATATACTCCGAAACACATGTGTAACTTATATATATGGAACGATAGTGGGGGTACACTTCCTCTCAACAGCAATGCCCATCTGGCAGCTCTGGATTGAAGATTGAACAACAACTTATCATGTATTGATATACTGTAAAAGCCCTGGTGAAAATGACAACGTGCGTAAAGCGTGCATAACCGCCAATTCATTCTTCTCGAATTATCTATCTTTTTCTGACCGTCTATTTGAAGAAAGATGAAGAACTTGGCGAGAGTGAATTGGTGGCCATGCACGCTTCATGCACACTGTTTTTTCACCAGGGAGGGTGAATCACTTTGAAATACCCGTTTTCTCACCCGTTTATTGTTCACAAAATTTTCATGTAGTGATGCAGTCTTTTTTCTGAAATAAAAATCATACAAGATTATGTGTGAATCGCATATAACAGCATGTAGGGTGTTATAGATCCGAATGCCATATGCCCGAATGGTTACCCACACAGCACAGTAGTTCAGAAAGAGTTCATGAAGAGTTCAATTGGGGTTCGAAGAATTCATTTTGTATTCTCGAGAATTCTTCTTGGACATCTGTGCTGTGTGGGCATCTTCCCGAATTATAAATTATAAATCATGGTTCAAATCAGCTACTGGGTCTTTTGATACGATAGAAAAACCCTATTAATGGTTTATCAACGCTCTTGAATCGTATAAGACATCCGCCAGTTGATTTATATTATAATTTATAATCCATCATTCGGGGATATGACCATTCGGGCATGTGGCATTCGGGCCAGCGGACATTCGGGGCTATGACACCCTACCACAGCATATAATTGTCTGCAATTTACTTTATTGCTAATTTGAATAAAAATCTTGATCAAATCCCACACTTTTCGATTACAATATTGTGCAATCAGTTCATTCAGTCCCAGAGATTTATACTTTTATGCGCCGAGGTTGGAATTCAAACCGAAATTGAGGTTATGAATAACCTCAATTCATCGCAGCAATCTTATCATTATTACGACGAAGAATCGATTAACCGCTACACTTTTTTGGAATGAACAATGAATCATTAATAATGCTGCCTTTTTAATATGACATGGAGAATACAGCTTTTCACATTACCATAGAAAATGGATGATATTTTACATTTTCAATTATCGACGTATGTTGAATGATCAATTTTTTGTCAATTCTATGGGCCAACGGGGCAGTTGTTTGTAAGATTGAACCCATCGACAATTCTACCTTGTAGGATCCGTTGGTTGTAGAATTGAACCAATCGACAATTCTAACTTGTAGGATCCGTTGGTTGTAGGATTGAACCAATCGACAATTTTAACTTGTAGGATCTTGCAGTTATAGGACTGAACCTCGCGACATTTCTACTTGTAGGATCTACTGGTTGTAGAATTGAACCAATCGACAATTCTAACTTGTAGGATCCGTTGGTTGTAGGATTGAACCAATCGACAATTTTAACTTGTAGGATCTTGCAGTTGTAGGACTGAACCTCGCAACATTTTTCACTTGTAGGATCAAACAGTTGTACAATTTACTGGTTGTAGAATTGCACCAATCGACAATTTCAACTTGTAGGATGAACCAATTGTAGGATAATCAAGTTGTAGGATTGAGCCACGTCACATAATGGTTGTAGGATCGGTAAGTTGTAGGATTGAAACTTGTAGGACTGCAGGCCTCTCGAAATTATAGTCGAAAAAGGAGCGTCTCCATCCTTTTTTCTAAGAAATTTGGTTTGTAAGGAGACAATATCTCTATCTACTCTTTTCTGGATTTCTGCGGGGCGGAGAAAATTGTTGAAAATCAATTTTCATCAACAAATTACTTGCAAACAATGAGGGAAAAGTTTTTTGGGCTCCATAAAATGATTCATATAATCCAATCAATTATCTTCAATTCGAGCGCTTATGCGTCCAAATCCGTTGCACCGTTCAAATGATGCAAATTTTCAAAAGAAAAGTTCCTTAGAACTTTAAGTATTCATGACCCGCAGAAAATATTATTTTGCCCAATTATTTGGGAGAGTCATTTCTAACATGAAGAACGATGATTCCTGCTTTATTCCATTGAATCATGAGGATTGAAATTTAATTCGTGCTGATTTCAGGAATTCTGACCCTAGACTCATGTCATTCACAGGGACAACATAGTTATGATTTCAAAAATGTCTACCCTGATGTTTTCAAGGTCGCTCTTTCGATTGACAAGGTTTATTGAATTACATTTCGACCGCAATATGGCGGATTTTGCGGAGACAATTGATCAAAAATTTGAAAATCTTTGTTTTGGGCGACCACCTTGATTGAATAAATGAATATTCGTTGATTTTCATCATCCGTAGGCGAGTGAACAATGGAGGAACGAGACGATGGTCAGAAAATGAGCTGGAAATCAATAATTGTCTGATCTTCGCTGTATCATCGCTCTAGTCTCACCAGGTGATGATAGGCGTCGATTATGAATATCAGGAGTTCTCAGCAATCCATCTTGGATGAAGAACTAAATATTTGTTAATTTTCACCGTCCGGAGGCGAGTGAACAATAGGGAAACGAGGCGAAGGTCGTAAAATGAGATGAAAATCAATGGTTCTATGATCCTCGCTGCATCATAGCTATAATATACACCTTATATCTATCTATAGTATAATTTCTTTTCCACTTCCTTCTAAAAATTCTATGAAACTGTAAATGTCAAATTCCAATCAGAATTCAAAGGGCTTCAGAAATTCCTTCAAATTCTGAATCCTTCTCTTAACTGAGAATTTAGAATTGAATGTACCCATGAATCATGGCTAAAGACAATACGACGAGCGGTATACCTACCGGTACACTGCTGGCCGCCTAACTGTTGCGCGGGGTAATAAAATGACTCAGGGTAAAACCCTGAGATACAATAGGTTTACTATTGTATATATACATGTATATATTTATATTTTTCATATTTTTTTCTTCTTCTCAATGGACATATTGGAATAACGTAAAATATTAGGACATGCGAAACGATTTACAAACGAATGGACACTCATAATACAATAAACTCGATTTACAAATGAATGAATATTCAATACAAGTATTAAAACATGCAAACCAATTTACAAACAAACAACCCTTCAAAATACAATATAAATAAGTACAGGTGAATTACAAGAACCAAGACAAATACAAGTATAAGCCACAAATAAACAGTATCACACAATAAATAAACATTATTATACAAATAACCAAAATGATCGCAAAGTATCCGACAATACATAATAAACACGATACGTGCAGTTTCAAGAGGAATATTAGAATGACGTGCAAACATACAAATACACATTCCATTGAATATTATTTGAAACGCAGCTCATTGATAGATTATGGTGGATACAATTAATGTATGGAATAGTAAGGATATAAGTGCAATTATTAAATTTCAAGGATGTTCAAAATAGACCAAACGAATCATGCAAAGGACCCAAATGCATGCCAGATTCTAGTGAACAAAGGGAATTTGGATGTGAAAAGGAACCAAAGAGAACTGATAGGGGTTCGAAGACACGCTGCCGGAAGGACAACGTGCATCGATCGATGAGACCAACCCCACGGAGCAAGGGGAGTAACCCCTTCCACCTACGCACGCCAATCAGTAAAATCCTCAATCGATGGTTCAACCCTGACCAATAAAGCTACGCGACGCCACGCATCAACTCCCTGGCGGAAAGGGAAGCGACCTCTTCCCTCAACCTTCTACATGGAAGTATCAGGGTGTACCAATCAGGAAAATCCATCGATCAAGCATCAGTGCTTCGATGAATATCAATTTCTGATCGAACGATCATGGCACTCAGGAACTGTTCCATGGTGAAATCGTCAATTATTCGCCAGGCTCTCTAGCCACTAGTTCTGAGAAGAACAATTGTTCCGCGCGCTCAACATTGAACTCTTCAAGGACAAATTCACAAACTAATCAGTAACATTTTGTCGGAACACAAGACGATTTCTTCCGATTCCTCACCAATTTTTGAACGGTGGTGAGGAAATTTTCCAGCGACTGAGATTTTTACCACTCCTGCCCAGCTGAAAACCACGGATAGCTGTTATTTCCATCACTAAAAGTAAGTATGACAACCGACTCCGTATATTCACATGGTCCTGTTTGAACAGATGCTCTACGTTCTTATGTAATTTTTTTCAACCCTTTGGATCCAGTTGTCATTGGATTCAAAAGCTAGCTACCCACGATCCGTTTTCACCTTATACATATTCAAATTCAATACTACACTTTCCTTATTTCCAATCATCAAAATCAAAGAACAGACATCTGACATTCATTGGCCCACATTGATATTCCATTAATTCGAAATTTCTATCCTATTTGACAGTGGCAGATATTCAGGGAATCAGGAATGAAATTCGATGGGCCGAAGAGAGAATTATCGAGAGGAGAAAAATCCTACATTCTCTAACTGCTAGAAATCATCCGCGGATAAAGAAACTTAGGAAGAATCATCTAAAAGATAAAAAAACAATTTATAACTTGACAAATCGACTAAGGATAATTGAGTGGAATTCCAATCCAATCGATTATATTGTACGTTGTTTACATTGTGAAAGATTTGACATACATTTCTTTGACTATTCAATTCGTGAAAGTTATTTGCCACGCTATATTCAATACTCGCAGAGACAATTATTAGGAGCTGGTCTTGAACTAGATCAAATAATTGAATTTCACCTTGAATATAAATGAAATATAAATGAAAGCTGTACTCAGTATCATAAGAATGAACATTTGAGTCTACTAGATACCATTTCTTATCACTGACTACACCTTTTTCAATCCTAATTTCAAGGATCCCTCAATCCTACCCCTTCCTTTCATATTTGATGAATAGAAGAATAATTTCCTTTGGCATCTCGAATGGAAACATTTAGGACGTGACAATCGCTTTACCTTTACTAGGTGATGATAGGCGTTGATCATCAATGAAGAAAGTCTGAGCAATCAATCTCAATTGAATAAATTAACATTTGTTAATTGTCACCGTCCGATGGCAAGTAGGCAATAGGGAAACGAGACGAAGGCCAAAAAATGAGGTGAAAATCAATAGTTGTCTGATCCTCGCTGTATCATCGCTCTAGTTTCACCAGGGAATGATAGGCGTCGATCATTCATTTCAAAATATTTCAGCGATCAATTTCAATTGAGCGAATGAATTGTCACGTTCGTGGAATTTTTCAATCGGACTAATTTGTCTTTCCTCTCAATAATTATGGTACACTATCCCCCCCCCCCCCCCTACTACCACCCCCATTCTGAATAACTCAAGATTACTTTCAAATTACACTTTCGCGTTTTATAAATTGACTATTCTCAAATCATTTTCCGCTGCGTAGTGCGACCTTTTTTTCATTGCTGATGAGGAATTCCTCGAACTCCGAGCGTTTGTTGAAGCATTCTTTCTCTTTCCTGGTTCTTCCCTTCCCTATGTTTCTCTTTCTCTACACCATGGATTGCATACGTGCACAATTCGCTTACGATATAGGGAATTCTTTTTCTTACTCCTATTCTCAACTCTCGCACTCTTACACATTGCTGCGTAGAGTTTCACGCCCACGCGGTTCCCTGCGTGTATGTGCGACCCTTTATCACATGTGTAACCGGTGCTCTGCTCTTTCTTTTTCCTTTCCACTTGTCCTTTTTCTCTCCACTATCTTCTTTTCTCTCATGACAGGGTTACAGAGTGGCGACCTTGGGCGGAGGCCTGTGTTTCCCAGACCCTTACAATAGAACAATTCATCGGAATATGACCTTCCAAATATAGATGATTTCAACCTTTTTTCTTAATGTTGTATATTATTCATGGCCACCCACACGCATACATTGTCGATGCTGAGGTTGGTTAGAACCCTGGCCTCGACAGCGATAAGGCGGGTGTGAGGCTGATGAGCGCCGAAACCTAACAACGGATTCCTTCGAATCCCGATGTTATGTTCAAGTGCTGATTATACTGGGAATAATACATCTTCCACTTTCTTTCTTCAACAGTAGCCCCCTGGAAAACATTACTTTTCTGAACCCTGGATTGCAGCTTGGCAACTCCAGGTCAAGTCAGTTCTTCCCCAACTTTAAAACTCTACGTTTGCTCCGGCAAGTTCCGTTCTTGGTTCCAGGTCCCGGGTTCGACCACGAGTCGGTCGAATAACCGATCCGACAAGGGGTTCAAGCTTTCCACCTGTGGAATAAATAGGAGTTAGGGATTCCGCCCATTCCCTGGATCTCGCGAGAAGTCCCGGTCTGACCCTTTGTTCGCAAGAAGTAAGTGTGCGCATCCAGGGAATGGGCGAGATATCGGATTGCACTAGTGATTCGTGTTTGAAAACGGTGGTTCCCTTCTTGGGACCCGGAACGAAAAGTTGGATTCGTGTGCGCGTTTTCTTTCTCCGCTGAACTTCGATGTTTTATATACACAGGGTGTCCCATTTTAATCTTTAGATGCAAATATCTCAAAAACATGCATCTTGAACCAAAAGTACTTCATACCAAAGTTGTTATACAAAGAAGGGGCCACGAAACTACGATATCAGTTTCATCATAGATGGCGTTATGATCGATTAAAATGGGGTCGACATCATTTTTTTTAACGGAAACCCCCACTTTTTATTGCATATCTTGATTCTACGAAAAAACTGAGTAACTTTCACTTCAAACGTTTTTCTGAATTTCCGAAGATGGCACCACAATCGATGAAAAATAAAGTCTATGAAACAATATGCGGACATCTTGAGGAATGCATCCAAGAACCGAAATCTCTCATTCGAATGTTGTTGTTAAAAGAGGGGACGACGCAATGGCGATATCAGTTTCATAGTAGATGGCGCTGTGGCCGGTAAAAATGAGGTCAACTTCAATTTTTCAAATGGAAACTCCTACTTTTTATCGCATATCATGATTCTACGCGAAAGAATGAGGAATTTCCGGTTGACACATTTTTCCTGAATTCTTGAAGATGAAAACGGTGAAAAATGGAGTTGATGAAAAAGTTATACTGCATTATGTGTGGAGCAACGCTCAACAAACAAATCAAAATAATAATAATTTCAGAGAAGAAATCGAACACAAAACACAAGAAATGTCATGTCCAAAACATTGTAAATGACTTCAATTCAATGTTTTGGGAACGACATTCATAGACTTTATTTTTCATCGATTGTGGTGCCGACTTCAGAAATTTAGAAAAACATTTCAAGCAAAAGTTACTCAGTTTTTTGCGTGGAATCAAGATATGCAATAACAAGTGGGGGTTCCTGTTCGAAAAAATTATGTTGACCCCATTTCAATCGATCATAACGCCATCTATGATGAAACTGATATCGTAGTTTTGTGGCCTCCTCTTTGTATAACAACTTTGGTGAGGAGTACTTTTGGTTCAAGATGCATGTTTTTGAGATATTTGCATTTAAAGATAGAAATATGATATATATGTATATGTATATATATATATACAGGGTGTCCCATTTTAATCTGTCACTCAGGATATCTCGAAAACGAATAGATTCAGAAGAAAATGTTCCGAGAAAAAATGTAAGAATCTGAGGGGGACATCCGATGGTGAACTTGGCTTTGACCTCAGAGTCCACTTTCAAGGTCATTCTGAGGTCAACTCATGTTTTTTGAACGGAATCCCCTATTTTTACTACCGGTTCAGATTCTACGCTAAAAACCAAGGAACTTGTGTCTCAAACTTTTTTTCGAAATCCCCATAGATGGGGCTCTAATTGATGAGAAAATGAGAATTCTCAAACCCTCGGATTGTATTCTGTCTAACATGATGCTCAATTCTTGAGTGTTTCTCATCTCCCGGAAATTGCCGTCGGCATCAGCGTTACCCAATGTTCACCACGAGGAGGTTGCGCGATCGGACTTTACACATCATTGTGGCCCTGAAAAGGGCCGATTGTCTGAACTGGAGGTGTATCTTCGGGGACGCATGAGGCATCCAAAAGATGTTCAAAATGAGCGCCGTTTTGCCTTTGACAAAGCGCAATTCTTTTATGAAAGTTTTCTACAGTTCCTTGCAACGTAGCAGGTGTGTTTGCTGTGCATGCTCTTCTTATTCGATCTTTCATGTCATCGCGTGTCGTTGGAGGTTAATGGAATACAAGATTTTTTATGTAACCCCACAAGAAGAAATCAGGCGACGTCAGATCTGGCGACCTAGGTGGCCATCGCACAGGTCCTCCACGGCCAATCCACCTTCTGGGAAACTTCTCGTCCAGAAATTTTCGAACAATTCGCATGTAATGAGGAGGTGCTCCATCCTGTTGAAACCACATCCTTGATCTCACGTGAAGACTTACGTCTTCCATAAGAGCAGGGAGTTAAAAATGCAAAAAACGAAGATACTTCGCGCCAGTGAGGTTTCCTTCAAAAAAATATGGCCCCATGATCCTGGAATCTACAATTCCGCACCAAACGTTCACACTCCAATGGTGTTGATGATTAATTGTACGGACCCAGTGAGAATTCTGAGCACTCCAATAATGGCAATTGTGCCTATTGAGAATTCCAAAATTGTGAAATATTGCCTCTTCAGAGAACATAACGTGATGAGAGAAAGTAGGATCTTCTTCAATTCTCCGTTGGGCCCACGTGCAGAAGTTCAATCTTGTTATGAAATCCTCAGCTGTTAGAGATTGCACCAAAGTGATATGGTACGGATGATAATCCAACGATTTCAAGATACGCTGAGCTGTGGATCGAGGAATCTCGGTCATTTCCTCAATATCCCGAAGACTGATATGGGGATTAATATGAATTAATGCCAGCACAGCCAGCGATCTCACATCAGGATCATTGTCATCCGCATAAACTTTCCTGTTCCTCTGTCGTTTGAGGAGACCTTGACGAGCACGTTGTTAAAGAAATCGGATCGTAATGCGATTTGGACACCTCTGATCCGGAAAACGACGTTGAAACGTTCTCACAGCTTCAACACAATTCCCCCGCGCTTCACCAAGACACAACAAAACGTCAACAATATCGTTTGGCGCGTAATCAGGCATCATATTTAGGAATGTGTTTCCTCCAAGTGATAACAGAGAACTGAGCAGTTCGGGAATGCTAAATTCCTAAGGTATTCACACGGGAATCAAAACAATAACAATTTCCAAGAACAAAACCAAAACAAAACACAACCGACGGTAATTTCCGGGAGATGAGAAACACTCAAGAGTTGAGCATTATGTTAGACAGAATACAATCCGAGGGTTTGAGAATTCTCATTTTCTCATCAATTAGAGCGCCATCTATGGGGATTTCGAAAAAAAGTTTGAGACACAAGTTCCTTGGTTTTTAGCGTAGAATCTGAACCGGTAGTAAAAATAGGGGATTCCGTTTGAAAAACATGAGTTGACCTCAGAATGACCTTGAAAGTGGATTCTGAGGTCAAAGCCAAGTTCTGAGGGATGTCCCCCTCAGATTCTTACATTTTTTCCTGGAACATTTTCTTCTGAATCCATCCGTTTTCGAGATATCCTGAGTGACAGATTAAAATGGGAATAACTCAAAAACGAGGAGTTTTGGAGGAAAATGTTTCCAACAAAAGTTGTAAGATTCCGAAGGAGACATCTGATGGTGACCTTGACTTTGACCTCGGATCTCAACTCCGAGGTCATTCAGAGGTCAACTTTTGTTTCTTGAATAAAATTCCCTATTTTTGACTCCAGATTCAGATTTGACGTTGAAAAACAAGAAACTTTTGTCTGGATCATTTTTCCGAATCCTGCACAGATGGCGCTCTGATCGATAAAGAATGAGTTTTATGAAACACTCGTATTGCTTCCTGTGTGAAACGACATTTAACTCTCCAGTGTTTTTTTTTCAGCTTCTGAGGATCACCGTCGCCATTAGAGTTACCCAATGTGCACCACGAGGAGGTTGAACGATCGGATCTTGCACATCTTTGTGGCCCTGAAAATTTGATGAAACCCCATAAGTAAAAATCCACAGTGGTAAGATCCGGAGACCTAACTGGGATTTTCCATCCACTGATATTGACAATTATGTCTGTTCGTAGTACCGTTATTGTGAATTGTTGCCAAACACAAGTACACAACAATACTTGTGTTCATCATGAACAAGAAAGTTCATACTAGAGCATTGGTTACAAACATAAGTGGAACGGAATGTTTAATATCCTTCATTCATTCACAAATTCTTTTCGATATACGATTCAAACTTGAAGAAGATCTTTGATCAGTGTTGTGAAGGCCTCAATACCATGGATTATCCTTGGGGTGTAATACTTGATATTCTCCTGATACTAGGAGAATGTCGACATAATTACGCTGCAACATCAAGATTGTATGGAGAGAGGTATCCAAATAGACGCCAGCCTTCACTTCAGGCGATACGATCAATAGAAAGACGAGTTAGAAGAATGAATATCCCACGAGTCAGAAGGCGTTATGATGGAAATCGTATGGATGCACGCTCAGTAGCCGTTTTAGGAATGGTGCACCTGAATCCCGACGTTAGTACCAGAGAAATCCAGCATCAATTAGGTATCCCAAGATCAACGGCACACCGCATACTAAGATCTGGTAAAAATCATCCTCACCACATTACATTGGTGCAAGCATTAAGTAAAGATGATTTTAGACGTAGGGTTGAATTCGGTCAATGGGCTTCGGAGCAACCGCCTGGTTTTTTGAATTACGTGATGTTTAGTGATGAGGCAACATTTCCCAGTAGCGGTGTTATGAACAGACATAATTGTCATTATTGGTGAATTGAAAATCCCAGATAGCATCGACAAGTTGACAATCAACATCGCTGGACTCTGAATGTGTGGTGTGGGATTTTGAATGGTCAGATCATTGGTCCTTATTTCTTCCAACATACTGTTAGGAAGGAAAATTATCTGCAATTGATTCGGGACAAATTACCAAGGATGTTAGAAGATGTTGATCTCTACACACGGAACAGGATGTGGCTTCAACATGATGGGGCACCACCTCATAAGGCTACAATTGTCAGAAATTTCTCAAACACATCTTACCCACACAGATGGATTGGTCGCGGTGGATACATTGCCTGGCCGGATAGGTTTCCGGATCTTATCCCTTTGGATTTTTACTCATGGGGTTTCATCAAAGATGTAGTCTATGAAAGACCACCAACGACCAGAGATCACATGAAACGCCGAATACGAACTGTCTGCCGAATAATTCCACGTCATGTGCTTTTGTCGTTAGAACCACATTTTCAGAAACGAATTAGGTTATGCCAACAGGGCAACGGTGCAAATATCGAACATTTGATACGGTGAATTTCAAAACGTATTGCAGAGCGTTTGTCGTGAAAAATTACACACCTCTACAGTCCGGACAATCGGCCCTTTTCAGGGCCACATAGATGTGCGAAATCCGATCGCTCAACCTCCTCGTGGTGCACCCTGGGTAACTCTAATGGGGACGGTCATCCTCAGGAGCTGAGAAAAAAATACTGGAGAGTTGAATGTCGTTTTACACAGAAAGCAATACGAGTGTTTCATAAAACTCATTTTTTATCGATTAGAGTGCCATCTGTGCGGAATTCGGAGAAATGATTCAGACAAAAGTTTCTTGTTTTTCAACGTCAAATCTGAATCTGCAGTCAAAAATAGGGGATTTTATTGAGGAAACAAAAGTTGACCTCTGAATGACCTTGAAGTTGAGATCCGAGGCCGAAGTCAAGGTCACCATCAGATGTCCCCCTCGGAATCTCAAAACTTTTGTTCGAAACATTTTCCTCCGAAACTCCTTGTTTTTGAGTTATTCTGATATAAAAATTAAAATGGGACACCCTGTATGTATATTTACAGGTTTATTCTGCAGACAAAATGCAATAATTTCCCGTTTGAAAAAAATTTTTTCGACGCTTAGTTTTGGAGATATGAGCATTTTTGGATTTTTTTTTTCAAATCCAAATCATTCGATAGCACTGTGTGCTCCATACTTGAACTTTACACCATTCGCTAGTTTGGAAAACGGTGGATTGGTGGAAAAGAATCAAACTATTCTATCATTGATAGTCTCGGAGCTATAGCTATTTGAAGTTGTTGAATTCTGATTGACTGAAAGCTTAAAAATTTCAAATCGCTGTACTGGGTGATTCAAAATTGCCGTACACTTTCTTGAGAGCAGATTCTAGATGAAATTCTGAAAAGCTTTTGATCCGAAATATTCAGATCTGATCCTCAGATCCGGAGATATCAGCATTTTACAATCTTTTGAATTTTGAGTCACACAGTAGCTGCGGAACTATCAATGATGAAATAGTTTAATTTTTTTCCTGCAGATCCGCCGTTTTCCAATTTAGCGAATGGTCTTAAGCCTAAGTGTGTAGCATACAGTGTTCTTGAATGATTTGGATTTGGAAAAAAATCTAAAAGTGCTCATATCTCCAAGACTAAGCGTTGCAAAAATTTTTCTCAAACCCAAATTATTGCATTTTGGCTGCAGAATATACCTGTGAAATCCTGTCCGCGGATTCTGGGACACCCTGTATATGTATATATGGGGCATCCTTTGTGGACGGAAGGCCCTATGCTCTTCAGAATTGAGTTGATCTGAAAAAATCCCGCGGGGGTGCAAATGAGAGCTTGAAACCCCTACTGTTGAATACCGCGAGACTCAATCCGAATTGCGCAATAGGAGATTCAATATGGCGGCGCAAAGAGATCAAGTGACACAAAAATTATGTTTTTCAGGTGATATTCACCCTTCAAATCATTGAAAACAGTTCGAAACTCACGTCCCCGAGGTTCTTGGGGTCGCTGATTACGAATCTGGCCGTGAAAATGTCGAATTCAAAATCGCGGATCCAATATGGCGGACTTGGATTTTCACAATCGCTAAAATCACTCAATAATCATTTCATAGGGGTTCTTAGGGTCGCTGATTATGAATCTGGCCATGACAATGGCGGGTTCAATATTGCGGACTTGAATTTTCAAAATCGCTAAAATTGCTCAATAATTATTCCATAGAGGTTTTCGGGGTCGCTGATTACGAATCCATTCATGAAAATGCCGAATGAAAGCATGCGATCATCGATTCCATTCGGGAACACATAAACCTGTCTCCTTCTATTTTCTGTATTCGAGGAAAAATCCAGATTTTAGGGGGATTCTGAAAAAGGAATGAGACGTATCATTTTTCTACCAGTATCAGCACTTGAGAACCTTCCAATGAATCGTTCTTCTGTACTCGGTACTGTGAAGCTATGACTCCTCAGTATTTCTGGGATCGCCAGAGCCTGATCAAATCTCCTTCCAAGCGACCGATTCACCTTCTCATGCTCTGTTCAGCTGTAAAAAGAAGTGGTGATCGTTTGGAAATGGTTCTGATCCCGATTGACGAGTTTCTCAGGTGATGAAATAGCATCAGATGGCTTACATAAAAGACTACTCCTAGCAGCCTCCCTCTTGAACACTGCTCCGACACGATCTGATATTCCCTTGCCATGAGCAGTGACATGGCAGTTCCATTCAGCCTGCACACCAAAGTCTGTTCCATGATTGACCAGATTGATCATTTGGAATTTGTTTCTGAAATATTGTTTGGCACCGTCACTGGAATAAACAATCTTCTCTACACCAAGAGTCCTTTTGATGTGTGGAAACAGCATTTTTTGCACGGTGTTAACAGCTGCTGTGTCGTGTTGTGTGCTATTCGATAGGAAAACCAGACTCTTCTGTTGAAGGACCGAGTTTTCTCCGTAGTAATACACCACGGGAAACACAGTGCACTGAGGATTATTGAAATGGGAGGCCTGTGACGCGTTCTCAGGAAGGAAGCTAAAATTTTCAGAGAAGTCTAAAACAACGAGCACTTCCCCTTCGTCGAGATTATTTTTCTTATCTTCGAAGAGCTGTGATTGCGCTTATGCGATGAAGCTATGAGGTTTCAAGAGCAATAATTTGTCACCCAGCTCAGCTATGGAACCACTCGCGGAAAAGATTTGTGTCAGCAAAGTTGATCGATCTGTACCAGTCCATGCATTGGATTGTACTCAACGAATATCCTGCTCTTCCATCGATTGTTGTAGGAATTCTAGAAAAGTTCCAATATCTGGACATCTATCGCACTTGCCTAAACTACACTTCTCGTTGCGGTTTGTACAAGTAATTTTCTTCAGACAATCCCCTTTGATGGGATTTTGTGAATTCTGAGTATGTATTTCTTTATTTATCAAGTCGGCAACTGAGTAATCGCGGATTTCACTCATAGATGGTGTCAGTTGAATTTTTAGGTTTGCAGACGTGGTACAAATGTAAAACACATCTCGTTATTTGATAGTTGGCAATTCAGCTGGAACGAAAGTTTTTTGATCGTTTGCGTAGTTTTCGTTTGGCGTTCGTTGAGAAATGGAAAATCAAAAGGAACATTTTCGTGATATTTTGCTTTTTTATTTCCGCAAAAGGAAAAACGCATCGCAAGCTCGTGAAAAGTTATGTGCTGTTCATGGTGACGAAGCCTTAAAAGAACGGCAGTGTCAAAATTGGTTTGCCAATTTTCGTTCTGGTGATTTTTCACTCAAAGATGAAAAACGCTCTGGTCGTCCAGTTGACGTTGATGACGCCCTATTCAAAGCGATAATCGATTCGGATCGTCACAGTACAACACGTGAGATTGCAGAGAAACTTCATGTATCACACACATGCATTGAAAATCACTTAAAACAACTTGGCTATGTTCAAAAACTCGATACATGGGTTCCTCACGAACTGAAAGAAACGCATTTAACGCAATGCATTGACATCTGCGATTTGCTGTAAAAACGTAATGGAAATGATTCATTTTAAAACGACTGATAACTGGCGATGAAAAATGGGTTGTGTACAACAATATCAAGCGGAAAAGATCGTGGAGCAGGCCAGGTGAACTCACTCGAACAACAGCAAAAGCTGATATTCATCAAAAGAAGGTTTTGTTATCAGTTTGGGGGGATTACAAAGGAATTGTCTACTTTGAACTCTTACCATCCAACCGAACGATCAATTCTGATATCTACATTGAACAACTGACGGAATTAAACAATGCAGTTGAAGAAAAGCGGCCCGAATTGACAAATCGAAAAGGTGTTGTATTCCATCATGACAATGCAAGGCCACACACATCTTTGGTCACTCGGCAAAAATTATTGGAGCTTGGTTGGGATGTTTTGCCACATCCACCATATAGTCCCGACCTTGCACCATCTGATTACTTTCTGTTTCGATCTTTCCAAAACTCCTTGAATGGTAAAAATTTCAGTAATGATGATGATGTCAAATCATACCTGATTCAGTTTTTTGCCAATAAAAACCAGAAGTTTCATGAACGTGGGATTATGATGCTGCCTGAAAGATGGCAAAAGGTCATTGATCAAAATGGGCAATACATTACAGAATAAAGTTATTTAGTTCCATGAAAAAAGTGTCTTTGATTTTCTAACAAAAATCCGCAATTACTTAGTTGCCAACCCAATATATTCTGACGGTGCCTGCTTACATAATCTCACAAGCGCCGCATCTCCTCATCGCCTCTTAATCCTCCTTTTACAAATCAACGTCCCTTCAAAAAATAAACATACTACTTAACCATTCAAATATGAGAACAAAACAAAAAAAATCATCTCCTTTTCACTCTACATCCAAAAAGTAAAACCCATAAAGGGACATACGGAACAAAACAAAAGAAAACATAATCCAATTCTTCACTCCAAAAACACATTTCACCAGCACCGAACGAAAATAATTCCCCCTTGTCCTTCTTTCTTCCTTTTACTCCCTCTTATCGTCTTCATTCACTTCCACACCCTCTATCGTTCCACTCTTCCTTCTACTTACTCCCCCTTTTCCCCAGCTCCCTCCTTCCTCCTCTTCTTTCCTCTCTCGTTAAGTCCGGGTCCACATATATCCTCAGTCTCCTCAGCGCGTTCTTCCTCTCCCCCCCCTCCTCCGCCGTCTCCTCTTTCTCGAACCTTATCCATATATCTTTTCCCTCCACTCGAATTTTCCTCACTGACTCCACTCTCAGCTTCATACCCATTCTCTCTTCCATCTTCTCCAACAACTCTCCGCTATCCTTCATCTCTCTTACTCCCCATCCTCTCACTTCCACGTTTCTCTTCCTCCATCTTCTGTCCTTCTCCTTCCATTCCTCAAACCTCTTCTCTTGCTCTCTCTCTTCTTCTGCCTCTTCTCCCTCCTTTTTTCTCCCCTTCTTCTGCTCTTCTGTTTCTTTCCCGCCGTTTCTCCCTGCTTCCGGTAGATGGCCCTCTCGTCTTTTACCTTCCACCCTATATTCCTTCCCTACCAACTCTCCTTCACCCTTCCCTCTCCACTCCTCTCTTTCCTCTTGATACCCTTTCTTTGTTTCCTCTGGCGGTACGCTCTCCCTAGGTGGCAGCACTTCTTCTTCTCTCGTTCCTTCTCTGTCTCCCTTTAACTCACCTAATCTTTTTTTGATTTCTCCACCTCAGTTTTCCAAAAATCTTATTTCTCTCCTTTTACATTCCTCTTCCAATTTCTTCTCTCATTCTTCGGCTTTTTGCCTTATCCTCCTTTCTACCTCCTCTTCCACCAACCTCCTCATCCCCTCTCTTTCCATCTCACGTCCACGTGTTCCACTAAATTGATTCCCAATTTCACTTTCTCCTTCTGCCTCTCCTTTGTCTCTCTTCCACTCAATTTTCTCCAACAAACACCACTCCTTACTTCCTCTCCCACTTCGTACACTTTTGTCCACCTCCACTCCTCACTTTCCTCTTTCCTTTATTTATTACTCTCCGCCACGCACTGCCCGTCATACCCTCACCGCGATCTTACCGGAAGTCTTGTGAATTCTGAGTAAGATTTTCGATTATTACAGCATTCAATAATAACTTACAATCCTGGTAAATCGTGCAAAAACACATGGGGTGTGTTCCACTGGAATATGCAAGAACACAGTATTATGGACGAAGCTGAGCAAATTTGCTGAAACTTGGTGAAAAGTCTGAATAGTTTTCTTTATATGTTAGACACAGCCTTCTTAAATCCATCAAGAGAAGTCGTTTCTGCATCAAACAACGACCTTCGGCATTTCTCACCGAGACCACATCTTTTGTGTCAAGCAGTATTCTGCCATTTAAATCACTCACATAGAAATCAATAACGTTTTGGACAGTTTCTTCCGGCAGTTTCCAAGCTGACTCCCCTGCAGTGTGCCCTAAAATACCCTTTGATGCTTTGAGTTCCTTGGATTTCCTTCCAGCTGCCAACTGCATCCAAACTCGCTTGCAATTTTATGTACGGACCATGATTGTGGAGTAATCGTTAGAATATTCAATTTTTATGGATCCTTCAACGATAAGCTCGCAACATGTTCTTTCAACCCGTTGAGCATCCCTTCCAATTCGATTCCTCTTCTCGACTGAACCATCACAGACTCAGCTGGGAGCAGTGGCGCAGTATAAAGACTAAAAGACTCATGTTCCATATCAATAGCACTTTGACTCTCGTCTCATGAATTCTTGCAGAATTCTGTTTCCATACTATCAGAACTCTCATCATGACGATGCCTGCAATCCCAAGAAATCTTTGCAGTTGGAGAAACGAAAGGAAACTTTCGTTTGAGATTGTTGGGAAGAAGTGTCAACTCTTTTCCCTCGTGACCTGAATGATTATAAGGGTTACAACATCCATCACCGTGCCTCTCCATTGTTTCAGACATACTGGAGATCAAACCAACAACAACGAATGAGGATTGAGGAAGCGCAATACAAAATGAAATATAATATTAGTTTTTTATGGACCATTTGGAGAGAGAATCAATTCTGGAACGAAATATTCCAATACAAGTTCTGAAAACAACTGTTCGAAAAGTCAACCCGGTAGAGGGGTTCCTAAGCATTGAATTCTGAAAAGAATGGTTCGTTAGTATGTTCGGAAAAGAATTCTTGTACAAGAATAGTTCTGTAAAATGTCAGGAAGATTCCAATTCCGTTGCTGTGACAAACTCACTGAGGGGCTGAATTCGAGATGAAAATTAATTTTCCGTTATTTCCAATGCATGATATACTGCCGTGCTAGCGCAATGACCGTAACTGGCTTATTTTTGTGGCGGAAATGAGTTGAGTATCAGATGATGTAATATCAATAAATGTAGATTTTCGTAGTATATTTCAACCATTCGATTCGATTTTTGATATTAAAATCACTCTATAAAAGTAGTCGGATCTTTGATTGAGGTATGAATTCCTACAAAAATTAGTCGTATGTATCGCTTAATTGTGGATTATTAAAATATCTTAGTGTTTATGAGATACATTCGTTTTGCTTTAGTAATACATAAAAACTATACAGGATGATCAGAAATTTCTTGATCATTCGTACAACAACAATCGTCAACCAGTGCAATATTGCATTACTTCAATAAGGATTTTTATGATAAAATAAAATGAATGTACGAAATACTATGTCATTAATTGATGATACATGTGGTATTTACTTATTGATTATGGAAGACCTATTGTTTTCTCCGAGTGTTGAGTTTTATTGGGACAAACGTCAATCTTTGAAGTGGACAATTGAATAAAACTGTTCAAACAGTGGAATATTCCGATCATTCCAATTTGACATCGCATAATGTGTGTTTTCATTCCATTGCGGTTGAAGAGTGAATTTTTTTCTCCTCAAAATTCAGTCCAACCAATTGACGTAAATGGAAATTCTGAGATATTTAAATGAATTATATGGATGTTATGAAGCATATATTGGTTATAACGTTCGGTTTCTTATGTTTCACTCGATAAGATGATTGGAAGAGCGTAGGGATAATCAATTCCTGAGATACGATAAATTACTTCATTATTGGACGATGGAAATGATAATGCTAAAAGCCGTAATGTAGAAAACTGTTATTTTCTCATGTAATTGGCTAACTTTTGATATTTTGATCACAGAAATGAGTAATTCAATCAATTTTGTGTATAATTGAATGAGGAGTTGAGAACGGGTCAATACATAATTCTTAGAGATTGAGAAACTTGAAAAGTAAAACATGTGAATATCTGAAAAAAGGTCATGAAGCAAGTTACGACCTGTGCGCTGAGCACTAGGGTGGGCCGAAAAAACTCAACTTCCTTTTCTCGAGTCGCTATACCGCGGAAAAGTTGCGATTTGGAATGACAAAAAATATTTTAAAAAATCAATAAAAAATATCGATGTCTTCCGGTCGCGCAAGCCCCCAAAGTTCATAAAAATAGGTAAAAATCCACTATTTCACGTGAATTTTCGAAATAAGTAGAGATATTATGATTCGAACGCTATAGCTGTAATTAATCAACGATGAAATCATCGTAAACAATTGTGGAAAATCACCGAAATCATTCAATGCATTCAGTTTACCCATTAGCATGAAATTCATGCGGAATATTGAGGAAGCAAGTGCGTGCGTGCACTGAAAAAAACAATGTAGCTGAATTTGAGTCCGAGTCCATTCTGTAGTTACTGTAACTGTATTATGACCATAAAAATGTGCAATAGATATGACCGAACTCGTGTGGATCCCTCAGAGAGAGAAGAAGAATGGAATTAGTATTACTTTCTTTATTCAATACAATGTATAGGATAAAGAAACCTTTATTAATCTGAGTGTTTTCTATTAAAATATCTTATCTCTTCCCTACATGACTCTTTTCATTTCTCTTATTTATTGCCTTCATTTACTCAATTCTAATTGATTGTCTCTGTTCTATGTCTTTATGATTATAAATGTTGCACTTACTTCCACAGTAACCTCAATAAGAACATGACTTCCGCAACTACAAAACTCAAATTCGATTGCATTCTCTTCTCAATGTGTGATTGCCGTGTTTATTAATCTGAAAATTATGAGAAATTCCTGTTTTGTGACTAAATAATATATATATATAACTACGTGAAAAAATTGAGAATATTGACCCAGCTCAGGTTGAGGATGGTAAAATACTATTAACCCCTGGGCGCCAAGAATATATATAGTATAGTATAGATGCTTTCTCAAACAAACTTTTTATTTTATCAGCTACTTTATGAGCCACGTTTGAGAAACTGACACTTTTGTTATTAACCTTCACAGATAAATTATACTGTTCTTGGAAACAGCACCGAATCACGTCTTCATGCGTGGGAAGTATATTTTGCACAAAATCTCTGGGTTTACCAAATATAGGGCACTCAAAGACATTTCTTGTGAGCATTTTCTTTGAGGCTGCCATTATGTACCTCAAAAACTTCACAACACAACACTGTACAACACTAAACGTAAGATAACATGAAGATGTGAACGCATGAGAGCTTCAGCAAAAATGGCATAATGATAACAAAAGAAGGCAGTAGCAAGGGCGTTTGTACATTTTTGGCGCCCAGGGGTTAATCGTATTTTACCATCCTCAACCTGAGCTGGGTCAATATTCTCAATTTTTGCACGTAGTAATATATTTATATTATGTAGTAACAAAACAGGAATTTCTCATAATTGTCAGATTAATAAACACGGCAATCACACATTGAGAAGAGAATGCAATCGAATTTGAGTTTTTTAGTTGCGGAAGTCATGTTCTTATTGAGGTTACTGTGGAAGTAAGTGCAACATTCATAATCATAAAGACATAGAACAGACACAATCAATTAGAATTGAGTAAATGAAGGCAATAAATAAGAGGAATGAAAAGAGTCATGTAGGGAAGAGATAAAATATTTTAACAGAAAACACTCAGACTAATAAAGGTTTCTTTATTCTATACATTGTATTAAATAAAGCAAGTAATACTAATTCCATTTTTCTTCTCTCTCTGAGGGATCCACACGAGTTCGGTCATATCTATTGCACATTTTTATGGTCATAATACAGTTACAGTAACTACAGAATGGACTCGGACTCGAATCCAGCTACATTGTTTTTTTCAGTGCACGCACGCACTTGCTTCCTCGATATTTCGCATGAATTTCATGCTAATGGGTGAACTGAATGCATTGAATGATTTCAGTGATTTTCCACAATTGCTTACGATGATTTCATCATTGATTAATTACAGCTATAGCGTTCGAGTCATAATATCTCTACTCATTTCGAAAATTCACGTGGAATAGTGGATTTTTCCCTATTTTTATGAACTTTGTGGGCTTTGCGCGACCGGAAGACATCGATATTTTTTATCGATTTTTTTTCATATTTTTTGTCATTCCAAATCGCAACTTTTCCGCGGTATAGCGACTCGAGAAAAAAAAGTTAAGTTTTTTCGGCCCACCCTACTGAGCACGGTGGCATACATCGTTGTTCGACCGTTGTCAACCAAAAGTCATGATGGAATCACCTTGAAAAAGGACAATTGATGTCACTATGAAACAATCTTTCCAGAACTAGATGCCCTGGGTCCTCTCTACCAGATTCGCTTTCTGTACAGTTCATCTAATCATCTGAGGAACTTCTGAATTGGGGTCAGCAACATTTTAAAATGATCACCACTTCATATCACAGCCGAACAGAGCAGGAGAAGGTGAATCGATCGCTTAGGAGGAGATTTGACCTGGCTCCGCCGGTCTCAAAAATACTGAGAAGTATAGCTTCACAGTACCAAAAACAAAAGAACTATTCAATCAAAGGTTCTCAAGTGCTGAAACTGGTCAGAATCTGATTCATACGCAATAGAACGGAAATCATACGCCTCGTTCCGTCCTCAGAACTTTCCCAAAATTTGGATGTTTTCTCAAACACGAGAAATAGAAGGGGAGAGGTTTGGGTGTTCTCAGTTGGAATTGATGATTGGATGCTTGCATTCGAAATTTCCATGGCTAGATTCGTAATCAGCGACCCCAACAACCACACAAACGTCAGTTTCGAGCTGTTTTGAATGATCTGGAGGGTGAATATCACCTGAAAACAACGATGTTTCTGTCACTCGATCTTTCCGTGCCGTCATATTGAATCTACTATTGTGCAATCCGGATTGGGCCGGAGGTTTTAAGCTTTCATTTGCACCCGCACAAAATTTTTTCAGACCAATTCAATTCTAGGAAGCATAGGGTCTCCCGTCCACAAAGAATATACACATATCTTTTTCTTGTAGCCCCGTTCTAATTCTTCAATCGCTACATAGAAATTCAAATAGGTTGAAAATTCATTTTTTCTCCCTCTCCAAAAATTGTGAACCCCGAGAGCATCTCTAATTTCGACCTTCAAGCCCCGCTTTTCTTCTGAAAACGTCGGCTCCTCAGACGTACTCCAACGCTAGCAGTGCGAAAATCTCTAATCAAACAAAAACAAAGTGCCCAGGAAATTTAAATTTATAACCGGACCAGTGCAACGGACCCCTCTTGGGTCCAAATTCTCATGATCGTTTCCATCAATGTACGTTCTACCATAACACATCCTCTTGTACACCGTTCTTCGGATGTCATCTACATCCTCATACTTGAAATCCAGAATTAAATCAGTTCTAAATATTCAAACTTCTGTTCCTCAAATGTTTTTACCTTCCCTTCATTCCCAAAGACTGATTTGAATAAGAGGAGTATTTCGATACCCTAGAAAGGCAGTATGAGACCATTAAGGTGCGTCTGTCTCTCCGTTCAGACCGACACACTCCTACGAATTTCCAAAGGCCACACTGGAATAGCCCTTGACTCACCAAACCACGTCGGTCCGACGACAATTTCCGTCGTCTCCTCCACCGTCGTAACAGAATATCCGTTAATTATCACCCTTCAAGTGTGTGAGAATATCAGGGAAACGAGATGTGAACCGATAAATGAGCTGAAAATCAATAATTCCATGATCAACGCTGTATTATCGCTCTAACCTCACCAGGTGATGATAGGCGTTGATTATGAATTTCAGAAGTTTTCAGTAATCCATTTTGGATGAAGAAAGAAATATTCGTTAATTTCCACCGTGGGAAGGTGAGTAAACAACAGGGAAACGAGATGAAGGTCGAAAAATCAGATGGAAATCAATGGTTCTTTGATCCTCGCTGTATCATCGCTCTACCTTCACTAGGTGATGATACGTGTTGATTATGAATTCCGAAAGTTTGAGCAATCAATCTTGATTAAATGAATAAATATTTGTTAATTTCCACCGTCCGAAGGCAAATAAACAATATAGAAACGAGACGAAGGTCGAAAAATGAGCTGAAAATCAATAGTTCTTTTATCCTCGCTGTATCATCGCTCTAGCCTCGCCAGGCGATGATGGACGCATGCTTTACCCGCTCCAACCTCGCTGAAGCATTACCGAGTGAGAGTTTCTGTAGGCGTGGCTTCTTCCCCCTCCATTCCCCGTCCGAGTTCCGCCTTCTGCCTTTGACGTCCAGCGTATGATCGCACCAAGTTTCTTCCACAAAATCATCCATTTCCAATCGGTCCAATGACTACTCTGATGAACGAATTTCTGCTTCATATATATCTCAATCGATAGATGAAAGTCTCTAGTCCTTGAATTTTTTTTCATTTCCCTTCCTACGTCAACTCAACGCGTAGAAATTCCTATTTTCCTCACTCAATCATCGCCTCAACCTCGCCAAAACACACAAAGCGATCATCGCCGTGCTTCACCAGGGTATGAGCGGCACGTTTTCTTTTGACCCGTCAAATTTTTTTTAGAAAGCCATATCAAAAGTATTTGAGGTCACTCATCACGAATTCATGGTCAAATGTTAGGAATTCAAGATGGCGGATCCAACACGGCGGATAGAAATCCGTAGATCCGCTTGGATTCGTTGGATCCACCATCCTGAATTTCTGAACTTTGACCATGATTCAGAGGTGGCATTTTCATACGGAACACCTGAATACCCAAGTATCCGGATATTTGGATGGGTTAATAATCCAATTCGGTTGTATCATTTCAATTGATTCATTATCAATCGCGAAAATGAATAACCTGCTATCGGTCCTATATCGAGTGGATAAATTATTTTTCATTCAGATATCCAGATATATGGCGGGAATCCGCATACCCTGATATCCGGAGATCCGGATGATCTGGATAATGTATCCGAGTATCTGGATACACGGACAATATTTACACATCTGGATAATCAATCGGATACCAGAATTTACGGATATACGAATAATCTCGCTACTCCTATGGATTCAAGATCAGCGATCTCAAACACCTTATAACACTGATTTTCTTGCAAATCTGAGGCTCCTCACAAATTTTTGTCAGCACTGTTGCATTCGCCATCTTGAATCTTCGAAATTTGACCATGAAGTCGTGATCAGGGGCTTCTAAAACCTCACTATGCTAATTTTCTCACCAATCTGTGGCTGTTTACAAATTTTTGTCCGCCATGTTGAATCCACCATCTCAAATTTTTCTAATCTGACCGTGAATTCGTAATCAGCGACCTCAAATACCCTTGATGTGGCTTTTGGAAGGGAAAATTTGACGGGTTGAAAGAACTGTGCCGCTGATAGCACTCGTGTCATTGTTGTTTCAGATACTTCTCACGAATGTATACCCATTTTCAAGAGGTTAGAGATGTATGAGGGAGGACAAAAAAATTCCATTTGATATCGAGCTATTTTTTGCACCCTTGGTTGGTGCGAAGGATTATTTCGATCGCATTTTCATTATGAAAAAAAATCATGAAGTCTGGAATTCTTAAATTTTCTATCAACTGTTTCTGCTAAATCTGCTACATTGCTTCCCAGAGCGGCGAAAATATAATTCTGACCTTCCCAATCGAAAGAGCGACCTCGAAAACATCAAAATAAACATTTTTGAAATCGTTTCTATGCTTTCCTTGTGAAAGGCGTTCACAGGTCAGTTGAAATAATATCCAAAACAAACATGAGAATGATCGTGTGGGGTCACTGATCAGAAAATAGATGTGCTTATATATGAAGTTGTGGAATTGTTTGATCAGAGCGTTCTTGGAAGGTACTGAAGACGGCAGTATTTTCACTGAATCTTACGTCACTGTAGTGATTAGAAGAAAGTATCTGGGGTGTAAAATTCACCCGACGCGACCATCGAAAAGTTGAGGGGTTATCAGAGTTGCCATCGAAATTATTGTGTAATTCGCTCGTTGGGTAATTCTTACGAGGACCAGAATCTGATTTGGTGGTTTTGAAAGGATAGCCCAATCAGGTCTCACACGATAATTTCGACGTCAACTCTGGTTAGATCACAGTGAAAAGCGTTTTTCCAGGATTACTTCCAGGGATCAATTCCCACGTCAATATTTATGGAAGATCAGTTATTTTTTCATTATTATGTTCCATCTACATTGAAAAACGTGTAGAAATTTTAATTCTAAAGAAAATCTGAAACCCACCGAGTTACGCATCCCTATGATTTCATCCGTGTTTCCGCAAAAACCAGTCATCCGACACAAGAGTAAGAAATATGCTCATCATCTATACTATATTGGCTATCGGGTGATGGAGCATTTTAATCTTTTGTTTTCCAGCGATGAGAAACAAATACCTGAATTTTCAGTCCAATTTTCAGGCTCTAATTCCGTATTATTATCATTAATCATTATAATTATCAACAAGAAAATCAAAGAAGATGTTCGAGAAAATTGCATTCAATGATATCAAAATCATCTGAAACACATGCCTGGTGGAAAACGGATATCAGATTGTGTCAAAATTTTACATATTTTGTCACAGTTATATGCTGAATTCTGAAAAAATATGATTGTTCTGATCAACCTCGTCAAATGTCTGGAACATTTTGGCAGAATTGAATGAATTATCTCAGATTCTGACATGATCAATCAAAATATGTCATTTCCCAATCAGTAATTGGAACATCATGACATATTATGTTGAGAATTGGAAAGAATTGGACATTATTCGACATAGGTTCACAAATTATGATAAATCACGGACGCTGGAAATTAACATTTCTTGAAATAATTCTTCAGATTCAGAAATTTTGTCAGAATGTCAGATATTCTGTCAAAATTTTTATGACATTTTTAATTTGATTTCCATACATTATGGACGCTGGGAATTGTGATTGTTTCCACATTCTCTGTCAGATTCTGATATTTTGTTCAAATCTAACAAATAATATTCAAGAAATAACAATTACAAGCATTCACAATCTATCAGACTCCCTCGAAAAATCCCACATCAGAATATGATAAGCTTTAAGGAAATGTCAGAATCCGACAGAGAATGTGAGATTCGTCGTCTTAGAATGTACAACTTACTCCCAGATTTTATTGAATAGTACTTGCCATAAATCTACCCAATCAACATAACATTTTGAATTGAACAATGTTTCGAAAAACTTATACTAGATGCCTAGAAGAAGTCTTCTAAGACGCTTCTAGATAAGTCATACATTAGATTTGAGTTTTATTTATTCTCTTGGATTTCTCAGGTGCAAATTCCCGGACAGACAAAATTGTGGAATTCGCATGCGTACTCGCATGCCCAATTCCAACCCGACCACAGTTGAGTCTCCTCCCAGGATCCGTGTGACCCTTTAAGATTATGTGTGGGAACCCGAGTGGTCCCAGGCATGAGCTTGAGGAGTTCTTTGTGGTACCCTGAAAGGTAATAGGATTCCTGGGTAGGAACTCGAGTTCAGTTTTCAAAATGTAATAATTTTTACACATTCCATGTGACAGAATACAAGATTTTTTGACGTTATATGTCAGATCCTGACATAATCTATCTTATTCAAGAGGGAGTGAGGTTAATTTTAAAACAGCATATTTTCGATCATTTATTTGTACGATACAGTTGAAATATGTTTGTTCCTATACCTATAATTATTAAACAATACAGTAACATTTGGGGAATATTCTATGGAATTTGCATTAATTTTTATGAACAAATGGCCTGTGACGATGACATTCCACGGACGTCTCAAAAAAGGCGGTGCCCAGAGCTGGACTTAACATTGTGGAGTTCCCGAGGCCGAGAGTTCTGGGGGCCCATCATTCATGGAGGATCGAATTCTACTATTGAACCAACTTCCCGAGTATAATATATGTATGAATTATATTGACACTACCCGGGAAAAAAAATTCCATATATGGACCCATATATGGATTCATATATGCATTCATATATGAGCATATATGGATTTTGGCCGTATATGTTTATATATGGTCATATATGAAAGTGGGGAATCTATCAGCATTGATCTCACTTCTCTCTCCTTTGGTTTTTCATCACATTCCATGTAAAATTGTGACATTTTTTGACCATATATGGATGTGTATGATAATGTATGATTGAATTTCGATCACATATGGCCATATACAGTCTCATTCATACATGATCATATATGGCCAAAATCCATATATGCTCATATATGATCTCATATATGTTTATATATGTTCATATGTATTTCATATATGTTCATATATGATTCATATATGTTCATATATGATTCATATATGATTCATATACGACCATATATGAATGATTTTTTCCCGGGTATATATATGAAAATCACGAAGTACCAGATTGTGGGGGCCCCTGTTGTGTGGGGGTCCCGGGGCTCAAGCCCCTAAAGCCCCGCCTTGAGTGCGGCCCTGGTGGTGCTTCTCATACCTCATCACTAAATCATCCTATTTCGAAAAACCAGAATGATTAGTTGTTAAATGATTAGTTGATAAGTTTCTGCAAGTATCAACGCAGAAACGTGTTTTTTAAGGGTAAAAGCATTCGAAAATAGCGAAATTTCCTATTTTTCAATGGGAAATCAGTGCTTTAACTTCCAAGTGTTTTCGAAAATCCTGCCCTAAAGTTTGGATCGTTCAGTGAAACGATCGAATAACAAAATACTTAGCTTTTGAAGACTCAAAAGCTTGCGATACACCTTCAAACGCTGTTTTCAGTTCCAAGGAGTCAATTTGAGAAGATAACCACTGATGATTTATTAGATTCTCCGAATTTGAATTTTCGTTTTGGTTCTATGAATGATTAAAACTTCAAGAATATGCCAAAAAATTGGGAAATAAAGAACAGAAAAAACTTGATGTTGGTACCTACAGACACTTATCAACTTGTGAGATCATTTTGGTTTCTCCATTTTAGATCATTATAATGATCATTCAACTCATCAGTGATGAGTCATGAGGGGCGCTCCCTTCCAGACGTTTGCCGAGTGTCGCTGTTAATGGCTGATTCCTTCATAAAACTTGATAAAAATTTCACAGAATATTCTCCAAATGTCACGTTATCACGTCCTAATTATGAAGATAACAGCACATTTGATCATTGAATGACTGACTGTGTCGTTGGAAGAAAAAAAAAACATCAGAAATATGCTTTTTCTGTATTGAATTAACCTCATTCCTCCTTTAAGGAAATTGAATTTTCATACTTACTCATCGAAGTATCGTACAGTTTTTATAGATATTATATAAGAACACATGAAATATTCTGACATCATATGCCATATATCTTGAAATAATTGGTTATATTAAGGAAATCGAATTTTCCTACTCATTGTTCAAAATTTGATAGAATTCTTATAAATAAACTGTGTGGCAAAGAAATGTAATGTCTCAAGACATTATCTGAGATCATATGTGAAATTCTGATATGATTTTTCATATTGGGGATGAGAGGGTTTTGTGATTGATTTGTCGAAAAATGTTGAATTCGATCCAAGATTAAATATACGATACTCTATAACAAACTCTAATGGAATAAATGAGATTTTGATTTATTCTGTTTTCATTTCTGAGAATCCATCGTTGTCAGATTTGAACAAAAAATCTAACATTTTGGCGCATTGATTGCCATTTGTTGACAACGCATGACATAATATGTCCATTTTCACCAGGGATTCTATCCAACCGCATGTATTGGTTCCTGAGATAACATATATCCTCAACCAACAAACCCAAAAACAACCAAGTCACAGTGACATCACAGTAAATTACTATGATACTTTTCTGCCACTGCGATATCACTATGACGAGAGTGTTGCTTGCGCAGAATTGGGCATCCTTGTACTCCAGGGGGACTTTTAGTGGGAAATACTTTTTTTTCGTGTAAATTATGCCTTTCAAGTGAAATATAGAAATTATAAGAAAAAGACTCTGAATAAAAGTACTCCTGGAGTACAAAAATGCCCATCTCTGCGCTTGGGTTGTCATTTCCAGTTTTCAACTTAATCTGTTAAATTATATTAGATTGCTCCAGATTCGATCGCATATGATCAAGTACCCACAGATTTCGTTCGCTTTTGTGGTAATCTGACATATTCTGACATATGATTCCCACTAGCAGTAAGTTCAAGAAACGGGAATATTGTTTTTTCGTCATTTTTCTCGTTCAAAATATTTCAGCATATACTCAAAAGCACGAACTATTTAGTTCTGCTTCCAAAACAAAACGAATTATTATTAGTAGGGTCTGGAACGTAGCCAGAAATCCACTACCCTTCTTCAATCGACGTGTAACAACGGCCAACTAAGGGGGTCCGGACCCCTCGGTTGTCCCCGGTTGGATAGCGGATAAATAAGAATGATGAATTTCTGGATACGCCCTTGAGTACAGTTGACTATGAAATATCGGAATAATCCTGCTGAAAGTCCCAGGCAGATCTAGACATAGGATAGTTGTCAGACTTTGGACGGTGTTGGATCCAGAAAATCTGATTAAAGACTGGGGGAATTTTTATCTGGTTCCGTCCGGGAGCACCAAATTGAGGTATCCTGTGAGAAATTTAGAGACATTTTTTCTGTTAATTCCCGGAAGGATATCCTAATTTGATGGTTCTGCGTGAAACCAGGTAGAAATTTTGTTAGTTCCTGACCAGCTTTCTTGAGCACAAAACTGTTCGAACCCTGATCACTATTTTTCGTCCTGATCTGTCTGGCATTCCCGGCAGGACACTACTGTAGTACTGCTAACACAGCACGAGTATGTCCAAAATGAACTCCCGTTATGTCAGTTCAGAAGAATTGATAAAAAATTCTTGAGAATTCTTCAAGAATTCTTTTTGAATATCAAGGATGCATAGAAAAACTCATTTAGAACTGTCATAATGGGAACTCTTAGAGAATCACCCAGTGAATTCATACAGAATTCTTCATGAATACGATGGGGCCAAGGTGCTTTGTGGGTACAACCATGTTTACATCCAATACTCTGTTACGTCAAAAGTCCGTGAACTTCTCAATAACGCACGATTATTTTGAGGAATTGCTAAATCAAGTTTGAAAACCCCTTTGATCACCCCGCTTTAGATAGGATTGACCTATACAAGGACCAGGGTAGAATGCTCTCCAATGAAAATCGTTTCATATATGTTGAAATTACAATTTGTTTATTCCAAAAAAGAAAAAAGAATGAAAAATTTGTTCATTCATAATATTTAGGGTGCTAGGAAGTATAATCATATGATATTTTATAAAATATTTAATTAAATCGTTTAACTAATATTCATGTAATGAGAAGAAAATATTCTAGGACATCGAGAGTTGGTTTGTAATTTTTGATTGACCAATATATTCCTTTGGGGGTTACCCAATGAAAATTAGTGATATAGGGAGAAGAACATCTCATTTTACGAAGAAAACCGTGGTTTTCTTCTGGAAACGCAATCAGCTTGTACTCCGAGGGTTACTCGGTAGTTGTAAGTGATTGTTCTTTCCATCGTGTGAATGACCTTATATAAGAGTCGAGCTCTTCAATTCATGCTCTTTCAGGTGTTCAAACATATGCATATACCTTTTGAACACGGGAGTGAAAGAGAAAGATTGAAGGATAGGAAGTATCATAGAGAGAGAGAGAGAGAGATATGAATAGAAAGAGAGAGAGATATTCGTCCTCCTGAAATACATGGAAATTTACGCATGAAGTCTAGTATAGGGAAAGGAGGGGAAAGAGGATCCCTCAATTAGCTCCATTGTGATCGAAGGGAAATAAGGAAAAAAGAATTTTGATAGGAAATCTCTACTCAAAAGAATCCTTGTACGACGAGCACTAATGCTGACAGAAGTGAAAGGTTGGGATAGTAATTAGTGTTTGGAGTGATTTGTGGGAGGATTCATGAGGATGTGATTATAGAATATTGGGTTGTTAATCCCAATTTTCTCTAGGGGCGAAAAGTTCGCCTCTAATGTCAACAGATGCTAGAAATAAGTTTAAGTTTTCTAACTCTCGTGTGTAACGAACGAGATTTTTGTCATCTCGCGCCTCGTTTCTCAGAAAAATTCTCAGTTTGGCTCCCGGAGGGAGAAGATCAACGCGGTCTGCCTTTTCATCCTGTTCCGCGATGCGCTGGTGAATGCTACGAATCAATCTTTTAATTTTTGTTATCCGTTTGTTCACCCGGTCCTCCACTATGAAAAACCAAACAAAAACGTTGAAGTTGACTCGAGTTGAATTGCGATGATTTTGAAAGAAAATTCTAATGAAACAGAAAAAAGAAAGGTGGTTTTCATTAAATTTTTTCCATCACTTCAAAAATCACTTTTCGCAATAGGAAGGATAAAAGCACGCACAGAAAAAACACAAAAACACTGGTGAGAGAAAAAGACGAAAACAGAAAAAAGGAAACGAGGTTCCTTTTCCCCCCGAATTGTGGAGAAAATCCACTTACTATTTGTGTTCTCGAAGTTTCTCAAAGAAACAAATCTCGTTCTGGGTGGATTACGCTTTCTGCTAGTGGACCTGGTTTTCGTAACTCAGGACCGCAGAGTTGAATTTTTCAGAATATTTATAATTTTGAATAGTCCTGAAAAGGACTATGTTCTTTTCTTTTCAAAAGATGGATGATGTCAGGTGATACACGAGTTGAACGTGTTTTCCTGGTTCAGCAGGTCGAAGAAGAAGAAGTTCGAAGGATCAGCGGTAGTAGCAGTGAATATGATATGCGTTGTCGCGGGGCGAAGAAATATTGTTAATTCATGAGCAGAAACTCGCCGTATTGAAGGGCCTTCGAGCTTCCTTCTAAGACAATGATTGGTCAAGGGTCTCTCGGTGGGAAATGTTCTTGTCCACACCAATGTGGAATTGGAATCACTGCTCCTAGTCCACACCAATGTGGAATTTGAATCACTGCTCCTAGAAGCTGTCGAGGTGTTGAATCATGGACTTAATCATCTTCGAAATCATCTGATTTTTTTATCTTGCACCCAATTCTCGATGTCTAGCGTTGCTCTGCGTCGAGCGTTCATGTACTTGACTTACATACATTACTTGAAAATTTTTGTCTCACAGGTATTTATGAGGAATGAACGAAGTTTACAAACTAGAATTTGATCAAAACGAGAATTTTTATTTCCATCAATACTTTGTTCATTCATTAATAAAGATGTTCCTTACAAACTATCGATCTATCTAGGGGAGAGAAATAAAATCATTTCACGATAATTTCATCCCTCACCGAAATCTTTCTATTCTATCCAATGGTGTAGTTGTCATTTTACGTGCTCTGAATTTCGAAAATATACAGTTCATTATGTGCAACAAGAATGCACTCATACAAACGGTCTTTCATACATGGAAGAAATAATCGATTGTATCGAATAACAAATGGTAATTCCTATTATTTTCCATGGGGAATTCGTGAAGGACAGGTTTTCATTCAGTATTTAGTTTTCGGAATTATATGGCATGATGTAAATACATTATGAATTCTTTTGGAATACTTTGGGAATTAGTTGTGCGGTATGAGAAGATAAAAGGGTTTTCCTTTTGATTACTATGATGTTCACCTGAGAGTTGGAATAAACATAAAAGGAATCATTCATTTTATTCAGTTTTCGATTAAAACTGCTATTGAGGATTGTATTCGAAATATGAAAATAATTTGACTTGGTGACAAGAGTAGAGTTACTCGTCTACGGAATGCAGGGTTGTTTATGATTTGGCCATTGTTTACAATGATAACTGATCGAGTATTCGTATTACCGAATATCTCTCACGTAGCAAATTTACTTCGTTTCTTCTTGGCTGCATTGAGAGGTTGGTAAGGCGGAGAACTATATTTCTCAACAGGTTTGGGTAGGAAGAGAAGAATACTATTGTATCGATGTTGAGGGCGTCGAGAAGGTGAGGGTTACTCACAGGTTTCTCGCTCATTAGTCATATGCGTACGGATCTCCGTAAGTAGTAGGTCCTGTCTGACTATCTTATTGATTGCAAGGGAGTAATGGAGGAAAAATGTTTTTAGGGGCAAGAAATTGGGAAAATTTCAGTGCACGTTACAACTCAGTGTGGACGACCAAGCGATAGCTATGTAATTCTGCCCAGTTGTTTCTTGAGTTCATCGTGGGATCAAATGAAAATGAATTCGCGCGCGCCAAGCACACACCTGTGACTACTAGTATTCATAAATCTTATGAATCAGATCTAACCCTGGTAACAATTGAACATATATGACCCATACATAATTCATACATAATAATCCATACCCAATTCATACGTGATAATCGATACATAATTCATATATAATCCATTTATTAGGAATATTTCATGTATGGCAGAATTTTTTTACATATGTGAAAAGATCTTGCATTCATGGGTCATATATAGATTACGTATCAATTATATATGGGTCATATATGGGCCATACATGGATTCAATATGAATTATGTACGAATTATATATGGCCATATATGACCACATATGAATTAGATATGAATCACATATCTTTTTATATGGTCTTATATGATTTATTTCTACTGGGGGACATAAATGTTTATAGCAACTTTCTGATATAAGATCATGGAAATAAGCGAATTTCTATTCAAATTTATTGATGAAACGAAATTTCCATGAATAATGTTCAGAATGAGCTAATTTCATGAGAAAATAGTTAGTAGGGAAGATTTTAAAACAAAAACTATTCAGTACGATAATTCATATAGTAGGATCAATGGAAATCAGGTGATCAGACAAAATCTAAAAACATGAAAATCACGTACTGAATCAAAGAAAATCAATAGTAATCAAATTTTACAATTCATGTTTTTTACCAGGATTCAAACCTATCACAATGTCCATTTATATGATTATTGGATTATCATAACCCACTGAAGATCATGAGAAACAGAGAAATCACAGCCCATTGAAATAATTAGGAGTATCGATCAGCCGATAGAGCTCGCGTAAATCGCGGAAGTTTGAATCGACGGAAATCTTCAAACACTGGAATCTACAGGCTCTCATCGGCTGGATCGTTGCGAAACCCTTCCAGAAAACCCTCTAACCGATCACTCCCTTCTTAGAAAATTCGCACCGATTAAATATCGCGAATTTTGAAACTTTTCACCACTTGCATCCGGACTTTCATCTGAGTCTTTTTTTAATCTATATTTGATCCATTTTCAACGTTGGTTTATTATCGGAAAAAAATTCCCTGTTAAGACTATGCCCATACTTGAACATCTATCAACGGCTGACGTTTCGCTTATACTCTACAAAAGATGAATCATTTAGTCTCAGCTTCAATTCGCGGTCAACAGTGAACAAAACTAGAATTTCTTTCGTCTGCTTGAACAGAGCCGCAAATTACCTTGTGAACAAGGTACCCAACTGACATTTCAGTTCTTGAAGATATCTAGAAGAATATTTAATTGAGAGATTTTTAAGAACGTTCTTGGACAGTTCTTAAAGATATCTCTTAGAAGTGTTGGGAATACATCTTGTAAAAGATTCCTAAAAGATGTCTTGAATCAGATATCTTCAAGAACGTTATTGAAGAGTTCTTGGAGATATCTTTTAGGAGTCTTGGAAATATTTCCGAAGTATGTCTTGATTAAGATACGATAAGGAAGACAATTTTTTCAGCAGATTTGAGGTTATATGAGCACATGATCATGAATAACACAGGATAAAACTTTGAATGGACCTGTTATCACAATCGTATTGCAAATGAGGTGAATTCATCCATGAATTGAAAGCTCGAATCAACCATAGAGATACCAAGGAATTTTGAAGTTTGTGAAAAGTATGATTTTGTCGCCTTATGATGTGCATATCAAAATTACCGAATATCCACTTCACAATAATTGTTCAGAAATACTTTAGAAAGAATCTGTGGCATCAACGGAATATCAATGACCACTAGAACACAGAATATAGTACATTTCTAAATATGTTCCACTGAATTTATGAATTTTTTCTATTTGTGAGTACATTCAACTTTTTTGATATTTATTCATGTAATAACAGTTTGTTCAGAAGATCATCTTCACTTTGAAACTATACACCGCTAACATTATATTTCATCATGTCATATTGACAATTATGGGCGTCTCTACCATATCGTACGTATTACTCAGGTGACTGAAGCGTAAATACGTCGTGGAATGAATGGGTTCGATTCCCGTAACAGGTAACGAAATCAGGTGAACTTCATCGGAACGCGAGAGCAGTTGAAGGAGCAGGAGGAGAAGGAAAATGAAAAGGTTAGGAATTTTTTTTGTGAACGAATTCAAGAGTCTTCCAAGACATTCTCATGAATTCCTCAAGAGATCTTTGAAAACTTTTTAAAGCATCTTCAAGAACTCTTCAAGACATCTTCAAGAACTCTCCAGGACATCTTTAAGAACTCTTCAAGACATCTTCAAGGAGTCTTCAAGACATCTTCAAGACGCTTTCAGACCCACAGCTGGACGCGTCACCATCATAGCAATCTGTTGGCTGTAGGAGCTATACTGGCATCCTCCCTACAAACAATGATTACTGGCGTTTCAATGGGCCGTTGATGGTCCGGCAATACCGTTGAAGAGCCGTCACTGAGCCTTTGAAACATCAGCAGTCGTGTTTGCTGGGCTTATACCTCCTGACAGCAAGAACACATGATAGTAGAGCTGTGAGAGCCGTACCTTTTTTTCAATGCACGTTTTTTTTAGAAATTTTTGTTTTACAGTACGCAAAATCATCCATTCGAATTCCCAAAGTATTCCAAAGGAATTCATAATGTATCTACATGATATCACAAGACAGACATACGAAACTCTCATCATCCCATAAAAGTCCGAAACTAAATACTGAACAAAAACCTGTCCTTTACGAATTCCTCATGGAAAATGATAGAAATCACTATTTGTTATTTGATACAATCGATTACTACTCCCATGCATGGGAGACCGTTCGTATAATCGCATTCTTGCTGCAGATAGTGGATTGGACGTTTTTGAAATTCAGAGCACGTAAAATGACAAACTACACCATTAAATAGAATAGAAAGATTTCAGTGAGGGATGAAATTATCATGAAATGATCTTATTTTTCTCCCCTAGATAGATTAGTAGTGAGTGAGAAACATCTTTATTGACGAATGAACGAAGTATTGATTGGAATAAAAATTCTCGTTTTGATCAAATTTTTTTTGTAAACTTCGTTTATTCCTTATAAATACCTGTAAGACAAAAAATTTTGAAGTAATCCATATAAGCCAAGTACACAAACGCTCGACGCAGAGCAACGCTAGGCATCGAGAGTTGGGTGCAAGATAAACAAATCAGATGATTTTAGAGATTGAGACCCAACTGTGGAATGACGATCGTACAGATACGAACTTCATATCACACTACTGTCGGCTAGATACCGATAATGATAAAAGTGGGTTGATATGCCACCAACTTCCAATCAGAGCATCTCTAAATAGATGTCCGAATGACATGAAACCAACTTCATGTGCATGTATCCCGCCGAGACAATAGTTGTCATTTAAAAACAAATCAAATGTAAATAATGAAGTGCGATGATTATGAATTTTGAAATCCAGGAATTTAACTGAATGGAGAGCGCGTATTTTCATGATGAAGTCAACCTCAAATGTATGATCAGTGAACGTATATCTTTATGTATTGCTGAATTTGGCAATGAAGTCAATTACTACTACTACTACATCAGGTAACGTAAAGAATTGGTTGTGTCCATCGATGTCAGGAAACGCAATTCATAACGAAAATGTGAATCGAAGGGACACTTTGTCAGATGAGTTCAGTTTATTTTGGATATTATATACAAAATGATTTTGATAATTCAAAAACGCCGATTCTTTGTGAAACTATTTTAACAATCTAGAGCCATTCTTTGAATAAAGCAGATCCTGGGAAGAACGTGGAGACAGAACCCATCATTATTAATCATATACATTAATCACATAAGGTTTGTAGAAGGTAGGTGGCTGGTCCATCATCCATATTTGTCGATTTATCTTTTAATCTTCATAAAAAAACATTGCAAATCAAGGTTGGGAAGGGGCTATGAATTTCCATCCAAAAATGCTTACGTAATGTGTTTGCAGCTACGTCAATGGCACTCATTGTTTGGCAACTCAACTCTGCTAGTTTTAACTCATAAATTTCCTTTTGGATCCAAAACAGATTTTCTTGGAATATGAAACGATATATGTACTAAGCAAAAATTGACACGAAGAGCAATTTTATTTGAAGAATAACCATTGTATTCATAAACTAAAAATATCATAAAACGGCGATAGTAATTCGTAGCATCAGCCAGGTAACATTTTGCCGGCAAATTGCGACTTGAGTGCTCGTAGGAATGGATTCCAATGTATTGGTACAAACTGCTCGTATTTGGTACCTTTTTTCATGCAATAAATTTACAAAAAATGTTCCTGCACGGAATGTTATCTGAGGGGTGTATTGATACACTGGAAAAATTAATCAACTCACACGTAGTGAATGATCGCAAGTTGTAATGGTGAAAATCAACGTTCATTGTTTTCCAAAAATTCTAGTTTTACGGACACAATGGATTTTTCCAATCAAATCCCTCTCCGTGTACGTTTCCTCAAAAGAAAAGAATATTCCTCTAAATGTATACATGACTACTGAGAAAAATTACGATTCACTATGAAACATGAATAGTTCTCAATGAGTTCTCTACGAGTGAGGATAAAACTTGAACGGAAACCTAGGTTTTCTTCTGGCTGCGTACTCTGCTGAAAATTCCAGGCAAATCCGGATGAATCTTAGCAGTCCCTAGGACAAAAAGCGCGCAGAACCGGGCGGATCCGAACAAGTTTCTGCCCAGATCTGCTCGGTTCTGTTTGTTTTAGTTGCATGTCTAAAGGAATTCACCGTGATGTATTTTGGAATGATGGAATTGAAACTAGAGGCCGATTGTCATAACTTTTTACATAAAATTTTCATAACGGATTTAAGCATCTGGAATTCTTAGGACAATGCTACTTGATCGACTTTTATTATAAATCAAGCTTCAGCAACGTTCAATCAAAAGGTAGAACAATCGATTGCTAGGGTTACGGCCGCCAGTTTCAACTTCATTTTGAAGTGATATGCTGCTCGGATATCACTATATGCATTGTATTGTGAACTTGGAAACGTTTATAAGGCGTTTATATTCTCAGTTTCAGCACTTCATGTTTGTAATGTACTGAATTTTTTATTGGATTATTTCCTGTGTAATATGCTACTCGAACTCACTGATTATAAGGTTGGATAGGCTTGAGGAGATGATAGTGGTGAAATCTCATGATGGACTGAAAGATTGAAAATTCGCATATATTTCAGGTGTAATGAGTGCAGCATCCAAAGACTCCTCATCAATTCCATGTCAAAGGGTGATATCCAAGTGGTTGACGGGAGCCGGACAACGGAAAGGAGGACAAGCAGTACAGCAAAATTGAAGCGGTTGTTTTGGATTTTATACCTGATATTTGAAAAAAAACAATGTTACTGATGTTTATTTTACGTTGATAGTTTCGAATGTTATTTTCGATCAGAATAAAAGATAAGTAACATAATTCATGATTTGTCTATACGATCACGTGTATGACAACTTGAACGTGTCTTCTTTGTGAATCTTCAATGGTATCCCAATGAATACACGTACGTTAAGGAGACGTAAAAAACGATTCTTGACCGTACGTTGTCAATCACTCATACTTTTTTATTGATTCGACGTGAAAATGTCTTGGCAGATATCGTGTCTTGCAATAATTGCACAACGTAATAGTGATGGTCTGACAACCGTTTGGAAGATATGAAAGTTCGATATTTATTGAGAAAATATTGTACAAATGAAAATAATACAGACACATTCTGTTTGTCAATATCTTTCATTTCCATTCATGCATGTAGGAACACAGAAGATCATATAAACCCTCTCAGAGGAAAAATTGTGAGAGATATTCTTGGAATAATTGGGGGAAGACTGAACCATGGTTGATAGCAAATCTACCTATTCAAAAACCCAGACGAGAATTTTCATCCTAAAAAGTATTCTCTGAAAAAGTTCCATCAACTAGTTCCAACTCCAGAGAGGTACAACTGGTACGATCGCATTGGGCCCCAAGAGATGGAGAGATGGCAAAAGTATATTCATCTTTGTTATTTTGTATTTCTTTTCTCAATCATCTAGTTTGACAATGTGGTGCTTACGAAATTCTCGCACGGGTGGCAGTACTCCTCCCGCACGCATTGACATTGATGATAAAATAGTTGACGTAGCTATTAAGGGCAATCAAGCACCAAAAGAAGCGAGCCAAATTTTTGCGTCGACCTGTTTCATAAATTATGCGTTCAACGGAAATTTTCAGAGCATAATGATTTGATTTGATTTGATTTGATTTATTTTACGGGCTAAGACGCCCTTTAGGTACAAAAGTATGTAACCAATATCATGGCGGTTAACAAAAGAAAATTTTCAAATGAAGTACTAAAAAGTAAATAACAATAAGACACGGTGTAAATTATCACGAACCTTAAAGTATAAATGTGGAATAATACATAAATTATAATCTCACACTTTTCTTAGAGAAAGCCTTCTGGGCCGATTTTTTAAAGATTGATACTGACCCCGAAAAGAAATCAAGATCATCTTTATATGAGTTTGCCAAGCAACAGATGCGGTTGACTGGATCAGAATAAAAATAATGTGAAGTGAACATCGGAATATTGAAAAGCGAAGGCTTTCGTAGAGTTCTAGATGGTACATTGAAGTTTAAAAGAGAGAGTAGTTCAGGACAGCTGATTTGACCATTAATGATTCTGAAAATGAAAGCGAGATCGTCAACCAACCTACGAGCTTCAAGCGTGGTCATGTCAAACGATCTCATTAACGGTCCATAATCATGACAGGACACGGCCATGGGAGTGAAATTTTTGAAAGCTAAGAAACGCAAAAACTTGTGCTGAACTCTCTCAATCAGTTTACAATATTTATCTTGGTGAGGCGACCAGATCTGGGACGCATATTCTAAATTAGGTCTGACAAGAGCATTGTATAGTGTCAAGAGTGTTGAGGGTCCTTTGAAGTCTTTAGACATACGCTTCAGAAATCCGAGTTGCTTTATAGCCGTATTAACCATATTTTGATAATGCATAGTGAAATTGAACTTAGAATCAATTATAATTCCTAAATCATGCATACTCTGAACAACCTCTAAGCTAGACCCGTTCAATTCATATGAGAACATGACTGGTTGCATCTTACGCGAAAGTCTCATTACTTTACACTCCGATATATTCAGTTGCAGTTTATTCAAGGCACACCATGATTCCAACAGAATAATCATAATGATGAAATCCACGACCAGGATTAAGATATAAATATTAGTTTCAGTCTTTTGCTGATTTCTTGGTGAGTGTAAGAAGATTTCCAAATAACTTCCACTCCCAAAAATTGGTCATATTTTCGTTTTTCAATATCTATAAACCATCAAGGAACCCAAATTAATATTTGAAGTTCAATTCCAAGTATGCACTTGAATATCATTTTTTTGAATTTGAATTCATCAAGTAATATATGCAAAAAGTTAGTGCCAAATTCTACCCGTATCTCGTGATGTTTGAGTGCCCTTGATCAGGTAATTCCTCATAGTCAAATTCTTTTCCAACCATTATTATTTGTTCAATATTTTTTCCTTCCAGTGCATATTCGAAACGCATGAGGCAGTTATATATGTTCGTTTGATTAGTAACGACGATTAATAATGATTATTATCGACTATCAAGTTGAATAATATATTATCAAAACGTCATTTCTGAACGTTCATTCCCCTATCATGCTGGGAGAAATATTTATTTGTCCTCTCCATAGAATCTTCATTTGTAGAAATTGAATATCCAATTGGATGCAAAATCTGATTATTTGTGGCGAATAAATTATTTATTTAGAAGACCATTTGATTTGGGGCAAGTATTCCACTATTTGATTCAATTGAATATTTCATTAATCCTCAGAAATATTTTATGGACGAAGGACAAATGAAGTATTTATTTGGTTGGGAGAAAATTTTTTTTCAGTGCAAAAAGTGACAAAAAACCGTTATTCTGAAGTCTAACGGGCGATGGAAATTTGGATGATGTTTCGACATCCAAATAATGTGTGTGTTCATTAAATAGTGAATATCTTGATTATAAACAGAATAGGATTCCTCACAATCAAATATGATACAAGTACCTGCAAACACATTACGTCAGCATTTTCGGATGAAAATTCATGGCCCCTTCCCAACCTTGGTTTGCAATGTTTCTTCATGGAGATTAAAAGATAAATCAACGAATATGGATGATGTACCAGCCACCCACCTTCCACAAACCTCATGTGATTAATCTATAACTCCTTACTTACTTGTACGTATGTAGGTATGTATGTATGTATGCATTACTTCTGATCCCCTGTTGAAAAGGCGTGTTGCTTTATGGATCCTTCGGAGGATGACTGATCATTCGTACGGGATTTCAATTTTGATTTCATTTTTCATCATCATATGATGGATTCTATCTGCACGTTCTTCCCAGGATCTGCCTTATTCAAAGAATGGCTCTAGATTGTTAAAATAATTTCACAAAGAATCGGCGTTTTTGAATTATTAAAATCATTTTGTATATAATATCCAAAATAAACTGAACTCATCTGACAAAGTGTCCCTTCGATTCACATTTTCGTTATGAATTGCGTTTCCTGACATCGATGGACACAACCAATTCTTTACGTTACCTGATGTAGTAGTAGTAGTAATTGACTTCATTGCCCAATTCAGCAATACATAAAGATATACGTTCACTGATCATACATTTGAGGTTGACTTCATCATGAAAATACGCGCTCTCCATTCAGTTAAATTCCTGGATTTCAAAATTCATAATCATCGCACTTCATTATTTACATTTGATTTGTTTTTAAATGACAACTATTGTCTCGGCGGGATACATGTACATGAAGTTGGTTTCATGTCATTCGGACATCTATTTAGAGATACTCTGATTGGAAGTTGGTGGCATATCAACCCACTTTTATCATTATAGGTATCCAGTCGATAGTAGTGTGATATGAAGTTTGTATCCATACGATCGTCACCTCACACTTGGGGATGATTGAGTTCATAATTCGACATCTCCTCAACCTCCAAGAGCTGAAACTTTGGACTCTAATTAGTGCGAGCACGTATTCTTTCCCTCCAGGGAGCTTCTAACCAATCACTACCCTCAAAGAAAATCGAAGGCTTCAAATACAGCGAGTTTTCTACACATATGATTATATATTCTCTTTTACGCTGTAGTGACCACATCTCGTTGACCGTTCTTCTTCTTTAACCGGTCTTTTTACTCCACAAGTTGTTCTCGCATTCTATACTTCAACCGTTCTTTTGGATTTTTCTACGACCGTCAGCGACTACGTATCTTCGAGTCATGTGCACCTCAATAAGTCCTTCTCAGGACTTACGCTCGGACATATTCCAACACTCTTCACGGATTCGGAGGATTGGAACTGCGGTCTCGCGTTAAAAAAACCGAGACCGCAGTATTGCGAAACGCTCACATTTTGCTCGAGAAGTTCTCGAAACCAGGGAAACAGTAAGTGGATTTTATTTTTCACGATTCGGAAGGAAAATGAACAAGTTCTACTTCCCATTTTTAGGCACTCATCGTTATACGTAGTATACCAGCACGGAGTGCCTATTGCGCCCGCTATTGTACGCTCTGACCGTATCTTCTGAAATATTTGGGTAATCCAATTGGAAGTTGGATAGTTTTTCATTTCATTCAATACTGATTGATAATCCGAGGGGTTGTCTGTATGTCCGTCTGTATTTGGGATAACTCTGGGCCGAGTGGAACAAATTGGATGAGATTAATGGAGGACCTTCTTCAAACCCTTCCCCAAGGGCGATTTTTTATTTTATTGCAATCGAAAAAGTCCTATTTTTCTTCATTTTTTTCCGGAAAAAATAGGTGATCTCGGAGAAAATTCGAATCTGACGTCGAAAAACGAATTCAAGGTAGCGAATCCGAGATGGCGGATGTGAATTCAGTCAACTTTGCATTTGTTGACAGATTCATATGAAACATGGGTTCTAGGGGTTTTCGAGGGTGCTGAATTCGAATCTGGGGTCAAATACCGAATTCATGATAGCGGATCCAAGATGGCGGACGTGAGTTCAGTCAGCTTCGCATTTGTGGACAGATTTATATGAAACATGGGTTCTAGGGGTTTTCGAGGGTGCTGAATTCGAATCTGGGGTCAAATCCCGAATTCATGATAGCGGATCCAAGTTGGCGGACGTGAATTTAGTTACCATTGGATTTGTGGACAGGATTATATGAAACATGGGTCCTAGGAGTTTTGAAGGGTGAGAAATTCGAATCTGACGTCGAAAAACGAATTCAAGGTAGCGGATCTGAGATAGCGGACGTGAATTCAGTCAACTTCGCATTTGTGGACAGATTCATCCGAAACACGGGTTCTAGGGATTTTCCAGGGTGCTGAATCAAATTCTGACCTCCAATGTTGGAAGAAAATGATAATCCCGATCTTCCCGTGCAAGCTTCACTGCATCCGAAGACTCTTCAAGAGGTGTTTGACGTTATGACAACTGCGCACTAGTGAGAATTCAAAAGTGAAGGAAGTAGCTATTGGAACAAATGAAACCTGAAAATATTCGGATTGATTTCTAAATTACGCCTAAATAACCCTTCGTTACGCTTATCACGCTTAAATTACTTTCAGCATACGCTTTCGTCGCGCTTCCAAGCTTCATTCCTAACAGGACAGTTGAAATTCTACAGTCCTCCAGGTACATGTTTCTGAATTATTTGGGGCTTTCTGAACATTGCATTTACAAAGTTTCTCAATTAAGGGAAAACCCAATGAGTGCCTTCCCATATATCCCCGGATATCTGAATTGTTCAAAATGCGAGCGAAGCGAGCATATGCGGGCTACGATCCATTCAAAATGAGCGAAGCAAATTCTGAAGGGGGTCGGACTGCTGAGCGAAGCGAAGCAGTCAGGAGGCGGAGCCCTCTGGTTGTATTGTGCATTCAGTGTATTTCTTTGTTTGCAATGTTAAAATCAAGTGTAGTGAAATCTCAGTTTTCTTTTGGTTTACATTTGAAAATAGAACCTTCCATCACAAAATTTCTTTTGAAACCATCTTTCCCGTTTCGATAATCAAGTTTTTCTCCCTTCTTCTTTGTTTTCTGGTTCGTGGGTTTCTAGCAGTAGTACTCCGCGAATATTATATACTTCTCCTTCTGTTGTTTCTCCTATCTGGTTAAGATTCAGGTAGATCAGAAGATAGTCCACTATCAAAGGCTCATTTGAGCAGTTGAAAATCGTATAGGAGAGAGAGACCAAAACGCAAAAAAGAACAAAATTCCACCCCCCCCCCCCTGGACCTCAACTCCGAGTGTTCCTGCGCGAATCTTTAGAGATTCGTGGTGACCTATCGGTCGAGGAGAATTGGGATAACCAAGCTATCCCTCCTTATCGGAACATCTACCCAAATAACCATACCTGCCATTCATGCAAAAGATTCTAAATTAAAATCCAAGCCTTGTATAATTAGTAGCATTCGTATTCATTATACAAGAATTCTGATTTAACAAGTACTCTTTCTTCCTTTTCCTCTTTCCGAAAATTCCAATACCTTTCCTCAATTCCTGACGATCGCAATGAAGCTAACTGAGCGATCTCTTTTCCCCTACCTACTCCCCAAATCATTTCTTGAACACACTACCCGACACTCAACTTCATGGATTTCAGGAGGAACGACATCTTTCTGTCCGCTTAACACTTTCCTTTCTTCATTCTCTTTCTTTCTTCCTCTTATCCAAAGAGTTCGAACTCATTTCAACGCAGAAATAATTATAAGTTGAAGAGCTTAACTTTTTGATTCATTTTTTCACACATGTATATATATAAAGGAGAAAACGAATACTCTCAACTACCGAATAACCCTGGGGATTCGGAAGATTTGTTCTTTCTGATTGTAACAAAAATGAGAATAGTATTCTGAGTAACCCTCAGAATATGTGAAGGAAGTCAAAAGACTTTTGACATAACACCGTGCACTGTACTCCTATATTATTCAAATGCAATCCCTCAGAACTTCACAACCCTGTAATCCGGAAGACCTAGTGAACAAAGGACATATACGCGGTTGAATCCTAAAAGTGGAGAAGTTACTGGACGATATGTTCCGTGCCCTTGAGAAATCAAATTCCATAAGCAATTCACTGCTTGAACACATAATTACATAACCTCAGAACCCCATAATTCTATAATCTCACAACTTTAAAACCCGGTAAGAGAGAAACTTGATACCATGTTATCTTGAAAGTTGAGATTTTTCTTGTCACGATTACCTGCAGTCTGCCAAACCCAGGAACAACGACGTGGACGTAGCAGACTTCTGCTCCCTTTGGCGTGCTCGATTATCGTGAGTCCCCAAGGCCTCTCAAGTTCAGAGTGCTTGATCATCGTGAGTCCCCTTGCCTCTCAAGTTTACAATAACCAAGCACTCCAAACGTAAGAGGCCAGGGGACTCACAAAAATCAATCAATCCAAAGGGAGCAGAAGACTGATACGTCTGCGTCGTTGTTCCTTGATTCGGCAGACACTCGGAGGTAATTGCAACAATAGAAATCTCAACTCCCAAGATAACGCGGTATCAAGTTTCCTTCTTATCGGGTTTTGAGATTATAGAATCATGTGGTCCAGAGGTTAAATGATTATGTGTTGAAGTAGTTATTTGCTTGTGGAATTTGGTTGCCCAGGAACACGGAACATACCATCCTGTTACTTCAGTTATTGGATTATTGGATGGTAGGTATGTGAGGTGACGATCCATAAGGTTGGAAAGCGTATCTGGCTCAAACATTTTGAGTTCCAGGGTTCAACCACGGATAAATCTCTCTCACATTGGATTCCAGCATTATAGGATTATGCTGTGATTTCCACCCTTATAAAGCACATTCAGTGGAACAAAAATACAGGTTTCATGTTTTTAGGTGTTCTAACGATATGCAAAGTTTCATTCTGATCGGTGAGTGACACTTGAATAGTGTGACCTGTCAGAAGAACAAGCAGACCAGCCAAACTGTTGGTACAAGAGGTCCAGAATCAGATTGGTACCACCGGAAGCTAAAAAAATATAGCAATCACATCAATCTTGTCAGAAAATCTAAAGAAAACATCTACCGTTATTATGAGTCTAATGAATAAACATTGACATCAATATTCCAAAATAACAATGAATGGAGTGTTGAAGAAGTATGAAAATTATTATCAACGAACCGTTCCTTATCATGTAGACACATAACCCCATGTATGGAGTAATTTGTTCACAATCTACTTTGAAAATTGAAATATTCTAAACACTGAGAGATTGAAAATCCTAACGACGAACTAACTCTGGGCCAATTTCAAAAGAATTTTCCTCATGCCATTTTCACAAAAATTCGTCGCATATTAACTAAGGTAGATGTACCGGTGCCCAACCTTGTACACTGTGAAAAACATCTGCCTTGAGTTTCATAATTATATTATGAAATATTTTACATAACACAATCCATTAAAACTCATAATATAATATTGATTTCAAGGATTTCCTCCTCACTTTTATTAAGACCCATATAAGAATTCTTAGGTTCCACCAATGCTGAAAATAGAATATAGTTTGGAGCAATGTTCACAGCCAAGGCTTGGCAATCTATGAATATTCAATGTTGATTAACAACGAATATAACGTTGCACCGATATCGGTGTTCAACGAATTTCGATTTTCAGCCTACCATGGATTTACAATTCCGCTTGGCGCTTGTTAGGCTCATCCTTGGTTCAAAATTGACCGAACGATCGAGTCTATTGATAGTGAAGATCATTTGATACGTGGTTGGATATCGCCAGAAACTTCAGTCTGGTCTGGATAAAAATCAGCTTCGAATGTAGCACCGATCATTGATAATAGCATAGCTCAATATTGACATGCTCTTTAATGTTACCTTTTGATGGGTGAATTGCTAGCTAAGTGATCAATCGAGTGTTCCCCTCGCGAGTAGTGAGAGATGTATACAAGGAATACAGTGGATAACATAAGTAAGTGAACACATAACTTCAACTAATCAAAATGGTTATTATAGAGGAATGAAGACAAAAGATTCGTTAATGTTCACAAACATACAGTGATATGACATACTCGTTCCGTACCACTACAAAGTTCTGTCATATCAGTTGAAGTATTAACATTAAACACATCTAATTCGTGATATACTGTTATTTGACTTCCCAAAACTAAGTCAACACTCATAAGTAATTGAGTTTTGTTGCCTATAGTACCTTGTGGTATGTGTGAATATGTGGAATCTCATCGGAATTGTTTAATTTGAACGAATAAAAATAGGTAGGGGAGCGCGGGGCAAAAAGTGCCGGGGGTAAGTAGTGCCGATGAGAATATCTCAGAGACGAAAAGAGATAGTAGCATTTCTGTACTGCGTCGTGTAACGTCTAACCTTCCTCATCGGTGGCAGCCATTTTAGTTGCGCCAGCGACACCAACCGGCCGGACGGTGTGCAGTCAGGTGGTGTGTTGAAACATGAGTAAATATTTTTGCATCCATACTTTTTGGTCGATAGTCTTCGTTTTTCAAAATATCACTGTTGGTGTTCCACCGAAATAATAGTTGTTTGTTTACAAATCATCTGTCATATCGAAAGGTGTGTTTTATTGAATACATATTTTTTTATTTGATAGGAAGTGCGTGTTTTCGTAATGGGGTTGAAAGTGCCTTGGCTTGGGGGTTGGTTGTGCCACGGCAATCGTTCTTTGTTACAGGCTACACCAGAGGGCTCTTACCGCTTATCCATATTGTGTATACTTCTCATGGCAAACTTTAGCGACAAAAAACACCGAGTTGTTCACAAATATATGAGGAAAACACAATAAGATCCTGAACAATATATATTGGAAATTGTGAAATGCGCATACTTTTTATATATTTTTGGGTTAATTATTCTTTACAGTTTCATCATTGGCGCAACATTGATAAACAAATTGTTCTATTGTTTGCCAATGATGGTCTATTCCATTGCCATTCCTGCGACAATGATGGGGCTCCATTGGAAAACACATTGATGAATCAAGAAATGATGTTATCATTTCAGTGTTGCGCCATGGTTGGTTACCAAGCCTCGGCCATACTTTATCTACGTTGCGCCATGCTAACGCCAATGGTAACTTCCTGTATGAAGATATTTTTGAATTTGATGATTAATTTCTTATCTTTTAATGAGAAATTCTCAAATTTCATAAGTCATATAAAATTCAAGAAATTCTCAAATTCTATAACTTATATTGAAATTGAAAACTTTACTGAATTTGACATGGGAATATTAATTTTCACAAGAAAATCTCCATTGAATTCAAGAATTCCTCTGACAGTGTACGTATAGCTGACCCTTCGTGTATAAATTCAATATATTAGGCCAAATATTTATTATTTGTCAAATCTCTATGCACCAACATATTCCGCAAGTTTTGACAATGCATAGAGATTCGACAAATAATATATATTCGACTCAATGTATTGAATTTACACATACGAAGGGTCAGCTACATGGTCAGGATCAGGCACTTGTACACCTAGCTCATGTGAGGAAAATGTTTAATTTCATTGCCCATTCAGAAATAAATGAACGTTCCGTCAAAATTATGTCTTTTTGATATCATTTTCATATTTTTATGTTTCGAAGTTAATAATAATTACGTAATAAGTATTATATCCCATGATAAAAATGAGCCCGAACAAATTCACATGAAATGACGTCACAACTTAGTGCCTGCAGGTGTACCATCTTGATGTTTTTTGATGACTTTGAAATGACATCGAAATGACGTTTGTTTGACTCATCTGTTCTACTCAGCCCAGCAATCTCCTTTATCGCTGCTCAGGTGCTCGAAAAGTAAGGAGTGAAATTTCGCCCATTTATTCCATAATTCAATGGGCCTCTAGTCGAACATCTATGGCAGAGAAAATTCTTCCAAATTATAATTTGTTGACTCATCGAAATTTGATTGAGGCAGACGTTTATTCAGGAAGAAGATCAACTGCTTCGATTTTTCGGTGTTTTCGATTCAGAGAGATTCGAATCCAGGAGCTCCTACTTCACCGGTACTCTTTCAAGGATGCTTTTTGAACCCTATCATTGGAGTACTTCACCGAGTATACTTCAACATAGGGAATAGAGTGCAAACAGACTAGGAGAAGTTTCCAATACATTCCATTAGATCTCTTGCTATTCCATCAGATCTCTTGACTGAATTCCATCTTGTACACATGTATCCCATCCTAAATGTTCGCTTTATCATTTTAATTCAGTACTCTTTGTTTGATGTTTTCTAATATCATATACTATTATTTCCACACACACTCATGACTGCATCTATTTTCCATCATAATCCTGACTAAAATTCTGAAACGGGAGTTATCAGGATTCGACGAAGTGGTTGTTCATACAGTCCTGAACAGATAACACAGGCCGTCGGAATTCGGTTGATTCTCTGACCTAGAAACAGAAGTATGCTTTGCCGAAGTTTCTTGGTGTGGTGAATCCAAGTCCAAAGTCCAAATTTTTGAATTGACTCTGGTTTTCGAGATATTCTAACCAGTGTGGGATTTGAAACTCTGTCACCCCCATTTCATAAGTGAATAGAACACTCGGAACCCCAATCCAGTTATGAATGTTCTCAATAACCGAAAGATTTGTTCTCTACCCTACTAAGAATTCCGTTGTAAACAAATAGAAAACCCATAGGGAGTCGAACGGTATGTAATGGATTTCCATCTGGTCTAACAGCATGGCCGAAGTGCAGTTACAGATTCTATCCGTTTCTGATGGTATCTATCAATAATGTACGTATGTATTAATTTATTTATATTTCACCAGCGCCTACTCACATAGCTTGTAGGCGCCGCTCTTCTACATCTCCTCTCTCGCTCTCTCTAACTTACAAACTTTCCTCCAAGATACAGAATAAGACCAAAATAAACCAGAAAGGAAACAACATGAGACCAAAATAAACCGAAAATGAACTGTCTCTTTTCTTTTTCTCTCTTCACTCTTTCATCGTCTTCCTCCTCTTTCCCGGTCCCCTTTCCCTCAGCTGCTCCTCTTATGTACTCTCCCTTCTCTCTTCTTCCTTTTCACCTCCGCGTCTGTCCTCTCTCATCAAATCCCTATCCACATATATCCCAAATTTCCTCAGCACATTTTTCCTCTCCCACACCTCCTCTACTGTCTCTTCACTCTCCAACCTTATCCACACATCCTTTCCCTCTACCTCGATTCTCCTTATTTCTCCCGCCCTCAACTCCAAGCCCATCTTCTCCTCCGTTACTTCTAACAGCTTTGCCGTGACTTTTATCTCCCTCGCTCCCCATCCTCTCACGATCACGTTTTCCCTCCTCCATCTTCCGCCATGGATTCTCCATCCTCTTCTCTTCTTTCCTCCCGCTCTCTCACCTTCTTATCATTTCTCCCTTCTTCCGGCAGATGGCTCTTATCCTCCGTTCCGCTTTCCTCCATTACCGGCTCTCCTCCTTTCACCCCTCCGGCCCCCTCTTCATCACCGCTTTCCTTCGTCACTCACTCCTCTCTCTCTTTCTTGTCGTCCTCCTTGACCTCAACAGATGGCAGCACCACTCCTTTTTCCCCACCTCCTTTATCTCCCTTCAACTCACCTAGCATTTTTCTCATCACCTCCATTATGCTCTCCAGCATCACTACCTCCTGTTTTTTACTTCCTCCTTGATCTTCTCCTCCATCCTCCTCTCCAATTCTTCTCCCTTCTACTCCATCTTCCTCTCCACCTCCTCTTCCACGAGCTCCTTCATTTCCTCTTTCTCCATCTCATTCACCACGTGTCACACCACCTCGTTCGGCCACTTTCCACTTCCTCTTTCTTTTTCACCGCAAACTTCATCCCGAAATAAATCCTTGCCTTCTTCACTACCTCCACGCACTCTAAAATACACCTGATACTGGTCTTTCCTCCGCTACCAGCCACTTCATCTCCCAGACCGATTTCACCCGTCAATTCACAATCGCCATTTTACCGGAAGTCCGTATCTATCTGTAATGAGTTTCTCAACTGGACTGATGTGCAATTAAGCATACGAACGGTATCTATACAAGTTGTATCCGTCATCGAACAAGGTTAATTGCAACCCACATTTCCGATTGACGAAGCGGACGGCGTCTAACTGTAATCATCCCTTCAACCGAATGTGTTTGGAATCACAAGAGAACACGCCAACAGTTTCTAACAGCCTTTACATGCAGCTGAAGTTTGATAGTCCCCATGAGACATTTCGGTTACGTCTTCAACTGCTTCTATCTGCAATTTTGAGCCTGACTCTATGAAACCGGAATGACATACGAATTCATCAATCGTATCAATACGGAGTGTATATGTATTCTATGACTATAGTTCCTATCCGTACTCCCGAGTAGCAAGACTGTCTGTTCCTAACCGTGAGTTTTGCAGTAACTGCATGTGACGGGAATGACAAGTCCCTACGTTTGCTGTCCCTGTTGACGTTCCATCTGTGGTCTAGCAGATGGTTTCTGATAGTAATTCTAGTAACGGTTGTAACTGCTTCTATCCGGAATTTATAGGACACCTGTATGTAATTGAGATTACTTGTGAATTCATTAACGATATTTATACGATGTGTATTCGCATTCCGTGGGCTTTGGTTCCAATATGCGATTCCGAGGGGTGATGCTGACTGTCCCTGACCATATGTTTCCCCCTAACGGCATGCGATGGGAATTATAAGTGCCGGCGCATCCTCATAGATCTAACGGTACAGTAGCCTCTCATTATAAGAGTCGCCTAGGGGGTGTAGGGGAAAGTACACGTCCCCACTCCTCCACGTAACGAGGTTGACACCGCACCACTCGTTATAAGTGTCAGTTCATTTCATTTAGTATGTATGTACGTGACAGAAGATAAGGACTTGTGAAAAAGTGAAATCTTTGTTCAAACCACTGGCAAAAATTCAATTTTCATTTTTTGTCTCAAATCCTTCGTTCACGAGCTAGTTTTACTCTAATACTAGAAGAAAATATTTTTTTTTATTTTTCAGATGAAGCAATCGCAAGTAATTTTGACTACCGCAGACCACTTCTTTTCGAGGCACCTCCGAAAATTGGCTGCCATCAATCCAATTTATTATATTTTTCGATCAACATTTTCGAATGTTGTTCGGAAGTGACCTAATAACATGCAATAAAAACCTGAATAGAAATATCTCTTGTAGTACGCTAAAAAAAAAATCGAGAAAATTACCTTTTTTTGACCTCTGAAACGCATGTAACCCCTTAATGAGTGAAAGGAATCCAGAGATATCGTCGGTATTCTGAAAGAACCTCGTATCTCGATTTTCAACAGTCATAGGTGGTTCCATCGGAAAAATGATCAGTACATGCTAATGCACATATAAACAAGACTTTTTTAAACAAAGTGTCCTTCGATTATTGTTGATTGAACATACTTGATCATATAATACTTGATTATATGTGTATTTAGCGTGTACTGATAATATTTCCGATGGAAACTCGATACGGTCAAAAATCGAGATACGAGGTTTTATCAGAGTACCGACGATACATTCCTCGTGGCATAAATATAAATTTATGGGAAAAATTGTTCTAAAGCACGGAGTCAATTTTGAGATCACAAGTAGAATGTGACTATTCACATACTTTCTGTACAACTGAGTAGCATTGTTTAGAAAAAAAAAGCAAACTGTTAGGAAGTAGTTTAGAGAGAATCGATATCGTTCTTTGTGGATTCAATTGATTTGATTCCAAATTTTTGATATCAAAATTATCAAAAATTTATCAATTCATTGAATTTTTTTTAGAGATTGTAAGATTTCCATTATAAGAAATTCATACAACTAGAAATGAGTGGAAAGCAGTCCGTACGGACATAATATGTGAAAATGGTGTTGAATTATATTCGAACTGATTTCTAAAGCCGTAAACCTTACGCTAATCCATTCTGCTTCACTGCATCCTTCATAGCTTTTCATTTGTCCAACTTCAAAATGATGAATCTTCTCCCGACGCTTATAACGAGAGGTGAGTTCTTAATCTCCAAACAGCATAAGAGTGGGAGTAGCGCCGAACTCAGTCATGCGGAACTAATCTTCTCGACGCTTATAACGGGTACTCTTATAACGAGAGGCTACTGTAGTTCTTCTTGAAACGGATTGGAAGTAACTCTTGTATGAATGAAGAACAGCGGATAGGACTAAATGTATGATGATACAGATAGATTCAGATATTATCCACATTGGGTGTCCAATCCAAAATAAATAAAAAACATACCCACACAGCACGACGGTTTAGAAAGGATTCATGATGAATTCATTTGGAACTAAGAATTCAAAATGGATCAATCGTGAATTCGTTCTGAATTTCTGTGCTATGTAAGATGTCTTGAATTCGCAGACAGAAATAAACCCTAATGGCACATAACATTGTAAAGCAGTGAGAAATACGATAGGAATATTATATTTCAATTCAATATTCCCATCATATCCTCACCATATGGAATATTTTATAATATTATGTACTATCAGGGGATGAGATCCAATATACATCAATACGTCCATAAAGCCAAGCATGTTCTCAATGAAACGCCGTCATGTCAGCTCCGAAAGAATTCATGATAAATTATTAAGAATTGTTTTTAAGCTAGGGATTCATGGAAAACTTAGTTTGTACTTTCATAACAGGGGCTCTTGAAAGAACCACGAGGAATTGATGAAGAATTCTTTATAAATACATTGGGACTGAGATGTTGTGTGAGCAGATAGATTCAGATAACCGATGTGTTTCAGAATTCATGATTCCAATTCCTGTGGCATATTCTGCTGCCAAAATGCAACAAATTTTCTATCGGGCAAATTTTTTTCAAGCTTTTTGTTGAGATATAAGCGTTTTTAGATTTCTCTTATAATCCAAATCACTGAAAAGCACTGTGTTATACACAAACTTAAGTCCAATACCACTCTCTAGGTTGGAGAACGGCGGATCTCTGGGAAGAAATCGAACTATCTTATCTTTGTTTGTTCCGAGTAATAGCTATTTGGAATTTGTTAGCTTCCAGACAATCAGAATTAAGCAACTTCAAATCGTGGTAGCTCCGAGAGTCCGATTTCTTCCCAGAGATCCACCGTTTTCCAATTGGGACAATGGTGTCAGTTTGAAGTATGTAGCACAAATTGCTCTTGAGTAATTTGGATGCATATCTCATATCTCAAAAACTGAGTCTCAAAATAATTTTGCCAATCAGGGAAGTCCTTGCATTTGCGCTGCGAAATATGCCTCAGGAACCCGAATGGTGAGTTCTGAAACACCCAGTATACACCACTTTGCTACATCAGGAATAAATAGAAGGTACCTCTCACATTAACAAGCAGAAATAGATGAGAGCCAATAATTCGAATACAAATAAATGCAAACAGACCTCGAATCGGCTTTTCTGTTTTTTTTACAAATAACTTCTCCATAATTTATTCATTCATTAATTTTTCTAAGCAATACATAAAAGTATATATAATTCCAAGTCACTTATGTTTGATTGTTGTTCTGAATAACCTGTGGTAACCTGTAATGTAATAACCTGTAATTCATTCATTTTTTAATTATTCTTTTAATAATATATAATAACCTATCAACAAACCGCCTCATTGACAGATTATTTGTTTATGTTTCAACAATATAGATATGAGAATAGAGGAGGAAAGTCGGGCGAAATCGGTGAGTGGAAAAGTAATATCGGATAGAAGAGAGAGCCATACAGGACTTCTCTGGCTAGCCAATCAGTGAAGTTGTCACAAAACTCCTCTATTCCGCTCTCTTTTTACCCGGTGGTACACGTTTTCGGCCAACTCACCTCCTTCATCCTTATATCTCTATGGTTTTAACAATGTATAGATCATACTACACTGAAATGAACACTCATGGATGTTGGAAAAAAGAAAGAAATAGATACACCTATATTATTGCGAAAATTGAAAACCCACTCTAAAGGCCTAAATACACAAGCTACGTGGATGTGGAAGCGAAGAACGGAAGCCTGCGCATATCTCGTATATGGTTTCTGCGCATACGTTTCTTACGTTGAGTTAGATTGTGTGTCTAGACTTTTGGATAGTGAAAAATTATCGTAATAGGAGAAATCGTCGATGGAAACAACATTGTGATGATATTTTGATCACATCCAAATTTGAAACGTCTATATCTCGGTGTCGGATGAACGAAGATAGTTCGTAGTGTGTTCAAACGGGAATACGTAGTTGAATTATCCAGTGAAAGTGTAATTGTTTTCCGTTGTATTCAATGTGTGACGAGTTATTGTGGATTGAACATTTTTTCAGGAAGTCGAATCTCGATTGAAGATACACGGTAGTGCGTGACTTCTGCTTTTTCACTTACATGTCCCTTCCCAGGCAGAGGGCTAATATCAATTCGATATCAAATTGATATCTAGCTGATCAAGATTACATCAACAAAATTTGGTTGGCTAATTCAAGATCGACATTCTGTATTTTTCGACTTCTTTTCGATATTTTTCTGAAGCATATTACGTATGACAGAAATTTCTTCATAAACACAGTTTGAGAATATTTTAATCGGGGAAGAATTTTGAAGGTAGTTTAAGATCCAATATCGAAATGACATCGAATTGACATCCAGTCGAGATCAATTGTTATTTTTCCTTACAGCGGGTGAAAAACCATACACTGTATTTATCCAACAGTGTTTTTAGAGGTGTATGTTTTAAAAAACGTTCCGCTCAAGCGGTATTCATTTTTCATTTCAGAAGATTCTGAATCGATCGGTATATATCCCACGGATATAAATTTTTGGAATTTTTTCATCAATTTGCTTCAGCACTTGATGAAATTCGGAGGTACACTCCTTAAAAAACGTTCCTCTCAAGTGCTATTCATTTTTCATTTCAGAAGATTCTGAACCGATTGGTATATATCCCACGGTGACGAATTTTTGAAATTTTTTCATGGGTCTGCTCCAGCACTTGGCAAAATTTGGAGGTGCACTTTGAAAAAAACGTTCCTCTCAAATTTTATTCATTTTTCATTTCAGGGAATTCTGAATCGATTTAACTGAATCGATATTTCTATGAATACACCTTCAAAGCTGCTAACCCTTGAATCTACTGTTCAATTTCAAACATTCTTTCCTATCTCACTCATTGGTCCCATCATCCTGAAACGCTATTTTTGAAATACATTGAAATCCCGCCAATTTTGTGACAACTCTCAACGATTCTGACTGGATTCGCCATTTCCAGACGGAACCAATCAATTCTAATATCAAAAGTCAGCCAAACTGTTATAGAAACTCAATCTAGCAGCATTTGGCAAGCATCGGCAAGTTCACCACGTTAAAAAAACAACTGGTCGAGTTCAATAAAATATTTATTGTGAATAAATATAACGATTCGATATATCATAGTATATCTACTTATACTAGGAAGAATGAATGATGACAGACCAGTAAGTATTTTTTCGTATTGCAAGCGTCACATTTTTCAGACGAACCTTTCAATGAAGTCTACAAAAAAGTAAACCTCAAATAATTTCCATGGGAATGATATATTTTTGAAATTTCGTGTATTCATTTCTACGGCAATTGATGAAATAATTCTTCAGTTCTTCTCATTGTAGGACATTTTTGCGATGAGCTTTGTCATAACCAAAAAACGTACAGAAGATTGAAGATTGAGGTTAAGTTGCATTTTTCGGTTTTTTTGATACCCTCAATTTTTTTTCTTCTGTCTTTGAATACAAATTATACGTTCGATTCAAAATGTTCACCATAAAATAACTCCAAGCTCATTGGAGTCAACTGTATGCAACAGGTTTGAACCGATAGAAACATGGTTCCATGAATCAAAAGTGCAGTGAGCTTCTTTACTCTTATGATTGGCATGAATGCTTGCCACAAAAAAACTCATCATTTAAAACTCCCAATAACAAACATATATATACATAAACATTTGTATACGTATCCGTACATGTTAGGATACTCACTACAATATCAAGTCATGAGGCAATTTCCATATCGGTTCAGGTTTTATACATGTTTCTCCCCATTGCAAGATAGATCTAAAGCAATTAGAATGTCACATTACTGAATATTTTAAATCCATATATACATGTGATTATAAGATGAATTACTTTGCAGTAACGAAATTTCCTGGCATGAGATGCTCATCACTTGTAAAGGTTTATAAGACATTCAGAATGTACAAGGGTCATTCCATTTCAAATCGACCAGCAAATGACACCCATGGTCTCAGATTTCAATGAAATTTTTTTTATTTGTTGCTTTCATCATCCTCATGAACCGTGTAAACTTTTATTCCAATATCTCTCATACTTTTCGAGAAAAAAATTTTCAAAGTTTGTCAGAATTTGGCATACATGAAGTTTTCGATCCTCTCAATCTAAGCGACATTGGTTTAGAAAATAAATCATAACTTCGCTAATTTTCAAGATATCGGGATGGGCCTTGGATCAAAATTTTCACAACAACCTACAGATTCAAGAAAAAAATGATTTGGGCACTGATTCCGAAGATGGAACCCTCAAAAAATTAGCCAAACTCAGTTTTTCATAAGAATTTTTAGGACAAAACACGAATTTTTCAAAACCGTTTTTCTACCTAAGGCGGAGCAGTTATCGAGTCATTTTTTTTTTCAAAATACTCGCAAATGAATGAACTCAAAGTATATGAAATAAAAACAGTGTCTTTTTGACCGCCAATATATTTATTTCAGCCTACAAGTCGTGGTACGTTTCAATTCATTACCGTCATATATTGACATCAGTCGAGGAGCCGAAGCTTTAAAACTTTATGATATTTCCATCTGGGTGAAATTATACAAATCAGTGTTGAATATGAAAAAACATATTGAAAAAATAATTTCGACCAACGAGAGCTCAAATTACATTTTTTATCAAACTTTATTTGAAAATTCGTGGGGATCGTTCTGTTTTTCGGTTATAACTCTTTTCTTATGATTTCACAACGAAGTTTGATGAGACAAAAATAATTTAGAATTATATTTCCTGCAAGTATATCTTGACTTATGGACAGAAAAGGGGGGAGAAAATTTTAAATTGCTTACAGTTCCATAGCAGAAAATCTTGATCCGGTAAGACTGTGATGCCAGAAAACAAAGATATTCAGCCAATAAAATCATCGTAAATAGAACAAAAATTCTGTGTCTCAAAAACCTATCCAGTTTTCTAATTCAAAAATCTACATATCAATCTATTTATTCATTGGAATGTATAGTGTGGGCTTTCAAAAATTCATACACCGCTTCTTCTGTAGTGCATTCGCGTCTAGCTGTATTGTTTTTTGTTGTCCCTCCGCCCCTCTTTCTCGAAATTGTCGATCCTCTGTTGTTTGCAAGACGCAACATGAATCTCTTAATACGTCGTTCATGTTCATGAAGTGTATGAAAATCGCAATTATTGCATTCTTTCAGTATTTTAGTTGAGACGATTAGTGTTTGTTGTTATGAGTATTTTGTGAGTGTGATTATTATAACGTGTCGTTCTATAATCGACCGACCAAACGTGTTTCATAAACAGTTCGTCAATACTTGGAAGTGAATTGTTGTTCCTATGTGATATTGAATTGTCTTTTTTTTATTCAGCTGCATTGCAAATCCAAGTGTGTAATTTCAACACCCATGTGTATAATTTGTTATTATTCCTAATCCATACAAACTTGTATTCCTCTTTTTTCATAACACACTATTAACCATGTTATTCGAACGCGGTGCTTCATGAAACGCGTTAATAAGAATACTATAAAGTGTTTTTCTTTCACAGTAACACTCTTTACAGTTTATTACTAGTGTGTAATTTGGACTGAGATAATACACTTGGATTTATAGTGTGGTATTTGTATCGATGTTTATTTTTTTATCCAACAGTGTTTTGTAACAGTGATGTTAGAATGAAAATCGACATTGCTCTTTAATTTGTGTTTTTGACGTCTCTCGATTTCCATCATTGAGTTTATTTCTCAAAATGTCAGGAAAAAACCTCGAAAAGTGTAGTATCGGGAAAGCAAATGGAACTGAATGTCTAAAACAAGTTATACACAACTGAAAACGCTTATGAATACATCGTCGCTAGGTTCAGAAGAAATCAATCTTTTGAGTTTGAGGAGTTGAATCGGTTCTCAACTACTATTTACAGTATGTGCACATCATAAAATCTTGTTTTTAACGAAGTTTGAAACCTATCAGACAGCTTGTTTAGACCCATTCCGTTCTCATAAGAAACCAACAACTAAGTCCTTGAGACCAGTGAGCCAAGATTTCTCGAAGAAAATTAATACAATTCCAGATTGTGTGAATTCCATTCCTGGACAAAAAATATGTAACGTTTGTTGTGACAAAGTGAATAAATATATTACCAATTTGAGTGAGGAAAACGGTGATAAAAAGATGCAAAGGAATGATAGCGATGAAGAGCTCAACAATGTGGAACTGTCATTTTCTCGGCAGCAAGACCTTGAAGAAATTAATTCTTCGCTACAAATTATAGGAGCGTCTCCATTAAAGATCCATGGAGTAACTTCACATTGTAAGCCAAGCTACGGAAGAAGAAAACTTGAATCCATTTGCGACATGTTTCAATCAAAAGTTAGTAACGTGCTGCAAACTGAACTCAAAACTAATAAAGATGAATCTGAAAATGCCATTCAGAAAGATATCACTCAGAAAGCAAATGATATGGATGTCTTGATTCAACAAATCAAAACCAAACTTGACACCACAATCACTGCAAGAGAGAGAATACAAATTTTAACTCTTGCTCCTGCTTCTTGGAGCAGAGAAAAAATTTCTAAAGAGTTCAATGTAACCGTATATGCTGCGCGAAAAGCCCAACAATTACTCAAGGATAAGGGCATAATAGCTCTCCCTGAACTTCAAAAAGGACATTCACTTAGTGCAGACGTGATCACTATCGTTAGAGAATTCTACCAAAATGACGAATATTCAAAGATCATGCCTGGGTCGAAGGATAAAGTGAGCATAGCAAAAAATGAATATATGCAAAAACGATTGCTACTATCGAACATAAATGAACTGTATTCTGCTTTCAAGATAGAATATCCAGAGCTCAAAGCTGGTTTGTCCAAGTTCTACATGTTAAGACCTAAATGGTGTGTACTGGCAGGTTCTTCCGGAACACATTCTGTTTGCGTGTGTACCACCCACCAGAATGTAACACTGTTACTCCATGCTTCCTAAATAGAAGAAACTTACAATGATCTGATTGATCAATTGGTATGCTCTAAAAATAACAGGGACTGTATGCTTCGTCACTGCTCAAAATGCCCTCCAGCTGAAAATTTGAAAAAATTTATCATTGAGAAATTTGAAGAATGGGATCCTAATGATGAAGTGACCTACAGTTCTTGGGTATCCACTGATAGGACACAGCAAGTCCAGTTGACAGTAACTTTGGAAGAGTATTTGAAAACGTTAATAACAAGTCTCGAACAACTGATACCACATTCATTTATCACAAAATCACAAGCAAGGTATTTAAACGAAATGAAAGCTAATCTTGAGACTGATGAAGCTATTATTTTGCTTGACTTCAGCGAGAATTATTCTTTTATCATTCAAGATGAAGCGCAAGGTTACCACTGGACACATAACAGTTGTTCTCTCCATCCAGCTGTAATTTATACACGTGGTAGCAATTCTGAAAATCTGGTCGTTTCAAGTTTATGTGTAGTTTCAGATGATTTAGAACACGACGTCCCTTTGTCTATGAAACACAAAAAGTGATTGTCAAATACATCAAGGAAACATTTCCAATGGTGAAAAATATACATTACTTCAGCGATGGGTGTGCAGCGCAATACAAAAATTGCAAGAACTTCATTAACCTATGTCATCATGAAAATGACTTCAATTTGACAGCAACATGGTCGTTTTTTGCCACTAGCCATGGAAAATCCCCTTGTGATGGTATTGGGGGTACCGTAAAACGCTTGGTTAGCAAGGCAAGTCTTCAGATGACACAGGGTAATGCTATTGATTCAGCTGAGAAATTCTTCTCTTTTTGCGAAACCAAGATTGAAAACATAAAATTTTGGAAAATTGAAAAACAAACCCTGGCAAATGTACGTCAACAGCTGGATATTCGCTTTTCAAAGGCAAAAACAGTCCCTGGCACTCGTAGTTTCCACCACTTCATACCACAATCTGAAGATGCCATCGGAACAAAGAGGATCAGTTCAGATGAAAACTTTGAAACCGTTCTCCATTTCTCAGGCAAACAACCTTCAGTGAAAATGTCAGCCATAAGCGTACATGATTACATTGCTTGCACGTACAACGATAAATGGTTTTTTGGTTGAATTTTGTCTAAACATGAAGATGAAGGTGATGTGAAGGTACAATTCTTGCATCCCGATGGACCTGCTCCATCATTCCACTGGCCTCCTAAAGATCACGTTTGCTACGTCCCAATATGTAACATCATTGCTAATACAAATCCACCCATGACCAAGGGGTCTGGGAGGGTATACTATTTTCCTGAGAGAGAAGTTATGAATATAAATTCGCAGTATCTTATGAAGAAGAAAAATCGGGGATAAGAACTGGTTTCGAAAAAGTCATTTCAATTTGATATGTTTATTAAAAATAGAAAATAAAATGATGATGTTATTTGTCGAAATTCATTTTTTTCCTCGCATCCCAGTCTTACCGGATCAAAATTTTCTGCTATGAAACTGTAACAGATTTAAACTTTCCTCTCCCCTTTTCTGTCTATAAGTTAAGATATACTTGTAGGAAATACAATTCTAAATGATTTTTGTCTCATCAAACTTCGTCGTGAAATCATAAGAACCGAAAAACAGAACGATACCCACGAATTTTCAAATAAAGCTTGATAAAAAATATAGTTTTTGCTCTCGTTGATTGGAATTATTTTTTCAATATGTTTCTTCATATTCAACACTGATTTGTATAATTTCACCCAGATGGAAATATCATAAAGTTTTAAAGCTTCGGCTCCTCGACTGATGTCAATATATGACGGTAATGAATTGAAACGTACCACGACTTGTAGGCTGAAATAAATATATTGGCGGTCAAAAAGACACTGTTTTTCTTTCATATACTTTGAGTTCATTCATTTGCGAGTATTTTGAAAAAAAAATGACCCGATAACTGCTCCGCCTTAGGTAGAAAAACGGTTTTGAAAAATTCGTGTTCTGTCCTAAAAATTCTTATGAAAAACTGAGTTTGGCTAATTTTTTGAGGGTCGCATCTTCGGAATCAGTGCCCAAATCATTTTTTTCTTGAATCTGTAGGTTGTTGTGAGAATTTTGATCCAAGGCCCATCCCGATATCTTGAAAATTAGCAAAGTTATGATTTATTTTCTAAACCAATGTCGCTTAGATTGGGAGGATCGAAAACTTCATTTATGCCAAATTCTGACAAACTTTGAAAATTTTTTTCTCGAAAAGTATGAGAGATATTGAAATAAAATTTCACACGGTTTATGAGGATGATGAAAGCAATGGATAAAAAAAATTTCATTGAAATCTGAGACCATGGGTGTAATTTCGATGTTTTGCTGGTCGATTTGAAATGGAATGACCCACAAATGTTACTAGAATATATTCCTAAGAGAACACGAAGGTCCAAAGAATGTTTAGTACAGGTCAGGGGGGTGCAACTCGATAAAAACTATACGTAACGTTTTGTGACCATTCGATATTTCCCAACTTGTCCGCAAGAGACGCTGATTGTACTATCAGAAAAAGTCACGTGATACGATAATTTTTCGGCGCCTAATTTTGCATTTGAAATCGCTTGAAAAATCATATCAATAATGGTGTTGATATATACATACAATTCTTGAATATGTCACATAACCAAATATGATGATGACGATACTGACACTCGTATAATGTACGTAGTGTACAAAAAAAACATCACGTGATTTTGACTTAGCTACAGACAGCGCCGTTCACGGACTTCAAGTGAAGTTCACTGTGGTGACGAAACGTTTCGCGAAACATTTGAAGGTGATTAGGTGAGTTGCACCCCCCTGGTACAGGTGCATTAAACGTCCGGACATTTGATGGTTCATTGAACATTCCTTGAACGTGAAGGAACATTTATGTTCTCTTGGGGATTAGAATGATTCATGAGTTCCTATAATTGGTAGCTGCTTATTGGTGTTTAATCGAATTTGATATTTACCAACTTTCAGTATATATTTGTGTATTGTACCACCGAGGAATCACTATAAGATATAATGTTGTTTCTCTTCCTTATTCATATTCAACCATTTGTCACAAAAAACTTGGGCAAAGATAAAACTCGTCTTCTATAGCAAGAGTGTACTGTACACGTAGAAAAATATATTCCAAAAAGTCCCATAATTCACTGAGGATCAGCACTAGTTTATAACGGATCTAATTATCGACCTGAATATAGCGTCGAAAGTATCCTAATTTCTTATAGAAATACATTCCAGCAAATACACAAAATTCTTTGTAACATGCATATTGCATGTAACTCACATACAATAGGTGATTTCCTACTCGCGGATGTAACTAGTTACATCCATGAGGAGGGAGTAACTTATTATATGTGAGTTAAATACAGTATGCGTGTGACAAAGAATTTGGTGTGATACTTTTAAGAGTAAATTCAAGTAAATAACTCTATCTGTGACAGACTAACACGAATTCTCAATAAATTATGGGACTTTTCAACACATTCATTTTCTCTGTGTATATTTATGAAACCATATACACATTTTTAATGTGTCATAACTCTACTATCGTCAACTGAATATGAACAAAGTGGTCCCTACCCGGGAAAAAATAATTTATATATGGTCGTATATGAGCGTGTATGAATCATATATGAATCATATATGAACATATATGAAATACATATGAACATATATAAACATATATGAGCATATATGGATTTTGGCCATATATGATCATGAATGAATGAGACTGTATATGGCCATATGTGGTCATATTCGATCATACATTATCATATACATCCATATATGGACAAAGAAATGGCACAATTTTACATGGAATGTGATGAAAAACCGAAGGGGAGAGAAGTGAGATCAATGCTGATAGATTCCCCACTTCCATATATGACCATATATGAATCCATATATGGGTCCATATATAGAATTTTTTTCCCGGGCATCTATTTGAAAATATACGAGTCTCCCATATTTCGCTTATGTGAATGGATATGTAATTTCACAGTGACTAAACTAGTTTGATATTTCTCGGAGTATTCGTTCTAGCTTTGAATTGTACCATGTCCTTTTCTGTTGTTATTTCAAGTTGATAAGTCAAGCTGATTTCGGCACTGTTACTGAAATCATAAACCTTATGCAACAGAATGCCTTCGGGTATACAACGAAAATCTGTCCTAATGAAAATGCCCCTGATATTGGAGCCAATTCACGAAAAAAAACCAATTGTCTTTCGAAATCTCGAAATTCAGCGTTGATCGAGATCAAAATGAGCTAGAGATAGTGACCACTGTACGATCGAATCGATCTTGATTTCGAGATCATTTCGATGTTCCCAAATTGATATCAAATTGACATCTTTTCGACTATTCATTTCTGCCTGGGTTTGTAGTGTTTGTTTCATGTACTCGGCGTCGAGACGTTACCGCGTCTCTTGATCAGATTCTTTCAATAGAGTCACTGGTAGATGAAGAAAAAGCAAGGAGGACGCAAATGTACTATACATCTGTATGTCACTTACAATCTACGTTTACAGGAGCGCTGTGGATACAACACAAATTCTTGCATTACATGCACTTGACTGACCAATTGACGAATGATTACGCAGACTGTTTAGGATCAGCTCGACGGAAATTGAGCAGATACAAAAGTATTCTGATTATAGAAATTCTTGTGGATAACTACAGATCAACCTGACCGATGTGACTGGAGATACAATTCATTCTGAATGTTTTCTTCCAAATTTCTATCTCCACCGATGTTCCATTCAAGCTGTTCTTACGAACCTTTATTTTTATCTTTCATTATCCTTGTTTTCGAATGATTCAATTCTCGAATATCATGAATATGAAATATCTTTATTCTCATATATTTTGATATTCACAGATCATTATTCCTCAATATGTGTTACAAATGAAAAAGATCTTACTCAACCGCCTATTTTTCTCCACATTTCAACATATATTCAATGATGAGGATTTGTGAGAGTGAAAATATGTGAGAACAGATATTTATCAACAGTGATATGGAGGAAAGAATTATCTGAAAATGAAGATAATTGAGAATACACATCTCTGATGGAAAATGTTGAATTGAAAATAAAGTATTTGAGAGAAAGAATATTTCGGAGTTTTATATATGTTATGAATAACATTCTAATCACGGATATTGTTTTTGGATGACTGTAGATACCCTGGCGAGGAAACGGCGTGCACATAAAGTTCAAACAGCGTACCAATAACGTGACTCTGGCCGATATACGTTCAATGCACGCTCACTTCAATATAAGCGTGAGTACAGCGTGCATGAACGCTTTTCTTCACGCTCGATCCACGCTCAACTGCGCCAATCGACTCTTAATACACTCTCATGTGACGGTTTCAAATAATTCAATTCTTCAATATCATCAACGTTGAACATTTTCATCTTCACATGTTCTCACTTCTGCAGGTATGTATTCCCAAATATGTGTCGAAAATGGAAGAAAATTTCATTCAACAGCAATTTTTTTCTTTTCAATATGTACTAAAAAATGAAGACCTGTGGTATTATATCCAACAATAAAGATCTGTTAGCAGACAAATATGTAGGAATAGATATTCATGATTAGATCTGGTATTGAAGAGAAGAATTTTCTGGAAATAAACAGAAATAAAAATACGAATATTTTATGAGAAACCAAGTTCGGAATATCATATATGTTAGAAAAGAGCCCGGGAAAAAAAATTCCATATATGGATCCATATATGGATTCATATAGGCATTCATATATGAGCATATATGGATTTTGGCCATATATGTTCATATATGGTCTTATATGAAAGTGGGGAATCTATCAGCATTGATCTCACTTCTCTCTCCTTCGGTTTTTCATCACATTCCATGTAAAATTGTGACATTTTTTTGTCCATATATGGATGTATATGATCATGTATGATTGAATATGATCACATATCGCCATATACAGTCTCATTCATACATGATTCATATATGTTTATATATGTTCATATGTATTTCATATATGTTCGTATATGATTCATATGTGATTCATATACGCTCATATACGACCATATATGAATTATATTTTCCCGGGACTTTAAAATCATAATAATGGTTGTAGAATAACTATAAGTAGCCTGACTCGTGTGACTGAAGATACGATTTATTCTAAAATTACCTCTTCAGAAGTTTTATCTCTCCTTTTGTTATATTCAAGCTGGATGATATTCTTATTCCTACAAACCTCTGTTATCTCTCAAAAGTTTGATCACTCTTGTGATTCTTCAAGCTGGATTATATTTCTATTCTCACTCTATCCCAGATAGCGCCAGAGTCTCAACAAAGAGCTCCGGTTTGAGGGTAAAAAAAAATTAATTCTGAATACTTCTAATTTGAATAGAATTTGTTATGAACACCTTAGTGTTCAGGAAGAATTTATATTGCAAGTTCGGAAATGATTTCCTGAAGATTGGAAATGTATCCATTTTGAATTCATTGGATTTATATTGAATATGAATTATCATTTGTGCGATTTTCATAATTTCGTTTCTGAAGTCCGTAAAGGGAAAAGTTCATTTCTAAAAGAATTCGCAATGGAATATGTTCACACTTTTGGATCTTCTCTACCATTGGTTGGGACTGATGAATCCAGGATTTTCAACATGACGATGGAAAGGTAGACAATGAATTATTATTCAAATTATGAACTGCTCTGAACGCTCCGAGCTGCTTTCAGCGTCAACTAACATTCAGTTTCCAGAATTCTTCACATGTACACTTCTCTACGGGAATTCATTTTCCTTTCCTTCTTTTCTTCATTCTTAATTTCAATGATCTATTGCTGCCCAATGATGAGATGAATAATGAGAGCTCAAGTGGTTCTTCATACCACAGAAATGATCTGAGGACATTTTCTCTATTGCTATGGTTCCGATCAAACTCGACATGAGCATTTTATTTTTGTTTGTTTCCAATTGAAGGCATATTCGGAAAAAGAAGTGGAATCCCAATACAAAAACTAAAAAAAAAGTGAAAAAATAACGCCAAGCACATAAAAATGCGATCAATATTTACAGGTTGGTTGCAAAGTTTTGAAAGCGATACCTATCAACCAGTACAGGAATCAAAATTCATACGCTATTTTTATGTTTCATCCTTCATTTGAACACACACACAATTTTATTCCAATCTGTCAATTTATTCTTTGTTTACAAGCCATTCGAAGTTGACGTGTCAGTGCATTTTGTGAAAATGGAAAAATCCGAATATCGTGCAGTGATAAAATTCTTTGTTTTGGAAAGTTTATCAGCAACAGAAATTCATACTATGAAGAAAGTGTTGAAGGAATCTGCTCCTTCATTTCCAACTGTACATCGATGGGTTTTAGAGTTTAAACGTGGTCGTACAAGCGTTGAAGATCAATCACGTAGTGGACGTCCAAAAAGTGCAACGAAATCAGACATCATTGAGCAAGTCTATGAGATTGTTTGTAAAGATCCGAGTTTGACTAAGCGTGAAATTGCTGATACCATAGGCATCTCGGATGAACGAGTACTCCATATTTTACACGAAGAATTACATATGAAGAAGCCTTTTGGAAATTTAGTGCCGCATTCATTGACAATTCAACAAAAACTGAATCGAAAACAAATTTCTCAGCGTAATTTGGAGCGTTTCAAGCAGAAAAAGACCGATTTTTTGCGTCGTTTCGTAATTGTGGAGGAGACTTGGATCTACCATCATGATCCTAAACTGAAACAAGAACGTTTTTTAGTGGATTGAAGCTAGTTGTTCAGCTCCAAAACGGGTGAAGTCAGAACGATCGGCAAAAAAGGTTTTAGCATCGATTTTTTGGGACGCAAAAGGGGTTTTGGTGCTTGATTATCTCGAAGAAGGTGAAACAATTAACTCTGAATATTATTGCAACCTTTTGGACCAGTTGGATGAAAAAATTCGTGAAAAAAAACCCGGTTTACGGAAGAAAAAAATCATTTTTCATCAAGACAATGCACGTGTTCACACAAGTGTTCTGGCGATGGCTAAACTGAACGAATTGAAGTACGAATTGCTTGAACACCCACCATATTCACCAGATTTGGCTCCCCCGACTATTACCTCTTCAGAAATTTGAAACAATCCCTTCGTGGGAAGCGTTTTTCGTCAAATGAAGAAGCTATTGCAGCTGCGGAACAGTATTTTGCGGAGCTTCCGGAAAATCATCACGGAGATGGTATAAAATTATTGGAGGATCGTTTGAATGAGTGTGTTGAATTCGAGGGAGACTATATTGAATAAAAAAAATCATTTCATCAAAAAATACACATTCTTTCATTTTTGCTTTCAAAACTTTTCAACCAACCCGTACAAAAAAAAAATCTGTCAACTCGTTCTCAACAGAAATTTCATTGCATTCAAAATTTTGATGCAATACAACAAGATATGCCCCATCTGAAAAAGAAGATGAGAAATCAACATGAGCTGCCAAGTACATTTGGTTCTCCAAATGGTATGCAAACGATTTTTTGTATATTGTAACTTCAATTTTTTTCAATTCTATTCAAAGTGGTTTATGATCTTTGGAAAACATAATTGTATTAAAAATGAATATAAAGTGGAGTAGGAGAGGAATCAGGTTCAATCATTTGGCATACTAGAAACAACTCTGACTTATTTTGAACCAAACGCCATTTGTTGTCACGTTGGTCATTTCTGAACAGTTTTGAAATAATGTCGATGCGGAACACTTGGCGTGACCAATAAAGAGTTAATGATAGAAGTGTTCAATAATGAGAGCTCAAAATTTTCCACTAGCCATGTCAAGTTTTTCGTATGGACATGAATTTTAAAGCTGTTCAGAACAGACCAACATGTTTGGTCCAAAATAAGTCAGAGTTGTTTCTATATAGTTTGCCAAATGATTGAACCTAATTCTTCTTCTACCCCGCTTCATATTCATTTTTAATACAATCATCCCTAGTGGAAATGCACCATATATGACCCATATATGATTTATTTCCATTTATTGAGGGGTATAAGAACAGTCTCTCCTACGAGAATTGACCGCGGTTCGTTGGGACCGGACTCCATCCCCCTTTCACTGGAGCCACCGCCGGTCGCTTGAAAGAAGCGACTCCTTTCACGTATATGAACTTCCGCTTATTCTTGGAAACCATATGGCTCATATATGAACTCCGAATTGGTAGATCAACAATTGTGGATCACATATAAAACATATATGAGTTATTGCAGGTCAGATTCACAATGAGTTCCTCAATATTTTCAGAATAATTATTTTTGAATTCTTCGTTGAAAAATATGAGATATTTGTCAAATTTGTTTGTTTGCTCTTTTTTATTTTATTGTGTTCACCGGTTTACAATGTGTCAGAGCTTTTAGTTCTGACAAATCCAGTTCTTTTTGAATGCGTGTATCTCGAAAAGGTCTCAACACACAGAATTACTAGTAAGGCATAAAAGTTGGGATTTTTCCTGAATTTCTCAAAAATTCGAGTAAAATTTTTTTTCCAATTTGTGTCTAGTGGAATTCCTACGGTGGAAGTGAAAATGGTAGTTTATTTGAATTTGGACATTTTCAGCCCTTTGAGATCACCAGGAGTCCAAAAGGCTCTAGGGGGAGTCTGTGGTTCCGTACCCTGACGAAAATTATGAGAAATTATGACAAAAATTTTCGTCAGGGTAGCTTACAGTGCTTGTCGTGGATTTTAATTTGTGCTGTCTTCTGTTATTGTCAAAGACACCGAGATGTGAATTTTACCGAGAAATCTGCAACAATATTTGAAAGACTGCGTGAATGACATCTGTTGCTTTGGTTTGGGGTCCGAAAGACCCTGTGTAACCTTTACGTAGGTACTTTGAAGTGTGACCTCAACGGGTTAATTTTTTTATTTAACAAACACGATCGATCTATGCTGCATAGCAATACTTTTGGTTCAGTTCTGAAAATGGTAATTTTCTACGACATTCAAGAAATATAAATGAAACAAGACAAAAAAGATAACTCAATAACTTGAAATTACACATCAATCCGTCCATGAAATATCTCGTATCTATGCTGCATTACAAATCTTGAATAATCGAGCACGCGGAGTTCTCAGGTCGCCCTTATTTTGTCTAGATCTCTCGAATGCCGTGGAGTAACATTTTCGAAAACGAAACGAAAATTATCGTTATGTTCCAGAAATTAGTTTTGCTTGTAGAATTTGAAAATCAAACGTATTCGAATTTGAATGAAATACTCTTTTCACTCCCATCGTTGAATTACGGCAAAATACGTCCTTGGAAAGAAATTTTCTCTTGACTTTGTGAAAAGTTGAGGCAAAATCCTAAGTTCCATGCCTTGGTAATTCCCACTGCTCCTCATGTTTTCAAGGGTGGTCTTTCTAATGCTAATGGTCAAAAGTCCCCCCCCCCCCTCACCTCGAACAAGTATAACCCTGGGAAAATCAGAAATAAACAAAACAACTTAATTTTTCGATTGAACTTCTTTCTATTTGAAGATTTTTCGTGCCAGTTATATTTTTTCATGTGTCTCACACCTATTCAGATCTGGTGCTCCAAGATGGAAGAATTTCGTCCTGCCACCGTTATTAGGTCAATAAATCCTTCATCAATGCACAATGATGGGGGAAGGATTATACGCGAAAGCAATCATGCCTGCTCATGGTAAATATGTCTTGAAGACATCTTCAAGAACTCTTCAAGATATCTTTTAGAATTCTAAGACTTCTCACAAACGCATTGGGACTTCTTGAAGATATCTTTAAGATATCTGAACATGAGTTGGGTTACTTGTTCAAAATTCAAAGTCGGATTTTCAAAATTCCCTTTTGGAAACTTTTCTTTGGAAAATTTCGAAGATTCGACCTTGGATTATGAACAAGTCGGTTTTTTTCGTGAGAACAGGGAGACCTGTTCAATTCAATTATTCCAAGTGTTCCCTAATCAAAAATTCAATTCAGTGTTATGCAGGTATCTGTAATGGAGTTTCAGATTATAGGTAAATCTATGAACATGTACATTTGAAAATGCAATATCTCAGCGAACGAGAGAGAGAGATATTCCACAAACTCAACGACACTCAAAAGGGCCACGCTCACACTTTAAAACTATGTTCATAGTTTTTCAGGTGAAAGGAAGAGTTCGATACTACGAAATCAAAAATTGAGACTAAAATCGCTGTCTTTGCACCTTTAGGTTAGGGTATTTCGGAACGCGGAGCCAACTAAGAGATTTGAACCTCGAATTCGGATTTGAGGATTGTCTCATGCTGCAGGTGTCACAGTTTCAAAGATTTCTCAAGAATATTACTTGCGTAATGAAATGACCTGGTGTTATATCTCTGTTGGAATCCTGCTTAAAAATCAAGTGGAATGATAAAGAACGATAAGTCATGGGAATGAATTATGAGAATGTGATAAGATCTACTAACTTACAGTTCTTAGCTCGTAATTTGATCAGAGCTACATCAAATTGCTACGGAGGAAATTATTTGATCTCCTGGAAATTGAAACCGTCTATAGAAATGACACCCAAATTCTAATTCACAAAGTTTGCTGAATCATCGGGGTTCACTTTTCTGAATCAACTCCTCGGATTCGAAAACATCGTTTCGAAAATGTACTGCGAGACTTTGGATTTTTGACAGCTGAGTATTTTGTTATTCGACTAATAACTCATTTTAATAAACGATTCAAACTTCGGCACCACACTTATTTGGAGTGGAAATTGTATTATTTACCTTTTCAATGCCTTGTGATATCAGATTTTTACAGTCATCAGTTACATTAGAATTTGCTTGCATTTCCTCGTGAATTCGACGTTTCTGATTGTCAATCCAATTTGTAACTTTTCCGTTGATTTTTTCATTATCGTAGTTAATCAGAAAAGTATCTTCGTTTTGGATGTTGTCATTTACTCTGGCCAGAACTTCTGCGCTCCAGTGTATCACACGGTCTCTTTCTTCCATCAAATCTGCCCAATTATCTGGCATTTGGCCGATGACTTGTCCCATTCTCGCCGTTTTTTTTTCTTAACTGACAATTTCAAAATTTATACCGAAATCAAAAGTTCATTGTAGAATCTAAACGAATATAACAACATTTATTTGACAAAATATGCCGATGAATTTTGCTTTTGTTTATTTCTGAAGGATGCGTTCATTCATTACAGGCTCTGTATATAAATCATGTAGATGTGAACATAAGAACAGAAGGCAGCGTACTATGACAAAAAAACGTAAGGCTAGTCTTCTATGGACCGGAATTTCTAGGGAACGGAACCCAAATATTCAATTAGTTCGTGGATGGTAACTTACAAGAATTGAGCCCGAAAATCTCTTGAGAATTCCGGCTACTGGGAGGGTACCCTATGGGTGTCCTGGGAAACCAAGACGGTTGGTCATCCTATGTATGAAAAATACACAAAATCATGTACAATCAGATGGGGCCAATTTTCGGATCTGACCATATATAATTAGATCTGAACTTTTTCTCCTGGTTAGGCACTCATCGGTATACATAGTATACCAAGCACAGAGTGCCTATTGCACCCGCTATCGTGCTGTGTGACCGTGTCTTTCGAAATATTTGAGTAATCCAATTGGAAGTTGGATAGCTTTTCATCTCATGCAATACTGATTGATAATCCGTGGGGTTGTCCGTATGTCTGTCTGTCTGTATTTGGAATAACTCTGGACCGAGTGAACCAAATTGGATGAAATTTATAGAGAACCTTCTTCAAACCCTTTCCCAAGGACGATTTTTTTTTATTGCAATCGGACAAGTCCTTCTATTTTTTTTCTGAAAAAATAGGTGATCTCGGAGAAAATTCTCTCCGCAGTATACATATATATACTTATATATACATATATATGTCATTTTCTCCGCAGTCTTTGAATATTCGTTATTTTGGCTTGAATCGATGAATTATTATGAAACATGGGTCCTAGAGGTTTTCGAGGATGCTGAATCCGAATCTGGAGTCAAATTCCGAATTCAAGATGGCGGATCCAACATGGTGGACGTGAATTTAGTCAACTCCGCATTTGTGGACAGATTTATATGAAACATGGATTCTAGGGGTTTTGGAGGGTGAAGAATTCAAATCTGACGTCGAAAAACAAATTCAAGATGGCGCATCCAACATGGTACACGTGAATATAGTAATTCTGGTTCTAATGAACAAAATTATATTCTTATATGTGTCACGGGTTCTATGGATTTTCGAGGGTGCTGAATCAAAATCTGGGCCCAAATGTTGGGAGGAAATAATAATTTCGATCTTCCCGTGTAAACTTCACTGCATCCAAAGACTCTTCAAGAGCTGGTTGACGTTATGACAACTGCGCACTTGTGAGAATCCAAAAGTGAAGGAAGTAGCTATTAAAACACATGAAGCCTGACAATATTCCGATTCATTCCTAAATTACGCCTGAATAACTCTTCGTTACAGGCTTTATCTTCACCAGGACAGTGGAAATTCTGCAGTTCCCCAGGTACATGTTTCTGAATCATTTGGAGATGGTATAAAGGATGGTAGGCAATAAGTTACAGGCTTTCTGAATATTACATTTACAAAGATCCTTAATTGGGTGAAAAACCGATGAGTGCCTTCTCATATATCCCAGGGTATCTGAATTGTTCAAAACGTGAGCGAAGCGAGCATATGTGAGCTACCTTCCATTCAAAATGAGTGAAGCGAATTTTGAAGGGGATCGGACTGCTGAGTGAAGCGAAGCAGTCAAGGGGCGGAGCCCCCTGGTTCCAATTGTCCCAGTTCCGCATCCATATAATGCTGTGCTCCAAACGTAACTCTCCAAGAATTCCTTCCTCACTGCTAAGCCAATATTCTTCCAGCATGGTAACTGTTTCTTTTGGTGGGAAGCCTGTTTCCCGTGAGCTATTCTCGCTCTCCTGTCTCTTCCGCTTTCACCGTTTTCTGTAATTATGCTCCCTAGATATTTAAATTCTTCCACTAGCTGAATTGTCCTTGCATCTATTTTGATTTCAGTCCTTCTGGATGTTTTCGCTGTTGTACAGATCATGAATTTTGTTGTGTCCTCATTTATATTCATACAATACTTTTCTCGTGAAACTTTTCCCTGGTATTGAGAATATTTTCTAACTCAGCACCACTCATAGCTAATATAGCTATGTCATCCGCAAATTTCAACATACTCACATTTCCTTCCTGAATCTGTAATTTGAATTGCACTTGCTCCTTCAGTTCTTTCATTGCTTCTTCTATATGAATTTGGAAATCAATGGTGATAGTGAGCATCCTTGTCTCACCACTCAAATAATTTGTGCTTCTCCTCTTTGACCGTCTATTTCTATCATTGTGGTTTGATTCTCATACAATTCATATATTGTTCTCGTATCTTTGAAATTAATTCCTACCTTTTCCAACATCGCGACCATTTTCTCCCAATCAACATTATCGAATGCTTTTTGTATATCTACAAAACCTATATACGTAGACTTTTTTAACTCTAGACTTTTCTCTACGACTGTTCTGAGTGCTAATATTGCTTCTCGCGTTCCCTCATTCTTCCTCAAACCTAACTGATATTCTGCTAATCTACTCTGTATTTTATTTTCTATTCTCCTGTATATAATTTTTGCCAGTATTTTCGAGGCATGTGAAGTTGAACTAATCGTTCTGTAGTTCTCACATTTGTCTGCTCCTTGTTTTTTCGGAATGGCGACAATTTTATTCTTTAGGAAATCTTTTGGTACTCCTCCATTTTTGTACATATCTGTGACCAATTCAAACAGTTCTTTGACTGGAGGCTTTGATAAGGTCCGCACTTATGCCATCTATTCCCGGCGTTTTATTATTTTTCAATTCTCTTAAGGTGATTCACCACAAGCCAAGTTACTAGATCTCTCCCCCCAGTTTTCTCAGTAATCAATGAATAGGATCAATCTTAATGAGCAGGTGCATCTTCTTAGGCTATTGAAAAAAATGCAGCTACTCATTATTTTTCAATTAATGTGTTCGTTTCTGAGAAAACTGCAGGGAGAAATTTGGAATTTAGTAACCTTTGCAGGAAGTAATGAATCCCCTTGAAGCCCTGTCGAATTCTGATCTCCAAATCGAATCTCCCGATTCTTCTTCATCGACATCTTCCTCCCTCTCTAAAAATCCTGCATCATCGCTCATTTCATACAGATCTTCTAAATGATTAATCCATTTGCATTTACCCAAAAGACAATCATTTGTGGATCCGAGAATAATTACTAGAAGTTCCTAGCCCCTTTCAAATACTCACAGACTCCACCGCTTTGGGGTAAGTAGCTCTCCGGGCACCCGCTACCGTACCTTTATTCGTTCCCATTGGAAGAAAACCAATGGGAAGGAACACACTTTCTGCATCGGAAATTTCGGTAAGGTAGTCAATGCTCGACATTGCATTTACCCGAAAGACAATGATGTGAATCCAAGAATAATCGGCAGAATTTCCAGCCCTTCCTAAATGGCTGCAAACCTCACGGCTCTCGGGTAAATAGCCTTTCGGCCACTTGCTGCCTTACAAAAATTTCTTATTCACAAGGGGATTTCTCATCAGGATTAACAACGGTCATCAATGGGATTTTTCTTGAGAAACGATGATAAAATTGATGGGTATTCATTGGAATTTTCCAAAAATTAAGCAATAAGAGGATGCTTCCGATTGCAGGCAGGGGCTAGCCCCTGGGGCTAGAATACTGGATTCCTATTGGCTGAATCATGGCCCTGGGGCCAAGAGCTCTCGCGATCGGAAGCATCCTCAATGAATGATAATAACCCAGTTTGGACTGGTTGAACATTCCCATTCATTCTCATTAACAAAAATCCAATGGAAATGAATTAGGTTTTTGCCAAGGGTTACTATTTGGAAAAATCCCGATCCAGACTCATTTGAAGCATCACTCAGAATCAATAGCAAATCCGATGAGAGAAGGTAGAAAAATGTTCTGAAAAAATTTCTGTCAACGTCGTGATTGGGTGTTAACAACCAACGTACAGTTTATAATACACTAGCCAGTTGAGCTCGCTTCACTCGTCCAACCGCTCAGCTCCCCGATCTCGTCGGTGATCCCGGTGATATCGGTGGTCAATCTTGAGTCATTCCTTAGTGTCCTGTGAAAGCGTCTAGCGCAGGGGGCATAATCTCAAATGCAACATTCTCCAACGGATTTCAGCGCTGCCGTACGGTAGTACAGTGAATTATTCACCATAGATACAACTAACACAAACAATGAACAAATCACACCGATTTTCGAATTAGTGTTAGTGTATACATGTAAAATAGTTCACTGTACTACCGTATGGCAGCGCTGAAATCCGTTTGAAAATTTTCTATTCGAGATTATGCCCCCTGGTCTAGCGATTGTCAAATCATGTGGATTCGGCCAAGGGACCCCCTACCGCAGTCGACCACTATCTCAAATATCTAGGCTGTCTTCGTATGTAAGAATCTAAATAACTTCACAGGACTTCGAGAGTATGAGTAATCTCAAATTCAGAATCCACTGATCATAGAAACACAAAAGTTTCCACGGAATTAAAACATCATGAAGGCTTTCGAAGTAGCTGACCAAGTGACCATAGTCACTTTTCAACCAATCAAAACAGTTGAAAAATCACCGTGGTCACTTGGTCAGCCACTTCGGAAGCCTCCTATGACACGTGTTGTCATCCATATGATCCGTTGGTGAGGTAACAAGGAGGATGGGGGCTGAATTAACGAAAAACCAAATCAACGAAAAATTGGTTGACAAGAGAGATACGTCACACTCTCTCTTTTCAAACTCTGTCAAACACTGATTTCGTTGATTTGGCCCCCATCCAACAAGTGCCCCAAATTGCATCCACCCGAAAGTCAATGATTTTGGGATCCAAGGATAATTACTAGAAGTTTCCAGCTTTCCTCAAATAGCCACAGACTTTAAAGCTTTCGAGTGAATGGCTTCTCGGGCACTTGCTACCTCACTGATCTGTTTGCCCGATAAACATGACGTCTAAAATTCCCCGAATTTTGTAACGTGTATTTGTGGAAAATTTCCACACAGTAAACACGGGTGTTTCAAGCCATTATGATGACATGGTAAGCATTTAACAATTCACCAAGGCGAAGCTCGTTCAAGCGCTCATATTACTCCACTTTGACTACTATACCCTTGGGTTAACAGATAATACTCAGACCAAGCCTCTGACAATCCTATGTTCGAACTGTCCAAAACTTGTTCTTTGGGTGCTGGCTGTGCCATCGCTAACTTTGGCAGGGAATTTTCAATACATCCAATGAACACTTCTCACGTGAGCATATGAATCTGCGTACGAGCTCGATGGAGTACCTACGCACTGATTGATGCTCACGTTCATTCTAAACATGTCATCCAGCGCTCCTAGCGGATAGAGGACATTTAATGGATATGAATCTAGTGGGAAATCATTGGAGTGTCAGGGGTCTGACCCAGACTGAACAACTTAGACTTCACCGTTATCTAAATGCTTGCATACGCTTCATATTCAATTCCAGGAAAGATGAGCGTATCACCGAATACAACAAAAAATTGGGTTGGCTGAAATTAACTCACCGCAGGTACTATCTCCTTGGTGTGTTTTTTCATCCACTAAGAATATATATTAGAGTCAGAGAATTCGAATCTCATGTTACAATTTCGAAATTCAAATGGACGGATGCAATATGGCGGACAAAAATTCGAAACTCTATCAATTCGCTCGAAACTCACTATCGGGGGGGTTTTGGGGTCGCAAAATTCGAATCTGAAGTCAGAACTTCTAAGTTGAGAATGGAGGATTCAATATGGCGGTCAAGAATTCGGAAATCATTTAAACCCGCTTGAAGCTTATCATCTGAGATTTTTGAGGTCGCAGAATTTGAATCTAGACTGAGAATCACAAAATTCAAGATGGCGGATCCAATGTGGAGGATAAAAATTTGTTATTGATTCAAATACGCTGCTGGCCGATTCGACTAATTTAGGCGGCCAGAATTATTTTATGTATTTTTACGGATCTAAACTGAATCTCAAATAAAGATAAATCATTCTTGATTGTTCAAACATCAAATTTAATAATATACTCACACAAAGGTGATGTTCACATGAAATAAAAACCAGCCAGTTCAGTTATATTCGTAAAACATCACGAATCAGGATACAAATCAATGAACATCAGTAATTTACCACAAAAAAAAAATCAACATTTTTGTTCAAAAAATTATTCTTCTTCATCGTAGTGTGACGGGGGGTGTGCCAAAGATTAATTGTCTCAGGCGAAAATGACTTCACTGATGGTTTCTTGATTTTTCTCATGGCACTTATCAGTGGGTCATAGCTTAAGAGTAATCTATTGTAGATGTCTATATTACAGTCTGCTCTTGAAAACTTTCGAGCATGATTCTGGCGATATGACCGGAAATGTTCATTCCGGGCTTCTGCTGCCTCTCCCGATAGTTGTCCTATGGGTAGTAAGGCATTTTTTATAATTGCTCCACCATGAATCATCACTTTGTGCATGTTGGGCTCATAGGATGCCAATCATACAATGCAACATAGCACTTCGCCGTTTCTAAGGCATATTCATCGTATTTTTGAATATTTATATCATGTCCACTTGATATAGCTTCCAGTATCACTTTAAGCCTATGAATTGAATCATAGTTGACCCCTGTGATGTCAGCAGCTAGTTGTGGATTTTCTGAGCAACTGGTGTTGCCATCGTTAGTGTTGTCAACATCCGATTTGGGCATATCTACCAAGGGACCAGTTTCGTGACGAAACCTCTCCTGTATTTCTCGTTTTCTATTTGCTTCTATATTCTTTTCCTCCTCGGTCTTTTTTTGCGATATTTTTTATGGGCAATTTGTAGCCCAAATGTGAAATACTTCCGAATATCCAGATCCCGGCATGTGAGACGGAAATCCCAAAATCGAGAGCATTAGAGCTGATCTCATTTTTTGTGCTCAGATTAGTGGAATCTTTTGTTGTAGCACCGCATATATAACATCTGCTTGTTGATGTTGTATCTGTCACCGCATTGCAGATCTTACCATCAACCATTGTCATTTTCAAAATATGCCCAAACGAGAATTGTTCACCGTTCAGATTTACTTTTATGGTAGTAAGTGACTTTGCACTGTTTTCTACATAATTTATTTCTTCTTTTGTCACATCCTTACTTTCTCTCAAGAATCGAAATCTTATCGGGCAACAATAATGTGGAGAGGATGGTGTCGGGTTTTGCCAAACCACTTTTTCCTCCTCTTCTCCACAAACAATTTGTAAGGGTGCAAAAGAACTTAAAAATATATTAGCGTCTGAGTCTTCATCGTTGCTGAATTTCTGCTCAAATTGAACTTGCTGCGAGCCATCACAACCCCATTCACAAATAATCTGTAGCGAATTTCTCTCACTTTCACTGAGTGTTATGAGGATTTCTTCCAGGTGAATCGATAAGCGCTAAACGGTGAGATCCATTAGGGACTGTAAATCACTTTCGGCGCAAGTAGCAGTCACACGTATGGATTCTTTGGGAGGATAACATTCTTGTTTGGTTTTCAACAATAAATCGTAGCAGGGGTAAAATTTTCTGTTCGTCGCTATTATTACTGCATACTGCTGTTTTGTCAAATCGGCTTCTACAAATATCAACAGCGCTTGTTGTGGGGTCAAGGAAACGACATCTCCTTTTGTTCTGGAAAGCATTTTTTTGCATTCACTCGCACTTCTTGGAGAACTAGTTATTCCTTTGGGAACGTCTGAAGCGTTTCTTTTGCCACCCTTCCGTAAAACCGCTTGCGCTGCATGAATTATGACTTTCTCGTCCACATTAGAACGAATTTCTCCAATTTTCCTCCGCTTACTTCTCTCGCTCGATTCTCCAAATGATTTACTGGGCCGACCTGATCGATTTATCCTTGGGATTGGGACTTCGAATGTTTCCTCTAACCAGGAATCGTTGTTTTCCAATAATTTCTTCTTTATATTGTGTGCTGTCGACCATCTTCGTTTGATATTGGTTTTGAAATACGAAAATTGATGCTTCAGACTTTGTTCGCTGTTCTCTGTACAACCGTAATTAGATAGGAGATGATTTTCCAAGTACTCGAGTTTTTCATCAATTGATGGCAAGGTTTGCTCATCCATCTGCTCGAAGAGCTGTTGACGAGTGAACACTTTCACACCCGAGATGCCCGATAAGCCTAAGACGGATACAATTACTTCATTAGAAACAAAAAAATTGAATTGAATTGTCTCAAATGTTACCAAAAATCTTTGAGCTCAATTATTTTGAAAAGTTGTGGCTGAATTTCACAGGTATATCAGCTGAAGGTTCGAATATACCACGCAAAAATCAAAGTCGGGACGGACAGGGAAACATGATTAAACAGCTTTGCAAACCTGAATTATCTTTGAAGAATCTACTTAAGGGAGGTTATTCTTGAGAACCTATGAATTTGTTAAAATTATGTGCTCACTCGGAGTACCAGAATCCATCCCTCGTTATAGAAAAACTGATATGGATACAAAGATATACACTTGAAAGAGTTGTTTACATCGAGAGTGTCAAAGATCGAGACGTTCCTACCCAGCAACAATCGAATTTCTACTATCTTCAGGCCGTTTTGTCGGAATGATAAGGGATGGGAGGAGTTGAGTATTGTTTTCAGAACCCACTAGTAGAACAGGGAACGAATTTTTTTGTTACCCGGCTCACTTTTAAAAATTCACTTTTGGCCGCATGAATTGATCAAATCGACCACTGTGCAACCGTCTTGGTTCCCCAGGACATGTCCTGGATTCGCACGATTTTGGGGGTCGTCCTAGATCGTGCCTCAAATGTCCTGGTTCTTCGTCTCAAACTCAAATATGTACGCAAAGATACTGAATTTTTCAGATCAAGTTCATTCCAAATTCCAAGCGAAGTGAAACATTCCATCTGTCATTCCTATCAGTCGTTTCCTTTCAATACGTATTTTCGGCCAATGGTGTTGAAGCTTAATCATCATTTCTTTTCCAATCTATATGCGGGGAGGGTTTGCGCACACGCGGGTGTGTTCATGCCAGCGTCCTAACCAACTAGGAAGTCAGCTCCGAGCATCCTCCAGTATCCTTTATCCACCTGCATATTTACACGGACGAAGAGAGAAAAGGGGAGGATATTTCCTGGTTACGACGCTGGCCCATGTTCATGTTGAATCAATTCTGGGAATCCCCGATTCCGACACGGAGAGAAAAAATTTGCTGACGCAGCAAATCGAGGTATTATATATAGAATAGCAAAATTTTTTGCTGACCTAGCTGAAAATTTGCTATAACAGCAATCGTGTTAGCTACGACAGCAATTTTTTAGCTGTGGCAGCAAAAAATGTTTGCTCTGCCAGCAAATTTTCAGTATTATATACAGAATAGCAAACAAATTTTGCTGGGATAGCGAACATTTGTTGCTGCCACAGCTGAAAATTCGCTGTCGCAGCTAACAAGATTGCTGGAACAGCAAATAGTTTGCTGTCACAGCAAACAATTTGCTGCTCTGGCAAAAGGAACCCAGCAAAAGTAGATTTCGCTGCCACAGCGAATTCCTTTTTCTCCGTGGAATCGATCAAAATTCATGATCGAGAAAACTTCTGTATCTCTCTATATGCTAATGGTCAAACAGTGAGTATATATAGATTGTTTTTATAACCTCATAAATGTTTTTATTGCACATCTGGTTCAACTTTTTCCTAGATAGAGAGAATTATCCGTGTGAGGAATCTAACTTTGAATAGCAAAATGCCAGAACGCAAATGCACGTTCACTAACAAACTTGCGAAAAAATATCCATGCTTCAGCAAGGGTGAGATAAGTACAGTAGCAAAATGCGAAATATGTAATTCTAGCATTCCGGTATCAGTCACTGGTTCGTATTTGGGCTTCTTTAACACTTCTACATTAGGTGCTGGGAAAATCATATGTAATGTACGATTATAAAACGACTTTTCACTATCACGTAGTGAATGATAGGTTTTGTTGCGTTGATAATGCATTTTGAAGGAAGAAGTGTGAAAGTGCCCTAATAGAACTCAATTTCATCCTGTTTCACATACTCCATCCTCTTCTTTGATCGTTTTTTATTTTAATCGTTTTTATATGAAAGTCGTTGATTCATTTTGCATAGGGTTTTTTCAATCTATAGCCACAATAAATTTGTTGAAAACAAAATTAAGAGATAACAAATATATCAAATTTTTCCAGGTAAAAAGGCGTTGGAACAGCATATGGAAACTAACAAACACAAGAAGGCTATCCATGCTGCTTCGACTCCACGTTCAATGGACAAACATGTTGTTAAGAAAAATTCTCTGCTTGCAACAAAAATTGCGACCGCCGAGGGAACTCTTGCATTCCATACAGTCACGCATTACATGTCGGCAAATGGATTGTGCGGCACCTCTCCTGAGGATGCTTCTTCCGGATTCAGAAATAGCAACAAAAATATCGTGCGCGCGAACAAAAACAGAAGCAATCATCAATGATATTCTTTCTCCTTATTCAATTGAAATTATCAAACAAAATCTAATTGATGTACCATTTTTGGGAGTAGGGACAGACGGAAGGAGCCATTAAAATTTGAAAACCTCTCCCATCGCGATTCAATATCTTGACAAAAACGAAGAATTTCGAATCCGATTGTTACATGCTCATAATCTTGTTAATGAGAGAGCTGAAACAGTTGCACTGTATATTGAAAAAACGTTACATGATTACGGATTAACGAAAAAGTTCAGCGCTTTTGTCGCTGACAATACGAACACAAATTTCGGAAGTTTGAATCGTGGAGGATAGGATAATATTTTTCATACTTTGGAAGAAAACTCAGCAAAGCCCAATTTAGTAGGAATAGGCTGCTCTTCTCATATTGTCCACAATGCAGTGCACTACGTATCAGACCGTTTTGGCTTGTTTGACGTCGATTGTCTTGTATTCAAATTATTTGAATATTTCTTTATTCATACTGTGAGGACAGGAGAATTGAAATCATCTTGTGATTTTGTTGAAAGTGGATATCACGAGTTGTTAAGCCATAGTAAAACGCGTTGGTTAAGTCTGTTTCCGGCAGTCGAGCGAATTCTGAAACTGTACAAGGCATTGAAGTCGTATTTTTTATCGCAGAAAAAATCTCCAGTCATGATTGGAGAGTTTTTTGAGCACGATCTCGGCGAGTATTCCTTGCTATCCGTTCATTCCCTCATGTCTTTGTTCCATTCGAAGATGCTGATGCTTGAAAGAAAAAACAATAGTATTTTGGAAATAGATTCAATATTCGAGGAAATTGCAACATTCTCACGCTTTATTTGTTTCAATGCTCGCTTTCTTCACTTTGAGATCCTCACCAGAGGTCGGATCTACTCATACAAGGAGATGAATATTTGTGGAACTCAGTTCAAGAATGGATCAAAATCCATCCCTCAAAATTTCAGACTCTTTTATGCGTTCAGTTTCAAGTATTGTGGTCGGGAAAAGGATGAAACCAGATGAAACGTATCCACTTAATGAAGGGATAAGAGAAGTGCATATTTCATTCTCACACTTTGAATCCACTTGGATTAATGAAATTCAAGTACAAAAGGATATATTTGTTGCCACGGTAGTGGCACGGAACACGGAGTGGGGTGAAAGAAAGTGAAAAGGAACTCACGGTAACACTGATACTCTCTCAGTTCACGGACACGGATGCATGATGCAATGGGATTGGCGTTTCCCCCACGCAACTCACACCGCGACGTATTGAGACTCTTGAGCGTTAGTAGGTTAATGAATGCGATGAGTCAAGTTGATCTTCAAATTCTATAAATTGTGCTACTTTTAGTAAGACACGCCCATATAAAAAATGTGACAATAAGATCAATATAAAAATGATCACAATTACGATGAGATAATAATAATGATGACAATGATAATAATAATAATCGTAAGAACCTCATCCCTAATACTAACTCATAATATTGCAGTACTGATAACCAAACTTATATTTAAAACCATCATTCTTTGGACAGTATTCGATATCGGCAACTTTGGTTCTGAAATCACTTTAAATCACGAAATTAACCATGGTCATTAAGAAAATAATAGCGATAACCATACTTATTGATGATAATATTACAATATTGTACATATATTATATCTTCGTCCACAATACTCATCATCATCATGAAGTAATCAGTCTTACGACTGGTTTGATGGAACCTTCCACCCCTGTCTATTATCCGCCAAACGTTTAATTTCTACATATCTACTACATCCCTTGTCTTGTACGATTTGCTTCATATAACTTGATCTAGGTCTACCTTTACCAGTTTTACCATTCATTTTTCCCAAATTTCTCCCATTATCCATGCGTTTTTAGGTTCTACCCTATTATCCTTCAAAATCTTATCCGCACATTCTCCTATATTCCCCTTCATCTTTGTCCATCTCCTCTCTATTCCCAAGTCTTCCTCTTTCTGATCTCCCAATTTTTGTTCCAACATTTTCTCGAATGCCTCATGTGTTTGTTTTTGCTTGAGGTTCTTCAAATTCCATCTTTCCTGCATTTTCCTTTTCTTCTTCAGAGATTTGAATTTCAGAGAACATTTTATCATCAAAATATTATGATCACTATCTATATCTGCACTGGGATAAGTTTTACAGTTTTTCACTCGGTTTCTAAATCTTTGTTTCACTAATATGTAATCAATTTGGTATCTTGCTGTATCTCCTGGCGTTTCCCAAGTGTAGATTCTTTTTGGATGATTTTCCAATAAAGTGTTTGTGATAACCATCTTGTGATTTTCACAAAATTCGACTGAACGTTGTCCTGTATCGTTCCTCCTCCCTAACGCAAAATCTCCTATTATATTGCCCTCATTTCCTTGTCCTACTACCGCATTCCAATCACCCATCACTATCAAATTCTCTTCTCCCTCCACATATCTTATCACTTCTCCTATTCCTCCGTACGTTTTTTCAACATCTTCCTCCGAATATGCATATAAGGTATTTGTCGTTATCCAAGTTATTGATGAATAATAATGAGAATTGTTCCTCTGTAATAACAAAGAATATTTATTATTTTGAACAAAATACAACTCCAATCTACTGTAATAACTTGAACTAATTATTAATCCTACCTGTAATAACAAAGGAACAACATTCAATGTTATTATTCACTCTTTTACTCTTTGACTCTCCGTCTTACAATTGTTGGTTATATTTCACATTCATACTTCGGTACTCATATTCTGATTCTCACGCCACGTGCCTGTCAATACAATTATCTCGCTACAGTGAGATAACTGCTTTATCGATCTATTTGCGCGCTCAATTCAATAGACTAAGGATACATCTCTTACATCTCCCCCCCCCCCTCTGAAGACAAAATTTTGGTACAAAGTTTTGGTGCAAAGTTTTAAAGCCACAGCTAGTTCCCTGCAGCACCTGTTATATTTGAATTTGTAGGAGTTGGGATGAGTTTAGAGATACGAAACAAATTTGATTCTAATTTTTTGTGTCCTGTGTCGATTTCATATATTGATTTTGATACGCTGTTTAAGATTTTGTACGGACCAATTATTAATTCATCTAGTTTCTTCCGATTCAGCTGGTGAACATTTCCAATATATACTAAATCCCCGATGTTGAAATCGTAGTCTTTTCTATTTTTATCATATAGTTTCTTATTGTAGTTATGGTATTTAGTACTGTTTTTGGAGGCAATTGTTCTATCATCGTGTAGAATATTATTATCTTTCTTTTCTCTTAATTCATTTGGTAATATTGAGGTGTCTTTCCGCTGTAGTAAATATTCTGGACTAAATTTGGTCACTGTATCCTCAGTTTCATTATATTTTTCTATGCATCTATGTGCTATAGTTGTCCATGCATGTTTCTTATCTTCGTTCATTGCACATCTGATCTTATTCATCAAAGTTTGATTGAGTCTTTCGTTTAAGCCATTGGAGAATGGTGCATTAACTGCCGTAAAAATCAACGTGATTTTCTCTGTTTCCAGGTGATTTTTGAATTCCTTTGAGTTAATCCCTGGATATTGGACAGTTAGAATTATCTTTATCTCGTGTTCTTTCAATACATTTCCCGTCAGCTCAATGAAATCATTCGCGTTCTGTGTCTTTGATGTCAATATGTAAGCAAATCTTGTGGAGTGATCCACTAAGAGGTGTAGATATTTTTTTGTGGATCGTGAACCCCCGAGACCCCCTATCGTATCTATGGAAACTATCTCGAACGGCTCCCTTGCAGGACCAAGATTAGACATAAGACCAATCTTATCTTGTCCTCTTGACTTGTTTTTTATACAGATTTCGCAATTCCTGCAGGTCTTCCTTATATTATCTGAAATATTTTTTCCTGTATAGTATGGTAATATTTTACTTTGCATTTGCTTTATGCCAATGTGGCAAAATTGTTTGTGAGTGTTTTCTATGTGTTTCTGGCAAAATTCTTCTGACAGTATGATTTTTTCTTTTTTTTTGTATAGTACAAATTTCCTTTAAAAAGTAATCTGCCTTTATGAGTTGTGACGTTCTCATTGTTTCTTTGATCTTCAAAAATGTCTTCCATTTTTACTAAATTTACTATTTCCAATTGGTCCCCTTTGTCTTCTAGCGGCTCTAGTACAGGATTTCTGCTTAAGCAGTCTGCTTCCAAATTATCTTTACCTGGACGGTATATTATTTCAAAATCGTATTGTGACAAATAGTACATGAGACCACCTAAGTCCTCATCTGTTCTGGTTTTAATATCCATTTTTTTCAATGGCTTATGGTCTGAAAATACTTTGAAGTGTCTGCCTATAAGCCAATGTTGCCAATATTTTATCGATTCTTTCATCGCTAGGCACTCTAGATAAATAGCTTTCTTCTTTCTTTGTGTTTCGTTTAATTTCTTCGAAAAATATGCTACTGGCTTCTCACTTTTTGAGTCATTATCAAGTTGCGGTTGTTTTAATACAGCTCCTATGCCTTGTAAGCTTGCATCCGTGTACATATGGATCGGTAGATTCGCGTCGAAAATGGCTAATGTTGGTTGAGTACAGAGGAAATTTTTCATATACTCAAAAGCTTTCTGACATTCTTCAGACCAAATGAATTCCTTCCCTTTTCTTAATAGGTTTTGTAAAGGTTCCAAAATGAATGAAATTTTTGGAACGTATTCGTTATAGAAATTGATTTCTCCCAGGAATTGTCAGACATCCTTCTGATTCTTTGGTTTTGGAAAGTCTTTTATTGAAATTAAATTGTCCTTCATTGGGGAGATTGAATTGTGTTTTATTATATGACCTAGATACTGTACAAAATCTGATGCGAATGTGCATTTAGGAAGTTTCAATCTGAATCCTTCCTCCATTATTGCTTTTAGTAACCGTGATAAATCTTGTACATGTTCTTCGAAAGATTTTGAGAAAATGAGGATGTCATCAATGTAATTTACTGCGAAATCTGATAATTCATGTTCTCTTATTATGTTGCTCAATATTCTCTGAAAAATTGCTGGCGACGTTTTCAATCCAAATGGAAGGCACGTCCATTGGAATTGACCCTCCTGGGTTACAAATCCCGTTTTCCTTCTATCTTCGATTCGAAGAGGAATAGACCAAAACGCTGAATTTATATCCAACTTTGAAAAATATTTACAGTTCCTTGTTTTTATCACCAGATCTTCAATCATTGGGAATGGTTGTGCTTGGGGAACTATTATTTTATTCAAGTCTCTGAAATCTATACATAGTCTCGATTTTCTATTTTCATCTCTTTTGTATGCTAGCGTAACTGGAGCTGCGAAAGGGCTATATGATTCTTCTATCAGATTCCTTTGGAGTAATTCCGAGATTTGTTCTTCTATTCCTTTTTTGTCCTGAATTGTGCATCGATAAGGTCTTTTGCTACAGTATTTATCAACTATGAGGTCTATTCTAGCTTCGTAATCTTTCACGTGCCTATGTCATATTCATCTTTTGCAAATATATGTTTATATTTGTCTATGAGATTTCCTATGATATTGTTTTCGTAGTGACTCAAGTGATTTGTCAAGACCTGAAAATTATTCGAATCTACGTGTTCATTGAAATTTATTTGATACGTTTGTTCTCCTATGGCCTGAGAGGTTCTCTGTTCTATTTCTAATTGTTCAGATTGTGTTAGGTTGAATTTTTGTATGCAATCTAATCCTATTTCCAGTGAACTAGCTTTGAATTCATTAGTGAGACATTTGAGCCCGAATCATAAATAGCCGTTACTCCTAAAGTGTCGTTTAATGTTATTTCGAGCTCAATTAATGGTGGGATAATTAGTTTTTTGGATCCTCATCACTTAGTTCTACTTCTAGTACTGAATTATTGATATTTCTTGTTTCATATATTTTATCTTTAAATCAACAGTCAGCGGCAGGGTGAAAACGTGTACCTTTGCCTTCATTTTTACAAATTTCGCATGGGATTTTTTCTACTTTGCCTTTATTAATGTAATTCCTATTCTTTTTCATTCCTAAATTTCTTTTGTTAACTATATGTTCTAATTTGCCTATTTCGTTATATAGATCTCCCGTTTTCTTTAGTTCTTCTCTATCGATCCTGTCCGCTACGAAATTTGGCAGACCAGTTGCAATTAAATCCAACATCAATAGTTTTTCTTACCTCTAGTAGAAGCTTTTCTTTTTTTATCGCATAATCTAATAAAGCACCTGTTTGATATCTATATGATAGTGCGTATCGTATTTGAGACCAACCTTTAGTAACCAACGTTCCGCAAAATATTCGTTTCCATTCACTCCATTCTGCTTCAATAGTGAGTTTCATGGGTGTACAACTATACCAATCTGCTGCGCCCTTTTCCATAAATGATTTTAAAACTTCGGGTTTTGTCTCGTCAGGAATATCGAATCGTTCGCATTCTTTCTCAAAGCTATCGATCCATTGTTCCGCGTTCGAATTTTTCCCGTTAAATTTTTCAATTATGAATTGTTCTGGTATTTTACCTATGTTCTTTATTCCAGGTTGTTCCTGGCTTTTTTCAAGGAGCTTTTCTAGTATTTGTATGAGTGGTTGTTCTGAGATACCGCTCGTTTGTGGATTTTCCTTTGGGTTATCACTTATTTCTTCTGAATAAAAATGACCTATCTGTAAATTTCCTCCCTTGTCTAAGTACACGTTGGTCAATTCTTCAGTTAAGTTGATCCATATTTTTCTCGTTTGGTGCCTTCTCGCCAGTGAATTTTTCACTTCAGTAAATGTAGATAGCTTTATAATCTCCTTGTGATTGGCTGCTGTTTGGTATTCCTCTGGTACCGCGTACACGTGGCCATCCGGCGTGCCGATTGAGGTTATACACTCGTACATTCGTCTTTCCATCTGCTGCACCGCGAACCGTAAAAGTGAATTGTAGTTTTCCCATGTTTATCTATGGTGAATTCTGACGAGAATGTTGTTTTATAAGGTATTTCTTGTTATCCAAGTTATTGATGAATAACAATGACAATTGCTTCCCTGTAATAACAAAGAATATTCATTATTTTAAACAAAATACAACTTAAATCTACTGTGATAACTTGAACTAATTATTAATCCTACCTGTAATAACAAAGGAACAACATTCAATGTTATTATTCACTCTTTTACTCTTTGACTCTCCGTCTTACAATTGTTGGTTATATTTCACATTCATACTTCGGTACTCATATTCTGATTCTCACGCCACGTGCCTGTCAATACAATTATCTCGGTACAGTGAGATAACTGCTTTATCGATCTATTTGCGCGCTCAATTCAATAGACGAAGGATACATCTCTTACATGCAGATGTGGGCATGTCTACTTGGACCATGACTGTGTCTACCGGTTTTGTTCTGATTCTGACCATCATCACACGTTCATTATGTTGCAAATAATTTTCTATTCTATTTCCTACTCTCTTATGCATTACAATTCCTACACCCGCTTGACCGTTCTTTGATCCTGTATGAATTATTCTATAATCCCCACTCCAGAAATCGCCCTCTTGTGGCCATCTCATTTCGCTAATCCCCATTACGTCTATATTCAACCTACCCGAGAAAAAGTGAATTGGACCTAATGAGATCTATGTAGATCTCTTGAGATATAAGTGGATCTCTTGAGATATAAGTAGATCTCTTTGGGTCTTCGTAAATCTTGTTATTCCAAAATTTAGAGCGAAAGAGATCTACATATATCTAAAGAGATCTACTTATATCTCAAGAGCTCTACATGGATCTCATGCGATCTAATTCACTCCTTCTCGGGTATTCATTTCTAATTCCAAATTTTCCAATTTTCCCGCTTGCCTCAGTGAAGTAACATTCCACGTTCCGACTCGAAGAATGTTGTTTCTTTTCCCCACCCTATTCTTCGGTTTTCGTTCTTTGCTGATGAAGCTTCCTTGAGCAGCCTCCACCCGGAGATCCGAACGGGAGACTAGTTCACTCCCGGAATATTTTACCCGAGAAAGCGCCATCATGTACTTATTAATTTGTTCGCTTGTTTTTGTTTCACGAGTATAATATTCCAGGTTTAGAAGAGGTTTCATTTCCTCAGGAAGTATTGGAACATATCAAGGAAGGTAGTTTCCTCTTGCTTTCCTTCCGTTTTTGCCGATGTTTCTGGCATTAGGATGATTTCGTTTCACTCAGTTTGTATTCTTTCTCTCGAGTAGTTCATTCCACTCAGAAAAAAGATCCAATTCTGAAATACTTATCCTCCCCATCACATAAAGGGAGCAGATACTACCAGGGATGGATAAGAAGGATATCAAGGACAGGTATCATGAATATCCCCCTGGAAGACCCGCAATCATCCATGGGGAGGTTCACAATACTAGATAAAATTAATTAGAAAACTTTTGGTAGGCCTCCTCACAAAACAACTACGTAACCTGGACGTAGAATTGAGGTGGAGAGTTGCTGAATAAGGTAAACCGCTTCTCCGACGAGCAACCGTTCATCTACCGATCGATCTTATCCACCAATTCTCTACCTGGATTGTACACCGAGACGACGAATCCTATCGATGTGTGTTTTGTTCGGGCTCTATGCAGTTCCTTTCTTATAACATATACAGAAAGAAATCTTCAGCTGCATCACCCAAATTTTTGCTATTATGACTAAATATTTCGATACCCACAGAACATCTGATTTCTTAGTAACATAAGCTAAAATTTAGCTAGAAGAACGAAAAAATGGATGTGAGGAGGAACTAAAGAAATGGTAGATCGCATATAACAAGGAAGAAGGATGTTGCATGCGATTTACCCTGGCGAACGTAATTTTCATTTCTTATTTTTGTTCCGTTTCAAATTTTGTGGATCTTTTACACTCAATACCCAACCCGAACCTCGAACGGTATGCGTTCCATTGTAGTGGCATGATTATGACATAATTATATTATATCATATTATATAATTGTTAGTATTATCATTATTATGTCATTAGTACACGGAGAAAAAGGAATTCGCTGTGGCAGCGAAATCTACTTTTGCTGGTTCCCTTTTGCCACAGCAGCAAATTCTTTGCTGTGACAGCAAACTATTTGCTGTTCCAGCAATCTTGTTAGCTGCGACAGCGAATTCTTAGCTGTGGCAGCAAAAAATGTTTGCTATCCCAGCAGAATTTGTTTGCTATTCTGTATATAATACTGAGAATTTGCTGGCGGAGCGAACATTTTTTCCTGCCACAGCTGAAAAATTGCTGTCGTAGCTAACACGATTGCTGTTATAGCAAATTCTTAGCTAGGTCAGCATAAAATTTTGCTATTCTATATATAATACCTCGATTTACTGCGTCAGCAAATTTTTTCTGTCCGTGTAATATGATGTAAATAATTATTACATATACACACTATGTTCGGGAGTCAGGGTAGGGTGGGTGTGTTAAGAGTACGCCTCTACATTTGATGAACACCTCGAACCCCAAACGGTGTGCGTTTTACTGTTACAGAATCAGTATGATATGATCATACTGATGAAATTTAATATGATGTGATGTGATGTGATGTGATGCAATTGTTGATGGTATTATGACATATCACCTACAACGTTTGGGGTTCAGGATGGCATAAGAGTGTCAAGAATATGCACGTATATTCAATATTCACCCGGAACTCCAAACTGTGCTTGTTTAATGTTATAATGATATCGAATTAATAATAATATATGATCAATTACAATAACAATCACATTGTATTATGCAATATGACATACCTATATTATAATAAAACGCACAATGTTTGGGTTTCGGGGTGGGTATTGAATGTGGGGATGTACTCTCAACACTCCCATCCGACTTCACCCCACCCTATCTTGACCCCAAAACGTTTTATGTTAATTAATGTTTTAAATTAATTCGCAGCCTAATCAGATGGCGCAATATCTGGAGAATACGGCGGGTGGGGTAGAACTTCCCATTTGAGTGTTTCGAGGTATGTTTTCACCGGTTTTGTGATGCGTGGACGAGCATTGTCGTGCAACAAAATGACTTTGTTGTGTCTTTTGGAGTATTCCGGTCGTTTCTCCTTCAGTGCACGGCTTGAGCGCATCAATTATAGTCGGTAAGGATCCCCAGTCATGTTTTCATTCGATTTCAAGAGTGAATCGCACCCATCTGATCCCACCAAATACAGAGCAGGAGCTCGGACCCATGGATATTTGGCTTTGCCACTGATTGTTATGGTTGGCCGGGCTTAACCCATGACTTTCTGTGGTTCGGATTGTCGTAATGGATCCATTTCTCATCGCTAGTGACAATTCTATGCAAGAAACCTTTTCTTTTCTGCCGTTGAAGCAGCAGTTCACACGTCAAAAAACGCCTCTCAATGTCCCTTGGTTTCAATTCATATGAGATTCAACGTCCTTCCTTCTGGATCATGCCCAAACTTTTCAGACGTTTTCCTACCGTTGATAAATCAACTCCCAATGATGTCGACAATTCTTGAAGGGTTTGACATGAATCTTCATTGAGCAGATTCTCCAAATAGATATCTTCGGATTTTTTGGCTGGCCAGGTCACTCCTCATCATCCAAGTCGGAATCACCAGCTTTGAAACGTGGAAACCACGTTTCCTCAGCTAAACCATGTTCACCATACACTCCGACTGAAATACGATGGGCTTCAGCAGCACTGTTGTTCATGATGAAGTAATGGAGTAAGACTCCCCGCAAAAAACATTTCATCCGGTATACATTCTGACATGTTCAATAAGTTATGAAGTGTTGTTGTCGACGATCCAAAAAAAGGTTATGTTGATTATTGAGTTGATAGATTATTGTGGGTAACAACGGAATACTGTACCACCTACGTCAGCTTTTGTATATCGCTACGAATTGATTCCAACACCTAATAATATGTACATCATATTAATTTATAACATAATAATGATCACACTAACAGTGACATTACATTATGTCATACACATCATATATTCATATCATAATCATTCTACTGCAGTAGAACGCACACCGTTTGGGCTTGGGTTCGGGTATTGAGCAGGGTGTGCCAAAAAAAATTTTTTTTTTCTCTTGAGTCTCCAGACTCGGAAATCGATAAATTATGACTAAAGAAGGAATCAGCCGGAAGGATAGCTCGAAATCTTTCGATTCCAAGCATCCCACCGGATGTGACTATTTCCCATAAGAATAACATAGGAAAATGAATAAGTCGGGATATTTTACTGCATATCTCCTGAAGAGAATTTTTCACGGGTATGACCCTAACATATTCTTGTAGAGAATGGAATTCTCTTCAAAAAACACTCATATAACTTGATATATCAGTCGACCGTTCAACAGTTATAGGTGTTTGAAGTTGAATATCAAGGTGAAACTAGCGGCGAGAGCGGGTCCAAAGTGAAACGCACTGAGGCACATGCAGTCAACGCGAATGATAGTGCTTTCATAGTGAGAGGTACAGAAAAGGGAACAGAAAAAAAAATCTGCGTCTAGCATATATTGGAATACATAGGTAAAGTATGCAGGTCACTCGAGCGACCGAAGTTCATCGAAGTTACAGGCTAGTGTCCGAAAGAGACGATAGTAGCAAACTTTTTTCGGCACATCTAGGCATATGAAATGACATATTCAATCAGACCTTGGAATAACACACAGACGCAGGAGTGAACACATAGCACACAATATTGGTAAAAATATGAGAAATAGCAATTATCGCTATCTCTATTATTGTATCAATATTGATGACCGTAATTCTTCATGCTTTCACCGATATAAACATATTCCCAATGATGTCTTGTGTGCTGTGAGTTATCCCTCTCTCCGTGTTGTAGACCATGGCGACCACACTGTGCTTACGACCACCTATATATTGATCGGCGTGGACTGACCCGAACCCGTCAGCTTATTTGTTACTATCCAAGGCGCCACTGCAAACATAATATTTATTTGTCATAAAGCATCATTCAAGATTTTTTTTACAAGTATTATTGGAACGTGATTAGGGACACCGAGTAGAGCGGGAGCGCTACGGCATGTTACCCTCAGCCTGGCAACCCGGCAGCCCTCAGCAACCGTGCTATTATATAGTTCTAATCTGGCCAACGACTTCTCAAATCATCAATTGAAAGTATTTATACCCTCACTATTTGAACTTTATTTACCATACGTAATGCCTAACTATAGTTTCCGAAAAGAATCCTGGCTAAGGGTCTTTTTGAGTTATTTTTATAAAACTCAAATATATCATAAATGACGATTTCAAAAGGCTTCAATTCAGCATCGGATGTTTCAGACCTATGAAGTCAGCTGCTTTTGATATATGTATATTACACATTACTTGAGTCTCCATTGAAATGGTCATTTTGAATGTACGCGAAAACATTATATAATATTGTGAGTGTGAATGATATCATGGAATCTCATTGTTGGATTTCTTCATTTCAATAATCGCGATATATTTGACAATGAAATACAAAGTCATGTTATTACCCAGTATTAATGTAACCATTCGTTATAAAAGGAAGTTTTTCATCTAACCATTTGTCAGAAGAAAAGGTTTTTTGTAATATAAAGGCATTGCATATCGTTGACATGATTTTTCAGAGCACTGATATCAATTTTGATTATTGAAGTGCAAAATAATGTTATTAAACAATGTTAAATAAAGGAAATGTTGTTGCAATAAAGCCGAGTTTTCGAGAGACGAAAGCGTTGCATATTGTTAATATGGTTTTTGATATTCGTGACTCAAATCTTGATCATTGGAGTGCAAAATAGTATTGTACAATTAATTGGAATAAGAAATTTGTTTTTTATGACTGAATAAATTTGAAAAAGCGTTTTTTGAACATCAGCTGTTCATAAATCAGTTAGAACTGGATAATAATAAGATTACCCAAGTAACTCACGTAACCATTTATGGATATTTTTATAAATCTGTTTGATGCTGATTCCTAGTCGATCCGGATTAAATCGGGAATACCCAGGGCATAGAGCCTATCTTTATGGTACACTAACTTCAGAGTTAAGCAACTTCCAAATGATAAATGAATGATGAATAAGTTTTTATGCTCGGCTCATTACAAAACGACTAATCGATACCTCGATCTATTCCATTGAATCGATTGACGCCCGCGTGCTGTTTCAAAGTCACCTAACCCTGATACTAACGTAAACCGACTTTTTTCTCATTCGGAAGTGAATAGTCGTTCTGTAAGACATGTTCGAACGAATCTATTATCATCCATGATGAATACGTTTGCTTTTGACCACGATCTTCCATTAAACGTCCCACTTATCCACTTTAATCATATGAGAAAGAACGCGTTAACTACTACCTCGCCACCGCGAACGGCCTGTTCTACGATAAAACACAACACTTTTTGATATCGTGATTTCGACCTTATAAAATTGATTTGAGATAAGAAAAATCATATTTTTCCCCACCTCAACCTCCACAATACACATTTAAATCAACAATGGACGTTTATAGGAGCCTTCCGAAGTAGCTGACCTGATCATCTGGTCATGACTAGATCACCTTTGTTTGGTTGAGAAGTGATCTGGTCATGACCAAATGATCAGGTCAGCTACTTCAGGAGGCTCCATAAGATAGCCTATCACTTAGTTTGATTACAACTTTTGGAAATTTTTTTGAACACTCAAATGAGACATTTTTATGTTTACAGAGCCAATAACAATGCGAAGCGCTACGCGTTGTGAAATATGTATTCGCAAATGAAAATACATACAATGTCCATATATTTATATTATACAGGGTGGGGCATTTAAAGTGTCGCGGGCGTTTTTTCCAAAAATAAAATGAGATACGAGAAAATTTTTCGGACAAAAATTGTAGGGTATCGAGGGGGACATCCGATGGTGGCCTTAGCTTTGACCTCAAATCTTATCTTCAAGGTCATTCTGAGGTCAACTCTTGTTTTTTAAATAGCATCTCATATTTTTTACTGCAGATTTGGATTCTAGGTCAAAAACCAAGAAACTTTTGTCTGAACCATTTTCCTGAAATCCGCAAAGATGGCGCTCTAATCGATATTGTTCCATACTGAATCTGACATTAGAATAACTCGAAAACGAAGGGTCTTGGAGGAGAATGTTTCGGACAAAAGTTGTCTGATTCCAAGGGGGACCCCTTGAACTGAAACGGAGGTGATGGGGTATAACAGACAAAACACAACACATTTCAATCGTCTACATCACTTGGATAATTTTAATGCAGTAGATGCTCAAAATGATGGCCTTCGACTTCAATACACATTTCAAAACGTTTTACAAAAGATTGCTGAACTTGTGCTGAAATATCTTCATTGATGCTCGCGCATGCATTGATGATTCGTTGACGCATATTCTCAGGTGTAGTCGGTGCTTGTTGATAAACTGTATCTTTTATGTATCCCCATAAAAAAAAATCTGGAGAAGTGAGATCCGGAGAACGGGCAGGCCAATGAACTGGTCCACGACGTCCTATCCATCGTCCAGGATAATCTCTGTCCAATATTTCTCGAGCTGTGACTGCATAATGGGATGGACAACCATCGTGTTGATACCACATATTCAATCGTTCCTGAATAGGTATGTCTTCAAGTAATGTTGGAAGTACTTGATCTAAGAAATGTCTGTACTTCTCTCCATTTAGCGTATCTGCAATGAAGTACGGTCCAATTACTCGAGATCGAAAAATACCACACCAAACATTCACAGCCCATTGTCTTTGATGCTCTACTTGACGTAACCATCTTGGATTTTCTGTCGCCCAGTAATGCATATTATGTCGATTTACTTGACCATGATTGGTGAACGTCGACTCATCAGAAAATAATATGTTGATGAAGTTGTTATTGTGCATTTGCGCTAGACCCCATCGACAAAACTGTACACGATTTTCGAAATCATCACCGTGGAGGTCATGATGCAAACAAATGTGATACGGATGGAATTTGTGACGTTTCAGTATTCGAAGAACACTTCTTCGAGAAATTCCCGAATGGAGTTCAATTTCACGAGAGCTCACGTGTGGATTATTGGCTACTGCAGCTAGTACATTAACTTCCGCATTTTCTCCGCTAACAGTTCTCATTCGATGTCGTTCTTCCCTTGTAACACTTTCCGTTTCTGAGAATAATTTTGTAATGCGTTGAAAATACCTAATGGATGGCGTTGTTCTTTCAGGAAATCGTTCTGCATACAAGTCATATGCTTGTCTGGGGTTCTTATGCACTTCACCGTAAATGTAGATCATATCGATCTTTTCAGAAACCGTGTATCGGATATCCATGATTTTCAATTTGTCATAAACCAAGTAATAATCAAATGTAACTGACAAACTGACTTTCAAAATCGTGAATTTTCACTGAACCCCGTCGTTTGTTTACATCGCGTGAGCTCTGAATGGTGGTAATGGAGACGATTGAAATGTGATGTGTATTGACAACTTTTGTACGAAACATTCTTTTGCAAGACCCTTCGTTTTCGAGTTATTCGAATGTCAGATTCAAAATGGAACAATATCGATTAGAGCGCCATTTTTGCGGATTTCAGGAAAATGGTTCAGACGAAAGTTTCTTGGTTTTTGACCTAGAATCCAAATCTGCAGTAAAAAATATGAGATGCTATTTAAAAAACAAGAGTTGATCTCAGAATGCCCTTGAAGATGAGATTTGAGGTCAAAGCCAAGGCCACCATCGGATGTCCCCCTCGGTACCCTACAACTTTTGTCCGAAAAATTTTCTCGTATCTCACTTCATTTTTGGAAAAAACGCCCGCGACACTTTAAATGCCCCACCCTGTATGTATATGTTTGTACAGAGAAGGGAAAACAGGGAAAAAACATGGAAGAATAGGGAAGAACCATAAAAAAATTAGGGAAAATCGTGCAAAAAAATACCGAGATCTTCCATGGGAAGAACAAGGAAAAAACAAGGGAAACTTCCCTACGGGTACATATATTCATATGTAGGTACATGTATAGTCGGCAGGGTAGGGCTCAATAGGCCCGAAAGGCAGTAAGCCCGAAGGGCTGTAGACCCGAAAACAATAAGCCCGACCGAAGTTGAACCCGAAAAATCACCATGTGTTACTGGTCGTGCTCCAATTATTATAATAGTTACCAATTTTTTCGGGTTTATTTTTTTCGGGTCAACACCCCTTCGGGCTTACTGCCTTCCGAGCCTATTGAGCCCTACCGTTGGCAGCATAGAGATATGAGAATAGAGGAGGTGAGTGGGCTGGAAACGTGCGAGACCGAGCAGGAAGAGAGAGAAATGGAGAAGTTTGCGACAACCACGCCCATTGGTTCACGTCTATCGCTTTCTCTTCTGCTGTTTCTTTTATTTAATGTATTGGGTTGGCAACTAAGTAATTGCGGATTTTCGTTAGAAAATCAAAGACACTTTTTTCATGGAACTAAATAACTTTATTCTGTAATGTATTGCCCATTTTGATCAATGAACTTTTGCCATCTTTCAGGCAGCATCATAATCCCACGTTCATGAAACTTCTGGTTTTTATTAGCAAAAAACTGAATCAGGTACGATTTGACATCATCATCATTACTGAAATTTTTACCATTCAAAGAGTTTTGGAAAGATCGAAACAAAAAGTAATCAGATGGTGCAAGGTCAGGACTATATGGTGGATGCGGCAAAACATCCCAACCAAGCTCCAATAATTTTTGCCGAGTGACCAAAGACGTGTGTGGCCTTGCATTGTCATGATGGAATACAACACCTTTTCGATTTGTCAATTCGGGCCGCTTTTCTTCAACTGCATTGTTTAATTCCGTCAGTTGTTCAATGTAGACATCAGAATTGATCGTTCGGTTGGGTGGTAAGATTTCAAAGTAGACAATTCCTTTGTAATCCCACCAAACTGATAACAAAACCTTCTTTTGATGAATATCAGCTTTTGCTGTTGTTCGAGTTAGTTCACCTGGCCTGCTCCACGATTTTTTCCGCTTGATATTGTTGTACACAACCCATTTTTCATCGCCAGTTATCAGTCGTTTTAAAAATGGATCATTTTCATTACGTTTCTTTAGCAAATCGCAGATGTTAATGCGTTGCGTTAAATGCGTTTCTTTCAGTTCGTGAGGAACCCATGTATCGAGTTTTTGAACATAGCCAAGTTCTTTTAAGTGATTTTCAATGCATGTATGTGATACATGAAGTTTCTCTGCAATCTCACGTGTTGTACTGTGACGATCCGAATCGATTATTGCTTTGATTAGGGCGTCATCAACGTCAACTGGACGACCAGAGCGTTTTTCATCTTTGAGTGAAAAATCACCAGAACGAAATCTGGCAAACCAATTTTGACACTGCCGTTCTTTTGAGGCTTCGTCACCATAAACAGCACCTAACTTTTTATGAGCTTGCGATGCGTTTTTCCCTTTGCGGAAATAAACAAGCAAAATATGACGAAAATGTTCCTTTTGATTTTCCACTTTTCAACGAACGCCAAACGAAAACTACGCGTATGATCAAAAAACTCTTGTTACTGATTAACAGCTGAATTGCCAACTATCGAATAACAAGATGTGTTTCACATTTGTACTACGTCTGCGAACCTGAAAATTCAACTGACACCATCTATGAGTGAAATCCGCAATCACTTAGTTGCCAACCTGATAACACCCTCACCTACAGATTCCGGCTAACTCCACTCCTCTATTCTTATATCTCTATGGTCGGCAGTATAGACTTCAACAGATAGTATGCGAGAAGCCCGACTGGTAATAAGCCCGACTGATTTTTATTGGCTGAAAACTAGAGATTCATAGTGAAATTACTAAACATTACTAGTGATCCACCAATGATAGTGAAGTCGGGCTTATTACCAGTTGGGCATGTTGCATACTACCCTTCAGATAATTGATCTGAATTGTTGGACAATGACAGTTTGTCATCAGAAATCTGAGTTTAAGAAGGAATACGACTTATGAAATATAGGAAAGTTGGGAAATATAGGAAAATAAGCACATATACCATGAATCTGTACGCTAGCTACCACCACTATCAATTTCATTGGATGTAATCGTAAGCAAATGAAATGAAGCAAATGAATGAAATAAGCAATGGAAATATAAGAGAGGGAAGATATTCAATATTCATAATATTTAAGAATGCAATTCTTTGAAAACAAGGATAGTTTCAAATAAGAATGAAGGTTTATAGAAATAGAAATATAATTCAGGTTGAATGGGACAATTGAAAATATAAAACTTTTCCTTTTTTTTCATTCTCACAGATCCTCATCTTGAAATATACGTTGAAATGAAAAGAAAAATTCGTTGGTGAATAGGATTGTCTTCATTCTCGACACATATTCAGGCATAACGATGTAAGTGTGTGAATATGTGAGGAGAAATATATTTATTATTCATAATATTGGAGAATCTAATTCTTTGAAAACAAGGATAATTTGGAATGAGAATAAAAGTTTATAGAAATGGAAATATCATCCAGGTTGAATGGAATAACTGGAAAGATGAAACTTTTGGAGAGAACATGTTAGAATGGATTGTATCTCCATTCACATAAGGTAGGATGAACTATAGTTATTTTACAAGAATTCCTATAATCACAATATTGTTATATATGTTTTCAATTTTGGTTCAATTGATCGTGAATAGTCTGCTGAATGATTTGTCAGTGGGTCTGTGAAGTGCACCTGATGCAAGGATCTGGGGCATATTTGCTGCGCTTTTGTCTTTTCTTCATTTGCTTACGACTACATCCAATGAATTTGATAGTGGTGGTAGCTAGCGTACAGATTCATGGTATACCTGCTCCTTTTCTGCTTGTTCTTTGTCTCCCTGTAAGTCTTCTGGAAGAATCTGATAGCGGGATACCTATCACAAGAATTTGTGGTACATCCACTGCACTTTTGCTGTTTCTCTGTTTGTTGACGACGCCACCTAATGGAGTTGATAGTGATGATAGCCAACGTAAAGAGTTCTACTGTTAATCTCCTTCATCTTTGTTTGTTGTGTGTTCACTACGCTTCTGCCCCCTTGATTTCCTTCCGAGCCTTCCTACTGAAATTGATCATGGTTGTAGCTATGGGATGGGGATATATTTCTGTATCCTTTCTGTTTTCTCTGCATCCATCTGCGATTCTACTTGGAGGACATAGAGAAATCATTTAGTATACAGTTCATAGTTTTTATTCAGAATATCTGATATATTTCAGCATAATCATAGTAATTAGAGACTAACCTAATTTCCTTATATTTCCCAACTTTCCTATATTTCATAAGTCGTATTTCTTCTTAAACTCAGATTTCTGATGACAAACTGTCATTGTCTAACAATTCAGATCAATTTACTGTTATCTGAATACATTCATTTTATAATAACCTTCATCCATCCACTTCATACCGTTCATTATCATTTGAATTAAATCCATTATGTAACATTGACTATAAATTTCAGCTCGAAAAGCGGTCAACAACCTGCAATTCATTCATTTCGTACTACGGAATAGTTTTCGTATTATAACCTGCCAATGCATTGTCGACATATTGAAGCAGTGATGCCAGGTTTTACCCCCAGGCTGGCATCAGTGACTATATTTCCACGGTACTGGAATCGAATAGGAATGAAGAGAGATGATCCAATCACATCCAATCCAGAGTTGCCAGATTCGAGGGATACGCAGTTCCTTCCCTCTTCATCGAGCCACTCTCCTTTCCCCCACCATGCGAATCAAGTCGGGCGAGCGAGAGAGAGAATAAGTTACTTCCTCTCTCGCTCGCCCGACTTGATTCGCATGGTGGGGGAAAGGAGAGTGACTCGATCGAGAGGGAAGGGACCATAGCAAGGGAATCCCATAGCGATTTGATAATCTCATTCTGCTTCCGTTTCATTCCGGTACGGTGGGAACACATTCACTGTGTTGAAGGGTAGTATGTAACATGCCCGACCGGTAATAAGAGAAAGCGATGGACGTGAACCAATGGGCGTGGTTGTCGCAAACTTCTCTATTTCTCTCTCTTCCTGCTCCGTCTCGCACGTTTTCAGCTCACCAACCTCCTCCATTCTTATATCTCTATGCTGCCAACGGTAGGGCTCAATACTTCCGGGAGGCAGTAAGCCCGAAGGGCTGTTGACCCGGAAAAAATGAACCCGAATGAAATTGAACCCGAAAAAATTGGTAACTATTATAATAATTTGAGCACGACTAGTAACACATGGTGGATTTTCGGGTTTAACTTCGGTCGGGCTTATTGTTTTCGGGTCTACAGCCTTTCGGGCTTACTGCCTTTCGGGCCTATTGAGCCCTACCCTGCCGACTATACATGTACCAACATATGAACATACGTACCCGTAGGGAAGTTTTACTTGTTTTTTCCCTGTTCTTCCCATGGAAGATCTCGGTATTTTCTTGCACGATTTTCCCTAATTTTCTTATGGTTCTTTCCTATTCTTCCATGTTTTTTCCCTATTTTTCCATGCTTTTTCCCTGTTTTCCCATCTCTGTACAAACATATACATATAATATAAATATATGGACATTGTATGCATTTTCATTTGCGAATACATATTTTACAACGTGTAGCGCTTCGCATTGTTATTGGCTCTGTAAACATAAAAATGTCTCATTTGAGTGTTCAAAAAAATTTCAAAAAATTGTAATCAAACTAAGTAATGGGCTATTTTATGGAGCCTTCCGAAGTAGCCGACCTGATCATTTGGTCATGACCAATCAATCAAAGGTGATCTAGTCATGACCAGATGATCAGGTCAGCTACTTCGGAAGGCTCCTATAAATGTTCATTGTTGACTTGAATGTGTATTGTGGAGGTTGAGGTGGGGAAAAATATGATTTTTCTTATCTCAAATCAATTTTATAAGGTCGAAATCACGATATCAAAAAGTGTTGTGTTTTATCGTAGAACAGGCCGTTCGCGGTGGCGAGGTAGTAGTTAACGCGTTCTTTGTCATATGATTGAAGTGGATAAGTGGGACGTATAATGGAAGATCGTGGTCAAAAGCAAACGTATTTATCATGGATAATAATAGATTCGTTCAAACATGTCTTACAGAACAATTATTCACTTCCGAATGAGAAAAAAGTCGGTTCACGTTAGTATCAGGGTTAGGTGACTTTGAAACAGTACGCGTGCGTCAATCGATTCAATGAAATAGATCGAGGTATCGATTAGTCGTTTTGTAATGAGCCGAGCATAAAAACTTATTGATCATTCATTTATTATCTGGAAGTTGCGCAGCTCTAAAGTTAGTGTACCATAAAGATAGGCTCTATTTCCTGGGTATTCCTGATTCGATCCGAATCGACTAGGAATCAGCATCGAACAGATTTATAGAAATATCCATGATATTTTACGTTAGTTACTCAGATAATCTTATTATCATCAAGTTCTAACTGATTTATGAACAGCTGATGTTCAAAAAACGCTTTTCCAAATTTATTCAGTCATCAAAAACAAATTACTTATTTCAATTAATTGTACAATACTATTTTGCACTTTCATAATCAAAATTTAAGTCATCAATATCAAAAACCATTGTAACAATATGCAACGCTTTCGTATCTCGGAAACTCGGCTTTTACAACATATTGTTCATTCAACATTGTTTGATAACATTATTTTGCACTTCAATAATCAAAAATCATATCAGCGCTCTAAACGATCACGTAAACGATATGCAATGCCTTTATATTACAAAAAACTTCCTTTTATAACGAATGGTTACATTCATACTGGGTAATAACATGACTTTGTATTTCATTGTCAAATATATCGCGATTATTGAAATGAAGAAATCCAACAATGAGATTCCATGATATCATTCACACTCACAATATTATATAATGTTTTCGCGTACATTCAAAATGACCATTTCAATGGAGACTCAAGTAATGTGTAATATACATATATCAAAAGCAGCTGACTTCATAGGTCCGAAACACCCGATGCTGAGTCGAAGATTTTTGAAATCGTCATTTATGATATATTTGAGTTTCATAAAAATAACTCAAGAAGACTCTTAGCCAGGATTCTTTTTGGAAACTATAGTTAGGCATTACGTATGTTGAATAAAGTTAACCCTAGAACACAACACTTGTTTTCTCTGCTGCCAAACACAACACTGGGGTATTTTTGTACCCCACGCCTTTGAACACAATTTGTGCGAATATTCACGATGAAAAATGAACTTTGCAATACACCGTTTTCTCCGTTCTTTCGGGACAAAGACGATGGTATGGATTGCAATGCAAAAATTTTATAAAAAAATTGCAAAACATTAGTTTAAAGCAAAAATAAATCACAAAAAATCACAATTTGACCTTTTTCGAAAAAATGAGCATAACTTTTCAAGTTTCCATCCGATTTCAAAAATGATTTTGAAACTTGAGACAATTATCTAGAACACAGATAAAACAAAATTTTGATTCCGTCCAAAAAGTATATTTATTTGCAAAGATGAAAGTTGAAAAGTTGATGATTCTCAAAAAAAGACGAAAGTCAATATAAATGTTATGAAAAAATTTATTCGTGTGAAAATATAATTCTTTACGATTGTGGCTAATGAAATAATTCTCAGAAAAATAGAGAAATGATTAAAAAATTTTTTTTAATCTTCAATTCCACATTTATTGCACTGTATTCGTCTGTGTTCCTCACAGACAGGGGTGTTGCAGCGTGAGCACGTAACTCTCGTCTTTCTGTCGAGCTTCTTCGGGCAGAACTGACAGCGGACTAATTGACCTGGCTGTTTGACAGTTGGGATTCCATTTACACCTAGTATTTGATGTATTGATGATAGAATGTTACGTCGTAGCGTTGGTATTTGCCGACGTCTTTCGAGCTGTGGCTGTAGAAGATCTCGTACGAGCGACTTGATAAAATCTCGTCTTATCATAGGTTCGTGCGCCGCATTCAAATTGTAAAGTATTGCTGCATTTATACTACTCTGATCCAGCATGCCAAAAGAGACGCGCATCGGCCATCTTCGTGTTTTACGTGCCGTTGTATATTCGTGACACAATTGATCAAAAGTATCCGTGCCACCTTCCGTAGAATTGTAGAATGCGATCATTTCGGGCTTATTTGTTGCACTATCTACTCCTTGAGTGTGATGCAACGTTGATAAAAGCAGCACTACTTTATTTTGTCGTGGTGTATATGCTAATAAAGTTTTTGATTCATCAAAAACATATGTTGCCGAAAGAGGCTCTTTTGATTTTTTGAATGAATCTGGTATTTCTGGTTTGTTTTTGCGAAGTGTTCCGACCATAGTTATGTTGTGATTTTTTAACATTTCGTCGAAAGTATTTACTGAACTAAACCAGTTGTCACATGTGATATTTCTAATTGTCCCATGTATTGGTTCCAACAGTTTTCTTATATAAAAGGCCAGTACCTTTTCACCATTCTCGGTTATAACTTTGCCCACGTATGGGATAGCAGTATGCATATAAAATGTCTTCGAATCGTTCATCATAACAACTTTGATCCCATACTTGTCTGGTTTACTACCATTGTTTACTTTAAATGGGCATCGTCCCCTAAAAGACAGCAGCTGTTCATCAATGGTGCGATATGATGCTGGATTGTATGAAGCTGTACATTGTGAAATGAATTTTTGCCAGATTTCTCGAATTGGAGCGAATTTATCGCTTTGTCTACAAGCTGCACGGGTATCTTGGTCATCGAATCGCAAGCACTTGTATATAAATTCAAAACGAGGGGATGGCATCGTTGCTCCGTATAATACTGTACCAAAATCAGCACTCCATAAATCCCTAATATTTGTCCCACTACTCTTTTGCAACCCTGATGCATACAGCAAACCTATGAACGCTTTAAGTTCCATTACATCAAGTGGTTTCTAAGTATTCTCACGATCAATTTGGACTGTTTCACAGTAGTCATCCATTCGTTTGTTGGTGTATAGAACGATGATATTTATTATTTCATCGGTAAATAGGTGCGACCAACTTTCATATGGGGTTCGAATGTTTTTCACAGCTCCAATAGGACCAGGCAAGTATGCAATAATTGATTTATTTCTGGGCATCAAGCGCTGGCGAGGCGTAGAGAACCAACGATACCCGTTTTTTCCATGAACAATTGATTTCTTCCGGCCTCTCTTACTTCCGACACTTCCGGTTCTTGCTCGTTTAGTAGCAGTAGCATCACATTGTTCGTCCTGAAGAAAAAACAAAATTGATATGTTATACTTGTTATACGTAACATATGTACATATATATATATGTATAATTGTTCAAGCACAATATTGAAAACAATAATATTTCGTCAATTACAACCGAAATTGAATTTACAGGTTTTTACAGTAGTCATATATGTATGTACATATTCACTTCATACCCAAGCACAAACATAATGTACCTCTGATTTATCGGACGACGGACTCGCATTTTGCTCCGTTTCGGCATCACTTCCGTTTTCCGTTACACGGAAAAAAAGATGATGTTGGATTTACAACATTTTTAGAAACCCCTAATGTTTCTATGGTGATCGAACGAAACATTGTAAATCCAACATCATCTTTTTTTCCGTGTAAATTTCCGTCCTCTGAAGCCTCATCTACATATTCAACGGCTCGAGAAGTACTAGGACGTAGACTCGATGCGACTTCATCAGCAGAACGCAAGTTATACCTGCTAGCCATGTTTTTACACGTTCTTTCGGAGACAAACAACAACAAAATGTCAGCTACACTGGTGAAAAAATCAATTTATCATTTGTTTTCCAATAAAACACTGCTAATTATGTGAATGTACTTACATGCTGCGAAACCCACTGCAACATTCAAGATTCCACTCGAAATTCAAAAAATATGAATTTTCATATAACCGCACAAAGTACCGACGGTAACACAACACTGGGGTATTTTCGTACCCCACGCTCAATTCGCGTTGTTCTCAGTCGGAATCCAAAGGCAGACTGACGCTTCCAGTCGACTCTCTCCTCTTTTAGAACTCTAATCTGAATTATGGTTAGGGTGCTGGGTCGATAGTTGAGTATATCTACTTTACCTACAACTTTGAAATTGTCTTGGGGTATAAAAATACCCCAGTGTTGTGTTCTAGGGTTAAAATAGTGAGGGTATAAATACTTTTGATTTATGGTTTGAGAAGTCGTTGGCTGAAATTAGAAACATACAATAGCACGGTTGCTGAGGGCTGCCAGGTTGCCAGGCTGAGGGTAACATGCCGTAGCGCTCCCGCTCTACTTGATGTCCCTAATCTCGTTTCAATAATACTCGTGAAAAAAATCTTTAATAATGCTTTCATGATAAATGAAGATTATGTTTGCAGTGGCACCTCGGACAGTAACAAATAAGCTGACGGGTTCGGGTCAGTCCACGCCAATCAATATATAGGTGGTCATAAACACAGTGTGATCGCCACAACACGGAGAGAGGAATAACTCACAGCACACAAGAAATCATTGGAAATATGTTTATATCGGTGAAAGCATGAAGAATTACGGTCATCAATATTGATACATTAATAGAGATAGCGATAATTACTATTTCTCATATTTTCACCAATATTGTGTGCTATGTGTTTACTCCTGCGTCTGTGTATTGTTCCAAGGTCTGATTCAATATGTTATTCCATATGCCTAGATGTGCCGAAAGAAGTGTGCTACTCAGTGATGCCAGCATTTGGTCGACCGAGTCGATTCTCCCTCTCCATCACATCTGTCTGTATAGAAATGTCACACACACAATCAATCACGACCAATATTATAGTAAAGGATAGTTGTATGCATGCCCAAGCAGCAACAGAAGTTCAAAGTATATACGAAATAGAAACGTTCGTAGAATGTACGAATGAGATACGAAGAAGATATAACCCAGATAACATGTAAGCTTGTCATAAGCTTGTCAGACTTGTCATTAGATTGTTCTTGACTTGTTATTGACAACCTTGTCAGTGTAAGGTTGCTACAACTCTGCTGCAAGGGTTTTGTAAGCTTGGACCCTTGTCGTGTGTCAACTAGGAGGCTTATGTCAATCTTGTCACAAGCTTCCCTGACAACATTGTAGCAAGGTTAAATTGCTATCTGGGAATGAAAGTTCATAGAATATTCGAATGAGACCGGTTTGAATATACTGAGAACGTACATAGTACATTCGAAATGTACCATATTCATTCGATCGACGTCCGATTGACGTACCGTCGTATATTCGATTACATACGTTCGATGAATATGCATAGCACCTATGAAACGGTCCCATTGGAATATGCATAGAACATATTTAGAATATTCGAAGAACGTACATAGTATATTCTGGTGCTACTTGGGTGATAATATTATTTGGAAATTGAAACTTGCGGTTAAGTTGAGAACGCAATCAATTCGAATCGATATCAGATAATAATGAGATGTTTCTAATCCCTGTCCAAAAAGTTCGATAGATTCCAATGAATTCCAATAGGCGCTGTGACAAAAACCGCATAGAAACCGATAAGGTATCATCATTTCTGATAGGATTCAGCCTATTGGTTTGTATCGGTTCTTTTGGACAGAGATGTGCCATGTGTATACATGGAAAATCCCAAACAAACTTTCCCAAGATTGTACAGCTGTTTGATATCATTCGCTGGCCGAGGATTTCTCTGTGCGACTTTCAGACTCGGTCGGTTGCTCGATCTATAATTACTTGCCGCAAAAGCGATTCTTGCTCTTCTAGACCAACGTTCCTCTTTTTTTGTCTTTGCCTCCCAGCTTTTAATCATTCTTAATCATTTCTAAAAGCGATCGATTTGAAAATCAGTAAAATCACGTCACGAAAGATTTCAGAGAATGTTTTTTTTTATTTTGGGAATCTTTTGTGTGCCATTCATGCGATTATGCATGAACGAAGTTTGCTATGTACATTTAATATTCAGACAATTGTTTTATTAAGGAAAAATGAAAAAACTGTCGTTCAAATAAACTTGAATGTAAGAATGTAATTTGAATTGGAAAAGTCACATCAAATTCGAAAATGTTTCTTATATCGCTACTTCATATTACATTATATATAATTTAATTCCCTTATAACGAGGTTGTGATTCTCTGTTATTCATAGCGATGGATACTTTCAGATTAAACTCGCTCAGTTTATAATTATCTTTGGTGTGTCCACCAAAAACAATGCTTTGGTTCTTGATATATCGACGACAATGCGCGTCTCTTGGATCAAGGAGGTAACTGGGCTGACGGCCAAAATCGTCTCTGTAGAATTGCATACCAAAGCAGAACAACGCGTTCCCATTGTTCGTTTCATCGATGATTCCTTCGTTTGGCTCTGTAACTGAAATTAGAGGTTCAACGGAAATGGAAGAACGTTTATTCTAATATTCGTGCTATGCTGACAAAGAAACGGTGGTTTTGGTAACCATAGCATACCACGAATTTTGGCTCCGACCATTTATCCGCTCATCACAAGTGGATCCATATGGTCATAACTATATTTTGAGCAATTTTCATTGAAGATATTCAACCCTAGGACTACCCAGCCAGCACAATTGATCAATTCGAATTCATAGAGATTTCCTAAAGACTTCTCGAATAGTCTCCGTTATGCTAATCAATATGTATTCATTATGAATATTTCAAATTCAAAATGAAGTCGTATTGAATGCCGCAGAATTCATTACGAAATCTCGATAAGAATTTTTCCTGAACATGAAGTTGTTCATTCGGAGTTCATTTTGAATTCAAAATATTCATAATGAATACATATTGATGAGGATAACAGGAGCTCTTTGCGGGGACTCTTGTGCTGTATGGGTACACACTGTGTCAATGGAACACAAATGTCACATTCAGTCCACATACCTCATTGTTGGAACCATGGTTGTTATCCTCTTGATTCTCATCGGTGGGATGTCTTTTTTTTCAAAACTGGAAATTCTCAAATGTGGAAACTCTCAAAAAAACCAATATGTACTCATATGAATTGAAATATCAAAATTTCCATAAAAATTATCTGTACCACACCCCAGAAAGGGATTCTAGGGTTGATCGAGCAAATGTAGTCTGCATGGCCATGTCTTCGCTTACAAAATAAAATTGTATTTTCTAATACAAATGGATATGTTGTTCCAACAAGATGAAATGAACATTTCATTTCCAAAAAAAATTATTCCCTTACATCGAATAGGATATACCCACAAGTAACTTGAAAATTACGGAAAATAGTGGACACACATATTATTTTAGTACATTTTTATCTTTTAGGGGTACCTATTGGGTAATTTTTTATATTTTTCCGAGCAACTGCGATCTTTCAGCTTCAAAGTGCCACGAAGAATGTGAAAATATTTTTCAATCAACTAAATGTTTGAGCTCTAAAGTAAAATTGGCTGGAATGTGTTATCCGGTTGCCCCCACGTGAGTCCCATCTAGTACGTGGATGGTAAATGGGACACCCAAACAAATTTCAACCGGGGTATATATGGATGGAAATAATGAAATCATTTGACCGAACCGGAACCAATAAAATATTGATACGTGATACGTGGTGGAATGATCAATATCTTATGAACATTAAAATTTTGATGCCGCACATGAAACTTGTATGGATCACCTTAGTAGAAATCACATTAGTCATCCTTCAGCCGATCACAAGGTCTTATCGAGCCTCGCGAGTCCCTCAGAAGGGCCTAGTGGGACCCTCAAGGTACTTGTGAGTCAAGACCAAGAGATACCTGAAACACTCGCTCTGTGGACATCTTTATTCATTGAAGATGTCTCTGAATATCTATGAATATCTCAGACAAACTTCGAACCTGTCGGAAAACACTGAGTCTTCCTGAAAAACTATGAACATCTCTGAAATCTTCTGGGGAACTATTCACTGAGAAACTCTGGACTTTCCAGTAATTGTCAGCAGAATTTTCCCCCAACGGAAGTGGGGGAAATCAGTTATAAAGAGGTCAAAGGATCGATTCCAATAGGGTAGACAATTTGATGATTCTCTTTCTCAGAATATAATTGGGATCAATTCCAACGTGATTTACGTTTTTTTGTAACCCAAGTAACACAAGAACTTCTCAATCATCATGAAGTAATCAGTCTTATGACTGGTTTGATGAAATCCTCCAACTTTGTCTATTATCCGCTAACCGCTTAATTTCTGCATATTTATGACAAACCTTATCTTGTATAATTTGCTTCATATAACTTAATCTAGGTCTACCTCTTCGAGCATCACCATTCATTCTTGGTTCCAATATTGTTTTCAATGAGCTTTCATGCCTTAAGGTGTGTCCTATCAGATTACTTCTTCTTTTCACGACCTGTCTCAGAAGACTTCTTTTTTCATTTACCTTCTCAAGTACTTCTTCATTTTTTACTTTCTCTATCCACTTTACTCTAAGCATCCTTCTATAACACCATATTTCAAGAGCTTCAAGTCTTCGTTGGTCCGTTTTTTCAATTGTCCAAGTCTCGCAACCATATAGCTCCAAACGTAAATCTCAAAGAATTTCTTCCTGACTGCTAAGCTAATATTCTTCGAACGTAGTAACTTCTTTTGGTGGAAAGTCTGCTTCCCTTGTGCTATTCTCGCTCTCATATCTCTTTCGCTTCCACCGTTTTCTGTAATTATGTTCCCTAGATATTTAAATTCCTCCACTTGCTAGATTGTCTCTGCATCTATTTTGATTTTCGTCCTTCCTGATGTTTTCGCTGGTGTACAAATCATGAATGTTGTTTTGTCCTTATTCATATTTATACAATAGTTTTGTAGTAATATTGCTTTCATAGTGTTGAGCGTATTTTCTAACTCAGCACCACTCGTAGCTGATATAGCTACAGGTTGGTTGAAAAGTTTCTGCGCTCGAAATGAAAGAATACTGTTTTTGTTACGAAATATATTTTCTCATTCAATATAATCTCCTAGAAGCTCAATACACTTGTTCCAATGATCTTCCAATAATTTTATCCCATCCTTATAATGGTTTTCCGGAAGCTCTGCAAAATAACCGTCTACGGCTGCTATGGCCTCTTCATTCGACGAAAAATGCTTTCCACGAAGGAATTGTTTGAGATTTCTGAAGAGATAGTAGTCGCTAGGAGCCAAATCTGGCGAATACGGTGGATGTTCAAGCAATTCGTACTTGAGTTGTTTGAATTTAGCCATCGTCAAAACACTTTTGTGAGCAGGTGCATTATCTTGATGAAAAATGATTTTTTTCTCCTTTCAACCAGGTCTTTTATCACGAATTTTTTCATCCAGCTGATCCAAAAGGCTGCAGTAATATTCGGAGTTGATTGTTTTACCTTTCTGAAGATAATCAATGAACAAAATTCCTTTTGCATCCCAAAAAACTGATGCCATAACCTTCTTTGCTGATCATTGTGACTTCACCTGCTTTGGAGCTGAACAACCAGCTTCAGTCCACTGTAAACGTTCTTGTTTCAATTTAGGATCATGGTGGTAGATCCAAGTCTCATCCATAGTTATGAAACGACGCGAGAAGTCGGTTTTATTCTGCTTAAAACGCTCCAAATTACGCTGAGAAATTTGTTTTCGGTCCAGTTTTTGTTGAATTGTTAACGTGTGCGGCACTAACTTTCCGAACAGTTTTTTCATACGTAATTCTTCATGTAAAATATGGAGTATTCGTTTGTCTGAGATGCCTATGACATTAGCAATTTCACGCTTAGTCAAACTTGGATCTTCACTAACCATATTATATACATGCTCAATGATTTCTGCTGTGGTTGCAGTTTTTGGTCGTCCTTCGCATGGATCGTCTTCAAGGCTGGTACGTTTGAATTCACCAGCCCAAAATTCAACGGTGCGTTCTAAAGGTGAGGACTCCTTATACACTTCTAACAATTGTTCATGAATTTCCTTTGCTTTTGAACCCTTCAAAACAAAGAATCTAATGACCGCACGATATTCAATTTTTTCCATATTAAGAAAAATCAATGACACGTCAACTTCAAATGGCTTGTAAACAAAGAATGAACTGACAGAATGACTTGTAACTTTGCATGTGTTTTCAGGACAGATATACCAACTTGAGAAAGAAAAAGTTTTGAGCTAGCAGTGCTATCTCTTGGTGAGCGCAGGAACTTTTCAACCAACCTGTATGTCATCCGCAAATTTCAACATGCTTACATGTCCACCTTGAATCTGTGATTTCAATTGCACTCGCTCCTTCACTTAGTTCATCGCTGCTCCTATATACAAATTGGAAATCAATGGTGATAGTGAGCATCCTTGTCTCACCCCTCTTCTAATTTGTGCTCCTCCTTTTTGACCCTCTATTTCTATTATTGCGGTTTGATTCTTGAATAATTCATATATTATTCTTCTATCCCTGGAATTAATTCCTACGTTTTTCAAAATCGTGAACATTTTCTCCCAATCAACATCATCGAATGCTTTTTGTATATCTACAAAACCTATATACACAGACTTTTCTCTACTACTGTTCTGAGTGCCAATATTGCTTCCCGCGTTCCTCTATTTTTCCTGAAACCGAACCGATCTTCTGCTAATCTACTCTCTATTTTATTCTCTATTCTCCTGTATAGAACTTTTGTCGGTATTTTCGAGACATGTGGAGTTAAACTAATCGTTCTGTAGCTCTCGCATTTGTCTGCTCCTTGTTTTTTTGGAATGGCGACAATTGTATTCTTCTGGAAATCTTTCGGTGCTTCTCCTCTTTCGTACATATCTCTGACCGATTCAAACAGTGCGTCAGGAGTCCTTCGACTGGTGGCTTTGATGAGGTCCGCACTTATGCCATCTATTCCTGGCACTTCGTTATTTTTCAATTCTTTCCAAGCCCTGTCAAATGCTGATCTCAAAATTGGATCTCCCAACTCTTCTTCATCGACATCTTCCTGCCTCTCTAAAAATTCTATATTATCGCTTCCTTTATACAGGTCTCCTGAATGATTAATCCATCGTTCTATTTTTTCCTCCGTTCTTATCAATTGTCTCCCTAGAGAATTTTCAATCTTACTGCTTCTAGATTTCATTTGTCCAAAACATCTCTCAACAATCCTATATGCCTCATCTATTTTCCCTAAATGTAATCTTACCTCTATATCCTGACATTTTCCCTCCAACCATTGTTCTATTGTTTTCCTTGATTCTCACATTATTTTATTCCTCAGTGCCTTGTATGTCTGCTGGTCCTGTTCGCTACTCTTATTCTTGTATTTCCACCTTCCATCAATTGAATCGAGAATTCCTTCCGTTATCCATGGTTCCTTAGGCTCTACTCCATCGTTCTTCAAAATTCCATCTGCACATTGTTCTATGTTCTCCTTCATATTTGTCTCTATTTCCAAGTCTTTCTCTTGTCGATCTTCCAATTTTTCGTCGAACATCACTTTGAATGCCTCCTGTGTTTGTTCTTGTTTGAGATTCTTCAAATTTCATCTTTTTCGCATTTCCCTTTTCTTCTCCAGAGCTTCGAATTTCAGAGAACATTCCATCAGCAACATATTGTGATCACTATCTATATCCACGCCTGGATAAGTTCTACAGCTTTTCACCTGATTTCTAAATCTTTGTTTCACTAATATGTAATCAACTTGGTATATTGCTGTATCTCCTGGCATTTCCCAAGTATAGATTCTTCTTCGATGATTTTTGAATAAGGTGTTGGCAATAACCATTTCATGGCTTTCCCAGAATTCGATAAGGGATAAGACAATCAGCTCCTTATTTGTCGCTATTGATGGGTTAGGGGTTAGTCTGAGAGTCATTCAATTGATGAAATTGAATAGTTCATTAGAAACATGACGGAAAAGTGGGATCTATATTAAAGTTTCAATGCATCACTCACTTTTATTCGTTGGATGACGCATTAAATTAGGTGTCCATTTTTGTATTATGCCATCAAGGGCAACTGTTGTCTTTCCCCTCACTGAATGATCCCCATTCATGAATCAAAATGAAAATTATGAATCCAAGAATTATAAAAAGACTTTAATGAATATCAGTTGCTCAATTCAAAATGATGGGGTTCTATCACGGTTCTGAACTGCTGAATCAAATCTTTGTTCCTCTATAATTGAGGGTCTGGATGCAATAACCGGGCGAGCGCTCGAACTCGTTTCAAGTCTGACACGGGAGACCAGCAGAACGAGAAAAAAAAATTCGTCAAAATGAAAAATAAAAAATATAGCCTGTTAGAACTCATTAAGACACACGTTTTCCCCATAGAAAAATCTTCTCTATCATCAATAGTTTGTGAGATAAAAATTAAAAATTGAAGAGTTTTCATTTCCTCAAAATCAATACAATTCAAAATATATATTGCGATTACTCGGCGAGAAGTAATGGGAATGACTTGAAATTCAGTATACGCCTTTATCATTGATCCCCAAGGACAACTAGTGAGTGGAAGTTGTCAAAATATTTCATCATTCAATGAATATTTAATAATAAACAAATGCTTTCGAGAAGACGCGCTTGCTAGGTTCCACGGAAGAAAGTGTCGAGGGAATTTTCGATTTGAGAAAACTCAAAGCGACAAAGTTGTTCATCGATGTTCGATGAAGTTTTCCTGGAATTTTCAGATCAATCGAGTGAAAAATCTGGAAGTTATTGAACAATGTTTACGGTGCCACGGCTCGCTTACCGTCGCGGCAATGCTATGAGAGCCTGGATGCAATAACCGGGCGAGCGCTCGAACTGAGGTGAAAGTATTGTCCAAGCTGTGGGAAAAATACTGGGAGATAGGTCTTGGAAAATCAATTCAAGTCTCTTGTTATGATTTTTTCCTACGATCGATAGTTTTTGAGAAGAAAAAATAAAAATTACCTATTGTTTTAGAACAAAAATCAATGTTTTTCAACATTGAAGTCGTTCTGACTCTGTCATTTTTCAACGTATTAGGATGAATCTTACGTATTCTGATTCATAAGACTTCCCGGAAGTCGACAATGTCGAAAAGATTTGTAAAAATTGATAACAAATTCATAAAATTTTGATTCGAAGTGAAAACGACGTTTTGCATGATTTGCATTAAAAGAACGTGCAATGCTTTGCATTAAACGTTATGAACAATTCAATATGTATGATATGTATTTCATTACAAAACATGTCATTGAAACTGTTCATAAAGTCTGTTTTATAAATTCTATTGTATAAGATTTTATTAGGAATGTAAAAATGTATATATCAATAAAATATCTATACCAAGCAAATATTGAAAAACATAACATGAGAAGAATAATAATTGTTTGAATAAATGATCCTGATACTGGTTTGTACAAAATTGACTTGTTAGAAAATGAGAAACAATTTCTCCTGTGAGCCAACATTTTTCTTTGCACGTAACAAACATGTTGTGTACAAAACTTATCTTTCACAAGATGAGAAACCCTTTTTGTCAAAACGATTTTCCTCCAAAGTGAACAGTTTGCCAATAAAAACGTTATGAACAATTGAATTGTTTATCACGTTTGATGCAAAGCATTGCACGTTTTGTTAATGCAAATCATGCAAAACGTCGTTTTCACTTCGAATTAAAAATTTATGAATTTGTTATTAATTTTTACAAATCTTTCCGACATTGTTGACTTCGGGGAAGTCTTACGAATCAGAATACGTGAGATTCATCCTAATACGTTGAAAAATGACAGAGTCGGAACGACTTCGATGTTGAAAAACATTGATTTTTGTTGTAAAACAATAGGTAATTTTCATTTTTTCTTCTCAAAAACTATCGATCATAGGAAAAAATCATAACAAGAGACTTGAATTGATTTTCCAAGACCTATCTCCCAGTATTTTTCCCACAGCTTGGACAATACTTTCACCTCAGTTCGAGCGCTCGCCCGGTTATTGCATCCAGGCTCTCATAGCATTGCCGTGACGGTAAGCGAGCCGCGGCACAGTAAACATTGTTCAATAACTCCCAGATTTTTCACTCGATTGATCTGAAAATTCCAGGAAAACTTCATCGAACATCGATGAACAACTTTGTCGCTTTGAGTTTTCTCAAATCGAAAATTCCCTCGACACTTTCTTCCGTGGAACCTAGCAAGCGCGTGTTCTCGAAAGCATTTGTTTATTATCAAATATTCATTGAATGATGAAATATTTTGACAACTTCCACTCACTAGTTGTCCTTGGGGATCAATGATAAAGGCGTATACTAAATTTCAAGTCATTCCCATGACTTCTCGCCGAGTAATCGCAATATATACAGGGTGGGGCATTTAAAGTGTCGCGGGCGTTATTCCAATATTTGAAGAATGATGAATTTCCGGTTCAATATATCGAATTTATACACGAAGAGTCAGGTACTCGTACAGGGTCGGACTTCTGCACCAACACAGCACTACAGTCCCAGAGAAATTCATAAAGAATCTTTATTCAACTGTCTGTGTTCTTTATGAATCCTTCCGAAATTCTTCTGGAACTGTGGTGCTGTGAGGGTGGATTACCTTATTTAGATTAAATCCCAACTCCCCATCGGATGAAGATCTTTGGATGTTTTTTTTTAATCAAATGGGGGAGCGCATGTTGTATCATTCTAGGGAAGTGGATCCCCGGAAACAATCGGAAATGATGAATGACAATGGATCCATCAACAAATCAAGGTAAATAAGAAATAAGTGTAAAAGGATTGTACACATTTCTTAGCCCCTAACCAAAGTGAATTGTTAATAAACATTAGGTATCAATCGGAGTCATTGATGAGATGTGTCTTGAATTGTTGGTAGGGTTATCACCTCGAATCGGAATGCATTAGGAAAAATTAACAAACATTCCTGATTAGTTTTCATCACCTTTTTTGAGGAACACTTGGTTTATCGCCATTCCAACTCAAGAAATCATAAGTAGACATTGGTGACCAATCGCGATAATTGATAAATTATGTCTGGAATTGTATCCTCCCATGGGAGTCAGAATTCAAAACTCCGGATGGGGGCTATGGGATTTGTAGGGAAGACACAAATTCCGCATCAAATTGGGAGCTTGCAACACATCTGCGAATGGCGTTCTTTGGACCCGAATCCAACCGTCTTTGATTTCATGAGATCGGTCGATCCTTCGCCTAGATATAGCAATTTCTACATTCCAGATGTAGTTTCCCTCTATTCCCAAATAATATCCATGTTCACGCAAATACGCGCTTCAGTGTGGGATTTAAATGCGGTGTTCAAAATGGTTACCTGAATGGTCGCGGGTGCACCATCCTGCTGAAACCAAACTGCATCGAAATTTGGTCCTGAAAGTCTATGGATATTGGGAACCATATCCCCAATCAGCATGACCCTATATTCTCCTGCGGTCATATTTCTCTCGATAAGAAATGAACCTATGATATGCGCATTCAATATTCCTGCCCAAGCATTCAATTTTTGTGGGTATTGGGTTTTCGATTCGGACTTCCAGTGAGGATTGCTGTCACTCCAGTATCTCCAATTGTGTCTATACACATTCCCATTCAACATAAATGTAGCTTCGTCAGAAAATACTATATTCTGCATGGAATTAGGGTCTTCATCAACCTTTTGCATGATGGTTTCGCAATATTCTAGGCGTCCATCGGAATCATCTTCCCTTAATTCTTGGACTGAATGTATCCTGTGAGGATGAAATTCATTTCGTCTGAGAATCCTCAGGACCGAATTATGGGAAATATCATGGTCACGAGAAATTTGTCTTGCGGAGGTAATTGGAGTATCTACAACTGTTTGTAAAATATCTAACGTGACTTCATCAGACGTCGCTGTCTTACGTCTGCCCGATCGCGGCAGATCTTCAACACTCCCTGTTTTACACTCTTCGAAACTGTTGTTGCAGAAATACTCGGCTGACCCATTCTGGGTTCAGCATTGAATGAGCCCGCAACTTCTCTGCATGAGCGTTCTCGATCACCATATTCCTTCATCATTGGGATGGAAATCCTTTTTTCTCCGAAATAGACATTGAGATAGATTCATGGAGGATCATCATCATCATGAAGTAATCAGTCTTGCGACTGGTTCGATGAAACCCTCCACCCCTGTCTATCATCCGCCAAACGTTTAATTTCTACATATCTACTACATCCCTTGTCTTGTACGATTTGCTTCATATCACTTGCTCTAGGTCTACCTTTACCAGTTTTACCATTCATTTTCCCTTCCAATATTGTTCTCAATAAACTCCCATGCCGTAATGTGTGTCCTATAAGATTGCTTCTCCTTTTCACGATGTGTTTCAAAAGATTCCTTTCTTCATTTATCTGCTCGAGTACTTCTTCATTTTTGACTTTGTCTATCCATTCTATTCTGAGCATCCTCCTATAACACCACATTTCAAAAGCTTCAAGTCTTCGTTGATCAGTTTTCCCCATTGTCCAAGTTTCGCAACCATATAATGCTGTGCTCCAAACGTAACTTTTCAAGAATTTCTTCCTTACTTCCAAGCTTAAATTTTTTGAGCATAATTACTGTCTCCTTTGATAAAAAGCCTGTTTCCCTTGTGCCATTCTTGCTCTTATATCTCTTCCGCTTTTGCCGTTCTCTGTAATTATGCTTCCTAGATATTTGAATTCTTTCACCTGTTCAATTGTCTCGGTATCTATTTTGATTCTCGTTCTTCTAGCTGTTTTCGCTGCTGTACACATCATGAATTTTGTTTTGTCTTTATTTACATTCATACAATAGTTTTCCAATAATATTGTTCTCATGGTGTTGAGAATATTTTCTAACTCAGTACTACTCGTGGCCAATATAGCTATGTCATCCGCGAATCTCAACATACTTATATTTTCTCCCTGAATCTGTAATTTCGATTGAATTTCCTCCTTCACTTCGTTCATTGCTTCTTCTATATATGAATTCAAAATCAGTGGCGATAATGAGCATCCTTGTCTCACCCCTCTTCTTATTTGTGCTTCCCCTTCCTGACCCTCTATGTCTATTATTGCACTTTGATTCTTATATAATTCGTATATTATTCTTCTATCTTTATAATTTATTCCCACCTTCTTCAGGATCGCAAACATCTTCTCCCAGTCCACATTATCGAAAGCCTTTTGTATATCTACAAAACCTATGTACACAGATTTCTTCAGCGCTATCCTTTTCTCTATTACTGCCCTGAGTGCTAAGATTGCTTCTCGCGTTCCCCTATTTTTTCTAAAACCGAACTGATCCTCTGCCAATCTACTCTCTATTTTATCTTCCATCCTCCTGTATATAATTTTGGTCAGTATTTTCGAAGCATGTGAATTCAAACTGATCGTTCTGTAGTTCTCGCATTTGTCTGCCCCTTGTTTTTTCGGGATAGCGACAATTTTATTCTTTTGGAAATCTTCCGGTACTTCTCCTTTTTCGTACATATCTCTAATCAATTCAAACAGTGCGTCGCGAGTTCCTTCACTGGAGGCTTTTATAAGGTCCGCACTTATGCCATCTATGCCTGCCGCTTTATTATTTTTCAATTCTTTCAAAGTCTTGTCGAATTCTGATCTCAATATCGAATCTCCCAATTCTTCCTCATCTACATCCTCCTCCTTCTCTAATAGTGCTATATCATCGTTTCCTCTATACAAGTCTTCCAAATGATTGATCCACTGTTCTATTTTCTCTTCCGTTTTTATCAATTGTCGTCCTAGAGAGTTTCTAATCTTATTGCTTCTAGATTTCATTTGTCCGAAAAATCTTTTAATAATCCTATATGCTTCATCTATTTTTCCCAAATGCAATCTTATTTCTATTTCCTGACATTTCTCTTCTAACCACTGTTCTTTTGCTTTCCTTGATTCTCTTATTATTTTATTCCTCAATAATTTGTATCGTTGCTGGCCTTCTTGGCTATCATTATTCTTGTATTTTCTTCTTTCATTTATCAATTCTAAAATTTCTCCCGTTATCCATGGGTTTTTAGCTTCTACTCCATCATTCTTCAAAATCTTATCCGCACATTCTCTTATATTCCCCTTCATCTTTGTCCATCTCCTCTCTATTCCCAAGTCTTTCTCTTTTTGATCTCCCAATTTTTTATGGAGGATATGAAAAATAATCCAATTTATTCAAGAATGTTCGAGGATATCCAAAATGAACAAAGTCATCCGGAAATGTTCGAGAATTATCGAAAATATCGAAAGAAGAGGAATTTATTCGAGAATGCTTGAGAATTATCAAGAATGTCGAAAATGATCGAATTCATCCGAGAATATTCGAGAATTATCGAAAATGCTGAGGATAATCGAATTTGCCCGAGAATATTCGAGAATCATCAAAAATATCGGGAAGGAGCGAGGTTATCCGAAAATTTTTGAGAATTATCGAAATTGTCGAGAATGAGCGAATTCATCCGGAAATGTTCGAGAATTATCAAGAATGTTGAAAACAATCAAATTTGTCCGAGAATATTCGAGAATTATCGAAAATATCGGAAAAGAGCGAAGTTGTTCGAAAATGTTTGAGAATTATCGAAAATAAGCGAATTTATCCGGAAATGTTATGAGAAATGTTATCAAGAATGTCGAAAACAACCAAATTTGTCCGAGAATATTCAAGAATTATCGAAAATATCGAAAATGAGCGAAGTTGTTCGAAAATGTTTGAGAATTATCGAAAATAAGCGAATTTATCCGGAAATGTTATGAGAAATGTTATCAAGAATGTCGAAAACAACCAAATTTGTCCGAGAATATTCAAGAATTATCGAAAATATCGAAAATGAGCGAAGTTATCCGAAAATGTTTGAGAATTATCGAGAATGTCGAAAATAATCAAAATTATCCGAAAATGTTTGAGAATTATCGAAGATGAGCGAAGTCATCCGAAAATGTTCAAGAATTGTCGAAAGTATCGTAAAATGATGGGAAATGATCGAAAATAGCCAGAAATGGTGAGGAACACAAAAAAAAATGAAAATTATGATTCGAAGGAACAGGTGAGGAAAACTTGTGAAAAATCCTTAATCAACAGTTTCAGAGACGTTATAAGGCGAGTGCGGCGTGGAACGCTGGTATGAGAAAGTTGGAGAGGGAACTTTGGCTAGGGAGCTACGTAATGTGTGCAATCCTCCTACACTTATTTCTCATTTATCTTGATCTGTTGATGGATCCATTATTATTCATCATTCCCGATTGTTTTTGGAAATTCAATTCCTCAGAATGATACATCATGCGCCCCCCCCTCATTTGATCAAAAGAAAACATCCAAAGATCTTCATCCGATGAGGAGTTAGGAAGGTCTACACTGGCTCTGACTGCTCTCAGAACAATCTTCAAGTGGTCATAATTCGGCGAAAAACTGACCGATTTCAGAAAACAAAGGACGGTTGTATTCGGGCTAGAAATCCCCATTGAATGAGCTATCGCAAGCCCCCACACCTCATTCAAGATTTCCGCCCCCTCCCCATCACCGAGTGGGGCAAAAAACATGTGTGTGGACAAATGAGGCTGCACGCTCTAATTTTCAAGATATCGGGATGTTTTTTCTTCAATTGAAGCTAATTGAATTTGGAATCGATCTGTCTAGCCAGATTTCCATATTTAGTTTGAAGTATGGGATTATTCAGGGATATATGGGACGTAGAAAATACGGTGCCATCGACGAGTTGACGTGTACAAGATCATCACCTTAAAATCACCGGAGTACGGTGTATATGGTGGGGAATAGTCAGATGAGTCCCCATGATTACATTTCCATGATAGGGAAGCTGCCCAAGTCAGGAGCAATTCAGTATGATTGTTTCGAATGTTGGAAATGTGATTTTTCGATGTTTGAGACCTTATAGCTAGCAAACTTAGGAAGTACAAGGGATTTCACTGGAAGGGAATCTCAAGATGAGTCCCCTAAGCTATATTTTTATCGTGGAGGAGGTACCCCAGTCAAAGGCGATTCGGTATGATTTTTTAGTATGTCGGAAATATGATTTTTCGATCTTTGGGACCCTATAGCTCCCGAACTGAGTAATTACAAACGATGAAACTGATATGGAATCTTGACATGAGTGGCCTGTCCTATATTCTCATGATAGCAGGGTTGCCGGAGTTGCCGGAGGGGCAATTGGGCTGGATTTTTTAAAATATCGGAAATATGATTTTTCGATGTTTGAAACTTCATAGCTGGGAGATTCAGAAGATACGAGGAATGGAACTGATAGGGAATCTCAAGATGAGTCCTCTGAACTATATTTTCGTCGTGGAGAAGGTACCCCAGTCAAGGGTGATTCAGTATGATTTTTTAGTATGTCGGAAATATGATTTTCCGATCTTTGGGACCCTATAGCTCCCGAACTGAGTAAATACAAACGATGAAGTTGATAGGAAATCTTGAGATGAGTCCCCTGAACTTCATTTCCATGGTAGCAGGGTTGCCCAAGTCAGGGAGAATTAGGTATAATTTTTTAATATAATGGAAATATGGTGCGTCGATCTTTGAGACTTCATAGCTCTCAAACTGAGGAGGTACAAATGATGAAACTGATGAAGAGTCTCGAGATAAGTCCTCTGGATTATATTTCTTGGTAGGGAATTCGCCCCAGTCACGGAGGATTCACTTTGATGTCTCAAATTATTGGAAATGTAATTCTTCGATCTTCAAGGCCTCATGGCTCCCAAACTAAGACAGTATAAACGATGGAACTCATAGGGAGTTTCGGAATGAGTCCACTGAAGTATATTTTCATGATATCAGGGTTACCAAAGTCGGAGGTAGTTCAGTATGATTCTTTAAAATATTGGGAATATGTTTTTTCGACTTCTGAGATCCTATAGCTTCCAAACTGAGGAGGTACGAACGATGAAACTCACAGGGAATCTTGAGATAAGTCGCCCGGACCATACTTTCTTGATAGGGGAGTTGCCCTAGTCAGTAGGGTAAAGTGAAAAACAAAAAAGTCTCTGAATCGAATCGTAATAGTGCGGAAAAGTTGCTACTCTTCGAGACAAACTCAGGGGAAAAAAAATTTTGAAATCGGATGAGATCTTCAACTCGCGCATTTCGTTTAAAGTTTTTGAATTCCATCGAAAATTCAAGGATATTTCAAAATATTCCAGGTTGCTTAATTATTGTCCGATCGAGCTAATTTTTGGTTTGTCGCATTATGTTGAGATTTTTAATGGAAAAAAAAACATATCCCCCTCCTCCCTCCACGAGGAGGGGGTAACACAGAAGGCCTTCACGGGGTCATAAAGCACGTTTTCCTCTCAAATCACCCTAAAAAGGTGTCGACGCCTTACAGTTACATCGAAACAATTTCCGATGTATCATAGAAAATCCTTATCGCTTCAATTATTATATGAACTGAGTTGCTTATGGGGCATAAACTCAATGGCTGGCATTCCTTACTTGTCTTTGCTAATTATCCAGTAGCACAGTAGAGTTGTATCGTCGCAGCGTTATTGCAGACTGAGTGTCTCATAGAACATCCACACGCACTTGTGTGCATTGCATGTATTTCTACATACACATTCTTGATTATCGGTTGTATCGTCGCAGCGTTATTGCAGACTGAGTGTCTTATAGAAAATCCACACGCACTTGTGTGCATCGCATATATTTCCACCTACACATTCTTGATTATCTGTTGTATCGTCACAGCGTTATTACAGACTGAGTGTCTTACGAAAAATCCACACGCACTGGTGTGCATCGCATATATTTCCACATACACATTCTTGATTATTGGTTATCAATGTCCCTGACACGTAAAGACACGGCGTGTCCTTTCTTCGGGGCCCCAAGACCATTGCCGCTTTCCTTCCTCCCAACATCTGCGGATGTCGTGAGAGCTTTTCACCAGGAAAGATATAGACTGTGCTCCGGGAAGAAAGTCAACTTTTCTTTAGTGGCTAGCAGTGTAGCCTCACAATTGGAAGCATTGTATTGCAAAGCTTCCATTCCTGCCGTTTCTCATGCCAGAATAATACAAAAAATAAAAGTCCTGCATGACAAATATTATGTTCTCAGAAAATCTTACAACAGGGAAAAAAACACATGAAAAGTACAAGAACTTTATCCAAGAGTCATGTGAAACTTTATTCGATATTTCTACATGTAAATGTCCTATGACATTTGAGTGCATTTGCAACAAATCTTTAAGTGCATGCATTTGCTCCAATCCTGTTGTCATTCAATGCAGGTGCCCTAAAGACAGAAAAATACCTGTAATAGAACTCAAGTTTCTGTATGCACAAAGGTATTTGAGGAAGGGGAAAATTGGAGCCAAAGATTTGACAGAAACCAAAAGATTGACAAAACAAATGCAGAGGAAAGAACGTAGTAATCTTCTGCAGCACTCCTCTATAGAAATTGCTGCAGGTCCGTCTTCTTTTAGCACTATTCCTGAAACAGAAAATAAACATTTTGAAGAAAGTGACAATGGACAGCACGATGCAACCTTTCAGTTCCCACGCTCAACGTCTTTCGTTTCTGAAAAAAAACAAATGCGTTTGTCATTGCCAGCAACTGGGGAGATATGTGATCGGTATGGGGTTTCTGACAGAGCAGCAGCAGCCTCAAGCTTCAAGCTTCAAGCTTCAAGCGTGCTGAAAGATGTGGGATTAGTCACTAATGAAAATTCATCTATGATTATTGATCGAAGCAAGATTAGACGTGAGAAAGAAAAATGCAGAGCTAGTTTAGTTGAAGCGCAGCTCATTGAGCGACAAGCAGAGGGTCCTAAGTGTTTGTACTTTGACGGCAGATCAGATAACACACTGTACTTGGGAGAAAGAAACGGTAAACCCTACCAAACAGAGAAAAAAGAAGAACATATTTCTGTTATTGAGGAACCTGGCTCGGAATATGTTTGCCATATAGTACCAGATTCAAAGACCGGAAGGGATACAGCCCTCAGCATTGTGAGATACTTCGAAGACAATGCTATAGATACATCTGGTATTGCGGTTATCGGTTGCGATGGTACAGCAACAAATGCTGGCTGGAAAAATGGAGCCATTAAACATATTGAGATGAAATTACAAAAACCCTTACAATGGGTTATCTGCCTCATGCACTTTAACGAATTGCCTTTGCGGCATCTCATCGAAGATCTTGATGGGGGAACAAGTGATCCTCATTCATTCACAGGTGCTATCTGCAAACAACTTGCAGAATGTGAGTCGTGGCCTGTGGTTGATTTTAAGCCGATCAGCTGCGTTCTGCCAGAGATTGATTTCAAAATCCTCAGTAAAGATCAAAGATATTTGAACGAGATTGCTCTCAGCATTGATTCAGGATCCTGTTCAACAGATCTAGCCAACCGTGACCCGGGACCAATAGCACATGCTCGTTGGTTGACCACAGCTAACAGAATTCTTAGGCTATATATTTCCACTGCAAACCCGTCAGAAACCCTGCAGCTTATAGTGACATACATATCACACGTATACGCACCACTTTGGTTCCAAATTAAGACAAAATCTTCTATTCTTGAAGGACCAAAACACATTTTTGATTGTATCAAAAGATGTCGAAAGTTACCTCCTAAAGTAAGGAATATTGTACATAAAATCATTCAGACAAACGGCTTCTTCGCCCATCCAGAAAATGTTCTGCTGTCTATGATAATGGATAACGATGAGCGCATTAGAGAACTAGGTCCATGGCGAGTCCTCGGAACAAAAGAAAAACCTGTGACAAAAAAAGCTTTTGTAAGGACTTTTAAAGTACCTGAATTTAATTTTGAAGCGCAAGAGTACTTTGACATCATCAATTGGTCTAAGGTTACACTTACTTGTCCCCCACTCTTGTCTTCTCTTTCCGCACAGCAAATTTCGATGCTAATTAAGGAGAAACAGAAACCAACACTAGAAATAGACCTGAAAAAAGTCCCCTGTCACACTCAGGCAGTAGAAGGGTATGTAAAACTGGTAACAAGAGCCAGTAAAGAAGTATATGGACACGACAGGAGAGATGGCTACATTCGAGCAACTCTTAACTCTCAAGCAGAAATGCCACAATTCGAAACAAAATCTGACTTCAAATAGAGTCCATGCCCACATTTGGTTGGTTGGTTGGGTAGGGCGTGGGTGGAACTCGCGGTGCAGCCACCTTCTCGTGGTGAGTTCTGAGTCGTGACAAGTGTGACGGGCGAAGAGCTGCATATATTGCATACTGTAATAAAACATGGATATAACCCCTCCCCCAGGCGCGAATCCAAAGGGGGGGCGGTAGGGGCAATTACTCCTCCCAAGCCAACCAAATATGTTCCGGCAATGGGGAGTTTTTGTATTCCTACGATCTTTATTCTTTTTAAAGTTCAAATAAGTACTTTTCACCCCCCCACCCCAAGACAGATCTCTGGATCCGCCCCTGCCCTCCTCTCCTTTCTACCCCCTTTGCCGTTATTCGGAAGGGGGATTCAATTGAAGTAATGATATTATTCTATACAGTGGGAATTATTGCGATATAACGGGACGGTGTCGACAGAGTTATTTAGGGCGATTTGAGGCAAAAATGGACTCTCTGATTCGCTTCAAGCTTTATCAAGGAGGGGAGGGAGTATATTTTTCTCCAATAAAAACCTCAATATAATACCACAAACCAAAAATCAGCTTGATCGGACAATAATCGAGCGAACTCGAATATTTTGAAATATGTAAATGTCAAATCCATACACAGTTCAAAATTTTGTGGTAATAACGATCCACTCAAAATTTCTGTTCGAAATCAACACAAAAGAGTATCAAACTGTCAAGTTTTTAATGTAAACTTAACACTCTCGTGTTGATTTCTCAAATGCTTTCCCTGTACAAGGAAAAACTCTCAATTGACATGAATAGGATATTTGCATCGTGAAATCACAATTGGATAGATGAATCACGATATTTGGTTAGGTTCAGAAAACTTCGTGACCATAAACAGATGAAATCGTGAAAATTGTAATTCCACACTGGAAATGAATATGCCATTGATCGCGGTTGATCAAATGTTTTTTGATTACGCTTTCAATCAGAATTACCATTGGAAATGAATTTTTCTGATCGGTTTACCCAGATTTTTTTTTACAAGGTTGTGTCAATATTCGACACAAATTCTGAATGGACCATTTGGGACTTGCGTGTTTGTTAAGAATCCACAAAATTTTCTACCTTGTACCTTACATGACTATCTCATACATTCAAAGTTTCTTTTTTCAATCAGACAGCACATGACATTCGGCGTACCAATGATGTGGAGGAAACCATTTTGTCACGTTACCGACTGCTATTTTTGTTGAAGCACCTACACGGGTTTCGGAAAAAGTATGCGATGAGCTCATGCAAATGTACAATCTGTTACATTTCCGATACCCCACTCAAACACACTTCCAATCCCTAAGTGTCCCAATGCATGTAACCCCGAAACATGTGACGATTCACTAGCTGGTCTAGGGGCAGATAATGATAGCGATTTCAATTCTACAGAAGAGCACCATCTTTTAACTCAGGCTGAATTGGATGATTGGGTGAGGGATTTGGGGCTTCCAAAAGAAGCAGCAGAATTACATGCATTTTGGATGGAACAGTACAACTTTTCAGCTGCGAATGTTAGAGTAACATACTATAGAGACCGTGATAGGGCTTACTCAAAGTATTAAACTATGAGAGAGCGAATATGCTTTCGCGAAAATATTTCTGGTTTGTTCAAGGAACTTGAACAACCTTACAATGCAGAAGAGTGGCAGTTATTTGTCGACAGCAGTAAGACTAGTTTGAAAGCAGTCCCCTTACATAACAGGAAGGAAAAACCGTCGATACTCATCGTACATGCTGTCAACGCTAAAGAATCGTATGAAACAATGGTCAAATTGTTGGAATACGTAAAATATGAAGAACATGGTTGGGAAGTTTGTTCTGATTTGAAAGCAGTGGGCCTGTTATGTGGAATGCAGCGATGATATACGAAATATTGCTGTTTTTCATGTCTCTGGGATAGTCGTGCTCGTGAACATCACTACAAGAAAAAACAATGGCCAAAAAGAAGGACCCACACATAGGATGAGAACAGCGTGAAATATATGCCTCTCGTCAGAGAAGAGGACATTATTCTCCCACCATTGCACATCAAATTCGGACTTCTCAAAAACTTTGTCAAGGCATTGAACAAAGACTGTATCAATTGTTGTTTCAGATTTTCCAAACTGATGCTAAAATTTATTGTATAATCTTCAATCTCGTCAAAATTAGTAAAATGTACACGAGTCAGAACGAAATTACGAAGATTCTCGGAGAAAATATTTCATGTTCAAGTTTTTGAAAAAGATTATTAAGTTGAAATTAATTCTTGCCCCGAATCTCAACTGATCGAAATTTTGAAATCTTTTAAGACTTGGCTGAGTATCATAGAATTTCAAGCCCTCATCACTGACTTTAACACTCTATGACGGAAGATTTACTTCACAATTATTCCATGATCAATACATGCACTGAAAGTTTCACGAGAAAATCACGTATATAGGTATTTCAAGCAATGATTTGCTATGCTGAAAATTGAAGTGGATTCAAAATTCGCACGATAGAAAGAATTGAAGAGGATCTATTTTTTCATACAACAGGGAGATCTTTGACGTGTATCCAAAAATTTTGAATTTTGAAACCCTTCAAAACAGAAAAAATTTTCCGAATTTTTGTTTTCAAATAAACAATAGAATGAATTTCTGGGATAACAAAATCCCACTTCTGATTTCACTTTATTTGTTATAAATAAACAAATTGTTATGGTATCAGAAAATTTTGAATTCTGACACCAGGTTATTTTTCTTTTTAGGGAAATAACCAGAACTAGGGTGCATGCTCGTACCAGAATATCAGGATGAAGGTTGAGGACGTTAATTGTTATTCCCCTATACAGGGGTGGAATTCATTCTATTGATTAAATGTGACAATTCGATTGAGTTACTCAATTTGTAAGATTTAGGTTTGAATTTTATTGATTTAGATTTCAACAATTCCGCAAATCGAAATTCTGACAGATATTTTTTGGAAAAACAAAAATTAAATTCCCAGTATCTCATTACTTACTGTAATCGTCGCTTCTCTCTCTCTCTCTCTCTCTGGGTCTTCTGTGGGGAGTCACCTTCAAGTACACTTTCCTCAATAATATGCAACCTCTTAAGTCTCTTTGCTGCAATAGATTTATTTTCCTTTTCTTCTTACAATCCACAATTTCACACTTTACAGCTTGACTCCACTTAACAGTTAATATTATCAATATTTTTGATATACTGAATGAAAGGTAATAATGACGTTGGAAACAGATCGGATCCATGAAGAATCCATGAAATGAAATATGGTTTTTCACGAATTACACACGCAAAGTTCTGTATCACGACAATACAAGCTCGAACGCGCGGGACCCAGCGATTACGCGTGACACACAACTTGATGTAACGAAGTGCCAGCATTTCTTCCCTTCTGCTTTCCTCGTCGACTTCGACCTCCCTCAGACTTACGTTGATGGCATGTCGAAGCCGACGAAGTTCTCAGAACTAGACAATGCAGGGCCAGCAGTTCGGACTTCTCTCACGTACCAACGTGAGACAAATCATGAAACTGGATCTGGCCTGCGATAATTCGTGACAGGCACTTTCGTATCGTTTGACTTCAAGGAGTCATTGTGTACGAAAGTAACCCGAGTTCACAAAGGCTTTTTGAGAATAAAACTTAGATTAAATTTGAAATCTTATATTGTTGAATTGTTACGGATCGTAACAACGAAAATCATCTGAACTAACAAGGAACGAGAGACCCCCTCGTTACGGGGTTGACCGACAAATTGCAGCACGTATTCCTTCAATCCACAGGATTGGAAAAGGAAGCGACTTCAGGTAGATTCAGAGCCCCGAAACGACAACAACATCTGAGGCTCCATCTTCTCTCCTATAATTAAAACGTGATTATAGCCTCTTAATCCGCATGAGTATGTGGTCCCGATCAAACGAATGCCCCAAGTGTTTATGCCAGCATTCGTTTGCCCCTTGAGTTCCGTGATTACAGAATTTGAGGGCAAGGCACCCACCACCCTTGTTCGATCTTTGATTCATAGAATTGTCGTCACTGAAAATCTTGTTTCCAATTATTCTTGTTTTAGAATATTCGCAATGTTTGCCAAAAGGATTCTTTCATTGATGTCTGTCGAATTCGATCGCGTCCGACAAATTTTATCTTTAAATTCATTTCCAACCCTCCTCAGAAATGCATAATTTCACTGTATTTGATAGATTCCCCCTTTTCTCTCGAAAATTCACTTCTATTTGTCCCAAGAAATCGAAATTTCATTGTGCGATATCTTAAAAATTCAGAATTTCATTTCAACTCGATTTTGGAATATCATCGCTTTGACCCGTATCACTAACCGTTTAAACTTGACTAAATCTCCTAAATTCTAAATCAAAAATGATTTCTTCAACAGATGTTGACCGTACAGCAAATCTGTGAACAGCTTAGGAGAGCTGAAGCCCGACTTGAAAAAAGGAGGAAAATCTTTCGTACTCCAGCATCGGAAAAACATCCCGCAATTGAGACACTGAGGATCAATCACTTAAGAGATAAGTAGGAAATCTATGAATCAGTCCAAAAATTGGGAGTTTTGGAATGGGATACTAGGAATCGTCAAATTCCACCCAGATGTAGAAATTGCCAATTATTTAACATTAAAATTTTCGATTGTGAAATTTGTAAAATCTATATTCCCTTGTATTTAAAACGTTCCAATGAACAACTTCTTGCAATAGGTTCAACACCAAATGAAATTATAGACTTACGACTAAGAGAATGACGAATTGTAATCTTCATTAGATATGAGAATAAATTCATATTTTACCAGATTTCATTGTGTCGTCAATTCAATTCTCCACTTCTCTCATTTTGCAAGGAACATCCAATCCTCCCCCTTCCTTTCTTAATTGATAAATAGGGAAATTAAATTCAATTGCCGTCCTGAATGGTAACATTCAGGACGTGACAAAACTCTCGTCTACCATTATAAAAGTAACCAATTCGATTCTCACTATAGGTTCAATTTTTTTATTTAGGTCTTTTGAATTTTCTACCCTTCCTTGGTTTCAATTTTTGCTTCACATACTCTTTGTATGCCTTTCATTCAAGCTCCGTATACTTTTCATTAATGTTTCTGTTACGCCTCTGCATACGCTTCGTTTACACTTCCTTCCCGCTTTCGTTATAACTTCCATCATAATCTCTTTTACAATTTATCGCATTTGGTGAACGCCAGCCTTATAACCAATGAATTGAATGATTTTTGGAAACAGGAAGGTTCAGAAGGAGTCAATGACGAATACATATGACTCCCACATAACAATTCACACATCACTTCAAGAAGATGGGTAAAATCGTCCAAAAGATCTGAAATTTTGGGGAAGATTTCTCTTAGATATCTTGTACAAGTAAGAAATATTTTACATATGGAAAAGATATCTGTTGATATCGTATCCGACATCTTAAGGAGTTACAGAGGTCAACTAATTTTTTTCTTTGAAACTTTATATTACTTGTTCTACAATATTTGTGATCTTCCGTATTTTTATGTGAAAATTCATTCTACAAACTTTCCTGTTTCTAGTTTACTGAGCAAAATAACAAAAATTCTGATATTTTTGAGCGGCATTTTTCTCCGTGTAGGAAAGTTCATGATGTGGAGAGTTTAATGAGTGTTTGTAGGAAACTGTCCATTGGATTTCATCGTTTTTTCTGTATCAACAGATGAGCGATTCCCATATGAATTTTCTGGAGGTGAGGTCTACGGAAAATGGAGAGAAATTCCTGACATACGAGTATTCAATGGGTCCCTATCAGAAATGGCTTATATAATTTTTCAACACTTTCTATATTGATAGCCAATCGATTCCAATCAGAATTTCCTGAAAGAGGTTGCTACGAGAAATTTCTGGGATACAAATGTTCAATAGGTTCCTATAGGGAAATTCTAATATATCTTCCCGGTATTTTTCTTGTCGATGCACAGTGGTCCCAAATCCAAAAAAACTGGCCAAAAGTATGAGGAACCTTTGAATTTGGTTGGAATTTGTCACTCGGGGGTTTTCGGGGTCGCTGATTACGAATCTGAACTCAGAATTCACGATTTGCAAATGGTGGAGCCAATATGGCGGAAAATAATTCAAAAATTCATCGGATTCGTTTGAAATTTGTGAATTGGGGGTTTTCGGGGTCGCTGAGTACAAATCTGAACTCAGAATTCACGATTTGGAAAATTAAAGGCCCAACATGGCAGACAAAAATCCGAAGAATCCTACTCTGATCCGTCATATCGAATCCACCGTTATAAAATCCTGAAATAGGAGTTCAAATTCGTAATCGGCGACCTCAAAAACCCCCAGGTACCAATTCTCATCATGATCGAGCAATTTTCCTCATTTCCCATATTTTCGTCCACCATATTGAAATTGTCATTTTGGAATCCTAAATTTTGAGTTCCAATTCGTAACCAGCGACCTTCAAGACCCACTGGTATTAATTTTGGACTCAATCGCACATCAGGAGAAATACCTGATTTCGAAGATAACCAAAAATTTACCCTATACTTCAAAGATCATGCACACCCATTCCAAGTTTTGAGAAATGTCACTAAATCCAACATACCTTTAGAAGTAGAACCCACTTTCAAGGTTTGAAATCGTTGGATAATCTGATTAACTAGTTACATATGAATTGAACTTGATTCTTCTTATTCTTATGCCAAGCGGTTCCACGATATTTTTACTAAAACTTCGATAAAACCTCTATCCACAGCTATCCGCAGCTGTTTTTTGTTCCCACTTTTGCGCAAACGTATGTTCTTCGACGTGATTCAAGTTTTTTGACAGAACAACGCCGAACAATTTACTTTCACTCTACATGAAAATGATTCTTTTTTTCAATTTTCCCTATATTCATACAAAGTTCAACATAGACCAGAAAAACATGCACACTCATTCCAAATTTTGAAAAACATCATTCAATCCGACATACCTTTAGGAGTAAAACCCATTTTGGGAGATTGGAATCGATGGATATTTCGATTTTTAATTCATATCTCAACTGAACACGATTTTTCTCATTCTCGAGCGCGAATGACGTGACAGTTTTACGTCTACTTTGAGCTGAATTTTCAAGACAATTGACAAGGTTCAGACATTTTCGATTTCGGAAACGAGGAGACCAAACCTTCCTCTAACAAACATGACAGCTGACATCTCTTGAAAAACAACTTCATTTTTCGACTTTTGGCCAGCTTTTTTGGATTTGAGACCACTGTGCGATGTTCAATCGGTCCTGATCGGAATTTTCCATAAAAACGTTCTACGAAAACCAGTGGGAAATTCCTAGGGTGAAAATTTTCAATCGGTTTCTATGAGAAATATTTATATATGATTTCCAAACATTTTGCACATTAATAATCAATCGGTTTCGATCGGAATTTGCTGAAAGAGTTTTCTACGAGGAATCATGAGAAATTTCTGCGGAACAAAAATTTAATAGGTCCCTATGGGGAAATTCTAATATACCTCCTCGGTATTGTCCCTGTCAATGTCCCATCGGAATTTTGGAGGAATGGAAAAATTCTGAATTTAAATTGAATATTTTATCCACAAACGGATTAGTAATTCAGATTTAAAAACTTCCCTATCATTCCCAGTAGATTATGATTCCAAAACAATCCATCCAAAATCAACTGATCCATAAAATGCATACATTTTGAGATCAAATTACGTATTCGCCACACACATTTGTTAAACCTTTGAACCTACAAACTGTATCATTCCAATCGGTTGATAACATAAAAAAAGCCTTCTTCACTTAAGGTGCACCTTCATGCACCGGTTGGGGGCCAAATCAACGAAAAACCAAATCAACGAAACCGTTAGTTGGAAAGAATAAGACATCATACATCATACATCTCTTCCTTTTCAACCAATGGTTTCGTTCATTTGTCCTTTCGTTGATTCGGCCCCCACCCCATGCACCATGCGTCATGATACTGGCGCTGATATCGAACCTCTCTTTCTACACGGAGAAAGAATCTAGGAACTAGCGCATGAGCACCGATCACATATCAATCGCAAGAAGATATTCTTGAAATGAAAGTATGATCAGTGCATGGTTCATACTCTTATTCCAAGAAGTTCCACGGAATGAACCGGTGAAACTTCTTGCAATTTATACGTGATCGGTGTTCATGCACTAGTTCCTAGATTTTTTCTCCGTGTATCTAACGATTCTATCTTTTTCTAACCATTGATGCAAGTTACCGACGCTACCCATGTGGAAATGTACACACGGGCCGCTACTGGCGCGGTACTGTTGCCAGAGTTGCCAGTACTGGCAAATCCAACCTTGCCCTTATGGGGCCAGTGGTTTGGACGGTACTGGCAAGAAGTCGGAATGATAACATCATTTCACATAAGGGCCAGTGAAACATTTACCACCACGTCGGTAGCGATATTTGGTGTGTGCCTACTATGGTGGAACTCTGGCATTGAAACAGAATCAGTTGTTCGGCCAGTACTGAGCACGGAATGATTCCCGCACTGGCATAGCTTTGTGTTATGTGGATAAACAGATGTGTTCTTGCACTGGCTGAGCACTGTTGTCAGAGTTGCCAGTATTGTAAAATCTAATCCTACCATTATGGGGCCAGTGGTTTGGACGGTACTGGCAAGGAGTCGGGATGATAACATCATTTTACATAAGGGTCAGTAAAACATTTACCACCACGTCGGTAGCGATATTTGGTGTGTGCCTACTATGGTGGAACTCTGGCATGGCGAAAAAACCAATTGTTCTACCACACCTGGATGAGAAGTGGTAGAGGGTCAAAATAATACATCCTACGTAGGAATTCAGATCCGACCCAGTACCGGCACAGTGCTGGTAATTAGAGATCCCCGGAGTTATATTTTAAGTAAAAAAAAAATACATTGAATTTGAACTTTCAAAACTTTGTGAATCTATTTGTCTCATCACCGTTATCTGAGCTTTGAAAGTGGTTTCATGAAAGTTTACTGGGCAAGGATTGAACCCGGGACCTGCGAGTGAGAAACAGAGTCTCTATGACATCAGCTAATCTCCGAGTTGACAACGGACCACTTAAATTCCCATTTATTGCACCAATTCCCTTGAAATCACGCAATTTACCATAGACTCCGTAGTGAAACAAGATTCTACCGATACTGGTCCATTGTTCTCTATCGAACGTATTGAATGATCATACCAACTCTATCTTGATACTGGCGCGACTCCGGCTCACTATAAAAATCAAGTTGCCAAGATCGTGATTTTAATGTCAATCGACTACCGATTCCGTAGTCAACTAGAGTCCCACCAATACTGGTACCATGTCGTCTATCGAACATATTGAATCACAATACCAACTCTGGCTCAATACTGGCGCGACTCCGGCTGATCACAACAGCCGAGTTGCCAAGATCATAATTGCAACATCAATCGACTATCGATTTTGTAGTCAGCCAGAGTCATATCATTACTGGCATATTGCCGTCTGTTGTACATATGAAATGATAATACCGACTCTGGCTGAATACTGGCGCGCTACCGTTTCTCGAAATCTTGGGTATTGTCCAGACAGTATTCATTCGATACTGACCCTATACCGTCTGTCCACGCGAGCCAATACCGTCTGAAATTTTGCGGATGTTCGGCGACAGTTGAAAAACGGTAATGATTCTGAACAGGCACAGTTGTTTTTGCCGAACTTTGGCAAATACAACCTCGCCAGTACCACGCCATTTGTCATAATGAATTGACATAATCGGGAGTGATTTTGGAACATTGTTCACCGTGTAGATTATTTGCACATTCTGTGCGTGATCACATGCTTAGATTGCTTGAAACAAGCTTGCACAAGCTTGGAATGTTTGAAAAGTGCTATTTGAGTAAAATCGGTATCGTCATCGGTTCAATAGTGAATTACTGGTTGAAAACACTTACTGATAATCATTCCTTTTCGAAATAGTTTCCCAAATAGCATAAGAATTCTAAAAGAGTTCTTCATAAATATATTGTATTCATTATGAGCTCCTTGAAAACTCCTGTACTTTTCACGTTCTTATTGGAAATTTCGAGCAGAAAACTATTGGGGATCTGTTAGGGTTGTAAGTAGTTAGCATAGTGTAAAAATACTATAAATGCTGATTATATCATATACGAGGGTGGATTGATAAGTTTCCGGCCTGACCAAGAAAAACAACGTTTTTAAGAATTTTTTTTTTTTAATTTCTCAACATAATCTCCTCCAAGGCTGATACATTTCTCATAGCGGTGTTCTAGTCTAGTCATGCCATCTCTATAGACTGATTCGTCAAGCTCCTCAAAATACCCATTTACAGCTTCGATTACTTCTTCATTGTCCGCAAATCTCTTACCGCCAAGCCATTTTTTGAGGTTAGGAAACAGATAATAGTCACTCGGGGCTAGGTCTGGAGAGTAGGGAGGGTGCGGCATTAATTCAAACTTCAGATCGTTGATTTTAGCCATCGCAACGATTGACGTGTGCGCTAGTGCGTTATCGTGATGAAACAAGATTTTTTTCTTCGCCAGGTGAGGTCGTTTAATTTTCACTTCGTAGCTCAAACGTTGCAATAAATCTGCGTAGTATTGACCAGTGATAGTTTTACCCTTTTCAAGGTAATCAATGTATATAATACCTCTTGCATCCCAAAAAACAGTAGCCATAACCTTGTTCGCCGAAAAAATTGTTTTTGCCTTCTTCGGAGTTGGTTCCTCTGGTCCAATCCACTGTTTAGACTGTTCTTTGGTTTTAGGAGTGTAGTGGTGGACCCAAGTTTCGTCAACGGTTACGAATCGACGCAAAAATTCGCTTGGATTACGCTTATACAACGCCAAATTGGCGGTAGAAATGTTCTTTCGAATCAATTTTTGGTCGACTGTTAGCAAACGCGGCACCCATCTTGCACAGAGCTTTTCCATATACAAATGTTGGTGCAAAATATTTTGTACACGTTCATATGACATCTCACAGGTCTCAGCTATCTCACGAACTTTTAATCTGCGATCTTTCAGCACTATTTGATGGATTTTTTCGATCATATCTGGAGTTGTGACCTCAATGGGGCGTCCTGAGCGAGGCTCATCAGAGGTGCTCACACGACCCTTTTTAAACTCGGAAACACACTGCTTAACGGTTGAATATGATGGGGAGGATGTCCCCAGTGTTGAGTCCATCTCTTCTTTAATTTCCTTCGGCGTTAACCCCTTCAAATAAAAGTATTTGATGACAGCACGATTTTCCAGCTTTTCCATTTTTACGAAAAACACAGAGGCGTCTTGGTCAGCGTGCTCTCAAAACTAAACTAACATGGCGATCGGACTGAAACTATAGCTACAAGCTATCTAAGGATGGTACTATAGAACGCCACCTCAAGGTAGGCCTAGTGGCGCCATCTCTTGGTCAGGCCGGAAACTTATCAATCCACCCTCGTACTAACCTTAGTTACTTTCTTCATTGACAGAATCTGTATCATCGACTGAAACTTTTTGAAGTTCGCGATATTTTTCCACTCTATTATAAGACATATTTGGGAATTCAAATCGACGATTTTACGTAGAACTACACTCTAAGAACACCCAAACCTCTGTGTGTGTCTGATAAATGTACCAGAAAATTTGAATACGTCTAACGAGCGTGCATGGAGATTGCTGGCTCTTAGAATATATACATATATACAAACAACCAGACATTGGTTCACATGACTCGCGTGAACTCCGTTCATTATAATGATATCATTGGCAGGATATTGAAAGAACGGAGATTGGGTGTGGTAGTGAGCCAAAGCTACGCCAGAAAAGAGCCAGAGTTGGAGGGAGTACGATATGTTAGGTCGAAAACAATGTGCCTGGACTAATGGGGGACTGACTGGCTTTGGAATCAGTTATCAACTTTCGTCAAAAGAAATCCCCGAATAAACATACATCTGGTGGTTCACCAAAGCTGCGCCATTAGGTAGCAAATATGACCTGATTTATTCACCATATTAGGTGGCCGAAGAAGTGGCTATACTGATTCAGATGATTACAAATTTCGTAGCCAATCAGTGCCATATCAATACTGGCATATGGTCGGCTATCAAATATATGAAATGGTGATACCAACTCTGGCTCAGTACTGGCGCTGCTTTGGTTTACCATAACAGCCGGATTTCCATCGACATAATTTTAACGTAGTGCGACTACCCATTTTGTAGTTAGCCATTGCCCTACCGATCCTGGCACTCGATCGCCTATTGGATATATTGAATGGTCATCCCAACTCAGGCTCGGTACTGGCGCCGCTTTGGTTTACCATAACAGCCGGATTTCCATGGACATAATTTTAACGTAGTCCGACTACCAATTTTGTAGTCAGCCATTGCCCTACCAATCCTGGCACTCGATCGCCTATTGGATATATTGAATGGTCATCCCAACTCTGGCTCAGTACTGGTGAAGCTTCGGCTCACCCTAATAGCCTGATCCCCATCGTTACGATTTTAACGACAATACAACATCGATTTTGTAGTCAGCCAGTGCCATATTGATACTGGCATATAGTCGGCTATCAAATCTATGAAATGGTAATCCCAACTCTGGGGCAGCACTGGCGCCGCTTTGGTTTACCATACCAGCCGGATTTCCATGGACATAATTTTAACGTAGTTCGCTAATCGATTTTGTAGTTAGCCATTGCCCTACCGATCCTGGCCCTTCATTGTCGATTGGATATATTGAATGATCATCCCACCTTTGCACAGTACTGGCGCGGCTCCGTTACACTACGATCCGTCTATTTTCCGGCCAGTATTGATTCATTACTGGCCCAACACTGTCTGTCCACACCAACCAATACCGTCTCAACTCCGTCGAACATGTACAGCCAGTTGAAAAACAGTAATGGGCCTGAACAGGAACAGTTGTTTCTGCCGAAGTCTGGCAAATACAACTTTGCCAGTACTGGGCGATTTGTCAACTCCGGCAATTTCCACATGGGTAGTGTTCCCTCAAATCATATTTTTCTTATACAAAGTGATAGTATATACCACATGCCATTACTTCCAATGAAATTGATACATACTTATATATGAATTCAAAATTCAGCTACATAGATTATTGATTCTGATTCAATCTCATTGATCTGCAATCGACAGTTCTGGCATTCAGATTATGCCTATTCAATCCAATTGAATTTGAATCGGACTTCTACTCCTCTCGACTGGATTTCATCGAAAGATCAATAAATCTACACATTCTGAAATCGAATTGGATATTCCCCATAGGAATCCAATCGATCCTCAATTTTATCAACTTTCACATTAGTTTTCGACAAATCGAGTTTATGGGAAATTCCGATAAAAACCGATTGTCCAATGAAATGAAAGAAATTCTAAAATTGAATTAGATATTTTCTAGGGGTGTGCGGGTACCCGACTTCATCGGGTTTTTATCGGTCGGGTCGGGTTTTTTCAATTACCCGAGTTTTCCGGGTACCTAATCAAATTCGGGTAATTCGAATAGTATTTGATTCTGCCTGCCACTGAAGTGAGCAGTGAGCGAACTTTTTCTTCTCCACCCAATATCGTTACGACAAATCAATCAAGATTGTTGTCTATACATGTGGAAGAGTTATTCTCCCTCCACTCGAATTTGGAAATATGAATGAAGGATAATGTTGATATGAAATTCATATTGTTACAGAGATTTTATTGTGGCTATTACATCGGAACATGGAAAATGAACATTTGATGATAAATATATCATGAAACATTCCGCAAACTCACCAATACTCCCCAAGTAACACAGAACATTCCGAGAACATTCTCACAACATCCGTAAAATGTGATGTATCGAATATTCTCACAAAGAGCGTACAAGCTTCGCGAATATCCACAGAAGATTCCTAGAACATGTAAATTAGACCGAATATTCCGTAATATTTGTTCCGAGTATTCTAGGAACATTCGTACAATGCATATGGTTAATCGTTTTTTCGGTTAACCGGTCGATTCCGGTTAATCGTTCTGTGAAATAATCGGTGCATCGAGTTATACGTGGATTCTAGGGAATTATTTTCACCGTTCATAGGTCACCAATTGATCAATTGAACGATGAATTGTCAAAACCATTAATCGGAACTACCGATTAATCGGTTAATCGATTAATGGATATAAATATCAACCGGAATCCAACGATTAATCGATCAACCGTCAACAATTATTCGTTTTATTCGATTAATTGATCAACCGTACAGCCCTAATATTGAAGACATCTCCTTATATTCCTTACTCAGTCCTTAGTTGTTCAAGCAGTTTGATTGCCACTTCGTTTTGTACTTTTTCATTTTGATTTTGTTCATCAAAATGTCTTGTGCAGCTTTTTCACTCTGTTATTCAACAATAAGGATCAGAGTATTTCAATTTTGTATTTGAATTTAGGAACTTTGGAATTGAAAATTGTCTTGGGATTCTATTACAATTAAAATTGGATTTATAGATGTGATTTGAATACCTTTATAAAGTCAAAGGTGATGAAAACTGCGAGTGGTAGTTGAAAATGTTGAACTCAAACAACTTTATTGAATCCGGGTAGCCTGAATGAATTTGGAAAACCCGAATGAATCGGGTACCCAACCCGACGGAAAATAAAATCACCCGAACCCGACCTGACAAAAAATGGTACCCGCACACCCCCAGTGATTTGCGAAGAAAAAACACAATTCGCCAAGTGTTATGATGCTGGTTGTGACATTGCAACCGTGCTTATCAGAAGTTTTACGAAAATTGAGCAATTTTGAGCTTTACTGAATAAATACAATACCGGTTATTCAATCTTCAAAATGTACTTCTCTTGGCGAACACTTGATATGTGATTTCTATAAACTTCTGTGTATTAGATTCATCGTGTTTGACTGTCCCAAAATCAAAAAGTCAGACAAAGGCGGTCCACGAGCAGGACGAAATCATATATAAACCTGAAGAAGGTAAATTGCATTCTGATTGTATTGTCAAACTTTCATAAGTTTTATAAGATAAATCAATCAGGTCTGAAGTAGAGATAGGTAACATGGAGCGAGAGCATCGATATCGCGTATCAATACGTATCTCAATTCGAATTATGGACACTTGAAAATATCGAAAATAAAAGTACCGATATCAAAAGTACCGTGTTACCCTAACATGGTTTCACGATCTGCCCAATAATGGCTCATGACTGGGCTATAGCTGGAATTAATCGTACGGTAATTCCACCCATTAATGGGCCAATGATAGAATTGAGGACTGACCCAGTGATGGGCCGATTATCGGAGCTTTCAATGTCCGGGTACTTTGCCAGCCAGTGATGAGCCATATCTCGGCCAGCAATCAAGAATCAATCATTGGCCATTCAACATGAGCCACATATTGGCCGATTATCGGTTGTGTTTCATGACTGAGCTCCCTGTATGGGTAAAACCTCGTAAGTTACGACTAAATTAGTAGTTATTCCATTTATTTTGCTGAGAAGCCTATCATTAGGTAAATAAGACAAGTACTAGATGACACTCAAATCCCCTATCCAACTCCAAATTCAACTATTCGGCTGCCTGAGCATCTGTCAAAATGAATACCACTATTCCTTTTGATGCAAGGTAGCCACAATTCCCAATTTTCAACAGATCAGACGAATCTTATGTCCCCAGACAGCACAGAAAGATAAATTATAAATTTTGGGGAATAATTGTTTTCGAACTCTTTCAAAACTCTAGTATTGCCTGTGAAAATGAGATGATAAGAATCGATCAAATAATGCAGATCTGGTGTTCGTTGCCTGAGATTTGAATCATTCCTTATGAAAACTCATGAGAAGAGACTCGAATCCCTCAAGCAATCATGAAATCTGCACCATTCCATCAGTTTTAATCGTTTCGTGTTTACAAGGTTGTTGAGGAGGGACAAGCGTATCAGCTGATTCAACATATTCTAGGTGATCATTCTTCAAAACTGAATTCATAAGGTCTGGAATTTTCATGGAATCTGTAGTGCCTAATTTTTAGCTTCATTATAACCAAAAAGGCTTTAATTTTGTACCGACGTGAAAACCCGTGTTCAAGCTTGACCGCGTGCGATCATGTCAAACTGCTCTCGCCCGTGATCATGCAAAATCGTACACGGAGAAGATTTTGTAGTAAAAATTAATACATTTATATCGTAGCCGTGGGATATACTTTATTGTGGCGAAAAGAACTATGAGTATGCGACAGATTAACATAACTCTTGTTGAAGTCGATATGCGGAGTAATAAGAAAATACAAAGTTATAGTTCCTATCGTCATAATCGGGTATATCCCATTGGTACGATACTTTGTCTAATAATCTTTAATATAAACTTTTCTCTGTGTACCAAATGAGAAGTATTCATACAAAATGACTCATTGTTAATTTATTTATCACGAATCCACATGCCAAAATCAACCCTGAACGCATTTGCGTACGCCTGATCATGTGTAATTATGACTGAAAACCGGAAAATGGAAATTGCAGACATATTAAGTTGAAATGCTTAACAAGAAATTAATCTTTTATAAAATTGTTACACTTTCATTCATTCATTCCTTAGGGAGCTTATGCATTATGTATGAGTTATTCATTCATAATGAAGCACAATCAAACATGATTGAGCGCAATTGAGCGTGATTAGTCCTCATCTCGTGGGTACAAAATTGAGGCATGATCAGGCTTGATGAATGAGCCCTTATCAGGCGTGAGCAGGCGTAGACAATTTTTTTACGGGATGTTTATTTCTCCTCGAATAAATGATGTCATCTGTTGAACTCTTCTTGTAAGATCTTCGTTGACCAATTCTCCCCCAATGTTGAAGAATTGGTGGACCTTGATTGATTGAAATCGGCTTTGAAACTAAGCATTTTACAGCGTCCCATCAAGAGGGAAAAGTTTCTTGGTTTTGCGACAAGGATCCGCCCTTGGAAGGTCGGGAATGTTTTCTGTGACAACTTTCATATTGAGTATTCCAGTCATGTCCTTTTGCTCTGGCTTACAATTACTTTTGCAATTACCGTAGTGATTGTACTGGATCAGTACTTGGCTGACTTCAAGCTATCAGTCTCAGGTAGCAGCGCGGTTGGAGCGCTGCATTGCTACATGAGTTACTCGTTCATCATTCACATACACATACACATACACAACCAGCCAGCCAGAAACAAGTCGATTTTCATATATTTGTAAATATATATACACTCATGATAAATGTCAATGCAGGTCAACATCCGAGTGCTGATGGAGAAAGATCATCACCCGTGTGGAAAAATTGATCAGGATTCAATTAGGGCCTAATCCAAACAAATCAGGGCCAAGTGAGGAATCGATGTGGAATGTGACGCATGAGGGTACAATCAGGCCCATAACAATCATCTTACATCCAAATATAGTGTCCTAGCTAACATAATTGATGAATGAATCTTAAAATGACTTCAAATTCTCGAATATTATCGAAGCAGATGTAGTTGATTGATTCATAAACAATCAATTCTATTGTTTCCGAAAGAAAGGGGAGGTTATTTCAACTCTCTGAAGTATGAGTCAAGTTAGATGTTTCATAATTCACTGAAAAAACTTCACAAGCGTTATTCTACAGTCAAAATGTAATGATTTCCTATCTGGCAAAATTTGTTCGAGGTTTGGTTTTTGAGATATTAGAATTCTTATATTTTTTTTTTCGAATCCACATCATTCAAAAGCACTGTGTGTTACATACTTGAGCTTGACACCATTGGCTAAGTTGGGAAACGGCGGATCTCTGGAAAAAATGTACTATTCTGTGATTTTTCAATTTAGGGTTATAGCAATTTGAAATTTTTTGGCTTCCAGCCGATCAGAATCCAGCAACTTTGAGTTATTATAGCTACAAAACATGGGATGACTGGATACTTTGATTTTTTTCTCAGAGATCTGCGATTTTCCAACTTGACGAATCGTGTCAAGGTGAAGTATGTAACACATAGTGCTTTTGAATGATTTGGATTTGAAAAAAATCCTAAAAATGCTCCTATCTCAAAAACTAAGACTCAACAAAAATTTTTCAGACCGGAAATACGCCTGTGAAATTCTTTCAGTGAACTATGAAACACCCGGTATATAGATATAAACATGGATATGCGTATGTATATATGTGTAAATATATGTTTTTATGATTTTTAGTGTATATATTTATATTTGTATATGTATATATATATATATATATATATATATATATATATATATATATATATGTGTATGTATGTATGCATGATCCACTAGAGCTCCCGAATATATTGTAGCAAATTTTGTATTCAAGATATTCCAAAATTAGTAGGGGGTCTTCTGGCCGAATCGACATGATTTGACAATCACTAATCGATTTCAGAGAACACTAAAGAATGACTAGCGATTGTCAAATCATGTCCATTCGGCCAATAACTTTTTTGGTCAGAAGACCCCTTACCTCCAAAATTCAACTATAATTTCATTACTTTGTACTTTGTTCTATTAGACAGAAAAATACTCTAAAAATAATCCTTGATTGTGAACATTATTATTGATCGTGTATTATTATTATTATTGTTGTTTTTATTATCATCATATCTTATTAACTATTCATACATTTTTATTTGTAAAAATATAAAATCAAGACATTTCCCATAGATATCACTCAAGCTTATATATGTTATATGATTAGTATCCACAAGCTTTTATAATTCTTCGATTTGAAATGTTCCTGTCATCACTTTTTTCAAATAAATTGATATGAGATTGATGATTTATATTCATTCATCAGGAATTCATTTTTATATCAACAGCGTCGCTCAAATCTGTTCATGGGTCACATTTCTAGTCCTCAATTTCAGTCAAACCAAATTTCTAACGGAATCAACCCACCAAAAATTCACGTTGAATAGAATAACCAATGACGCACAGAATTTCCAGCCGATAGACACCCTGAAGAATACGAATGTTACCATCCGAGCATGCTTTCTTTCTACCAAAATACTCTAATTTGAATTCATAGGAAAATCCATACTTCAAATCGTTCGGATAACCACACACTTTTTTCGGTAGAGTGTCTCAGTCCCGAAGGTCAATTTTCCCGATACACCGAAATGCAAAATCCTGTTGTGTGTTGAACATCTACAAATCCTGGTATTACCCATACAGCACCGGGAGGTTTTTTGAATGTTCAAAAAACGTGCTTGATTACACAGAGAACGTGGAAATAACGTTTCGGAATGTTCTGAGAACGTCACATGTATGTCCCAGGTACGTGCAAATGTCCCGGTTCGTTCTATTCATTTACACCGTGCGACGTTCTGGAAACGTGTTCAATGAAGGTTTCCACACTGAAAAAAAATTTATTCCAGTCAAATAAATATTTATTTGTCCTGTACCAAAGAAATATTTATCAGAATCAACAAAATATTCTTTGGAACCAAAATAATTTATTGGAATCCAATAAACGATTAAAACCATCTATTTAATTCAAATAAATTATTTTGGTTCCAAAGAATATTTTGTCAATTCTAATGAATATTTCTTTGCTACGGGACAAATAAATATTTATTTGACTGGAATAAATTTTTTTTCCAGTGCATTACGTTGTGCGAAGCTGCGCATATGTTTTTAAAGGTTAGTTTTCATGAAAGTATGTTGGGAAAACATTATAAGAACGGCCCGTAGTAGATGAAAGGAACGTATTCAGGGGCATCCAAAATACAGGTACTCTAAATATTCAAAAAACTTACTCCTCGGCGACCAAAACACGCAAAATCAAGTACATGTTTTCAAAACGTTGAGAGAACTTTCTGTGCTTTCTGGGTAGTGAAACCAACGATGCCTAGTTGGCTTGGAACACACCAAATCTTATTTTGAGAAATCCATTGTTTTCATAGGTAATGAACACACGGTGGAAGCTGCAATGTCGCGACAAAATTTCAGTACCTTAAAATATAATAGTTAGATGGCTAGTAACATCTAGGAATATTTCGGTATATCGAACTCTCGGGAAAATGGATCTTCGGAACTGCGACACTCTACCATTTTTTTAAATACACGAAGCACTTGCAAGTGTCTAGTTTTAGGCTAGTCAAGCGTTACAAAACTCGCGAATCCCTAGATCATTTCAACTTGGAAATATTTGAAAAAGTAATATTTCTGATCCCTATTACACTTGTATTTGTTGAATTGATTTACCGATGAAAATTTCATGCTTTCGACAATTACGCAACATTCGCTAGCTCCGCAAAAATAAATATACGCAATTATTGGTACTAGAAGTATGAATGATCAAAATACTCATTGTTAGATGTAGATTTTCGATAATAAGATTTGTTTTTTGAAATGGAATCTGACTTATAAATGAAACTGAAACTGGCACCCGTAAAGCTACCAGCCGATTATCATAACTTTTTCCACAAAACTTTTATCAAAGGTTCAAATATCTGAGACATTTAGTAGAATGCCACTCAATTGATTTTTGATGTGAATACAGCTGAACCACATTGGATCAAAAGTTACAACAATTAGCTGCTAGCTTTAGGTTGCTGGTTTTAGCTTAATGATTCATAACCTCCATTCGTATTATTCACAAATTTGAATGAGTTTGAATTGTGAATAAAACTATGAATTACCCTTCAACTGATGAATCAAATTGTTTTTCTTCAATTTTCTTCAATTTTATTCATATTTTATCAAATTTTCTCCATGATTAATGAACGAAGCAGGTATAAAATGGAATTATTCCGGCCTCGATGGGAGCCCTGTTGATACCCAATTAGGTTGTAATGATTTTTGCGTCACATTCACCATTTAATCATTGTTAGGCCCCGATTATTATTATGGCGTTACTGATGGAATTTCTACACGGGCACCTTTGCTCCTCACGGTTTTCGTTCCGAGCGAATACTAAAATCCCTGATAATACATCAGAACATCGCAATATCGGAGAACCTGATTTGGTAGTCCCTTCCCAATCTGGAAGAAGATCATCTGTATCTGAAGAATCTTCTGAAGAATCAATAAACTCATCAGCATCTTCAGAGTCTGATGAAGTAAAGGACAATAATGGTGAGAATAACTAAATTTGGAACAATCAAATATACATACCAATGATTCCACACTCCAAGAGAACAAGAATGTTCATAAAAGGCGTTTATTGAACCTAAAATAGAGCTATGGACATTTGAACGTTTATTGAACTTTTGTTGAATGTAAATTCATCTAAAACCAACCTAGAATTGATCTATTCGGCATGTGATCTCTTGTGGCATTCACAGTGTTTTCATGATTATGCATTCTTCAATGTACATCGTGAGACTTTGAAAAATTTAGAAACGTCAATACATACCTTTTAAAATATTAACCTAGGTAACACAGAGTTCATGAAAGATTCTTCAAGAACTCCATTTGAACTCCACAGTTCTTAAAGACTTACGAGGGTGGATTGATAAGTTTCCGGCCTGACCAAGAAAAACAGCGTTTTTAAGAATTTTTTTTTTTTAATTTCTCAACATAATCTCCTCCAAGGCTGATACATTTCTCATAGCGGTGTTCTAGTCTAGTCATGCCATCTCTATAGACTGATTCGTCAAGCTCCTCAAAATACCCATTTACAGCTTCGATTACTTCTTCATCGTCCGCAAATCTCTTATCGCCAAGCCATTTTTTGAGGTTAGGAAACAGATAATAGTCACTCGGGGCTAGGTCTGGAGAGTAGGGAGGGTGCGGCATTAATTCAAACTTCAGATCGTTGATTTTAGCCATCGCAACGATTGACGTGTGCGCTGGTGCGTTATCGTGATGAAACAAGATTTTTTTCTTCGCCAGATGAGGTCGTTTAATTTTCACTTCGTGGCTCAAACGTTGCAATAAGTCTGCGTAGTATTGACCAGTGATAGTTTTACCCTTTTCAAGGTAATCAATGTATATAATACCTCTTGCATCCCAAAAAACAGTAGCCATAACCTTGTTCGCCGAAAAAATTGTTTTTGCCTTCTTTGGAGTTGGTTCCCCTGGTCCAATCCACTGTTTAGACTGTTCTTTGGTTTTAAGAGTGTAGTGGTGGACCCAAGTTTCGTCAACGGTTACGAATCGACGCAAAAATTCGCTTGGATTACGCTTATACAACGCCAAATTGGCGGTAGAAATGTTCTTTCGAATCCATTTTTGGTCGACTGTTAGCAAACGCGGCACCCATCTTGCACAGAGCTTTTCCATATACAGATGTTGGTGCAAAATATTTTGTACACGTTCATATGACATCTCACAGGTCTCAGCTATCTCACGAACTTTTAATCTGCGATCTTTCAGCACTATTTGATGGATTTTTTCGATCATATCTGGAGTTGTGACCTCAATGGGGCGTCCTGAGCGAGGCTCATCAGAGGTGCTCACACGACCCTTTTTAAACTCGGAAACACACTGCTTAACGGTTGAATATGATGGGGAGGATGTCCCCAGTGTTGAGTCCATCTCTTCTTTAATTTCCTTCGGCGTTAACCCCTTCAAATAAAAGTATTTGATGACAGCACGATTTTCCAGCTTTTCCATTTTTACGAAAAACACAGAGGCGTCTTGGTCAGCGTGCTCTCAAAACTAAACTAACATGGCGATCGGACTGAAACTATAGCTACAAGCTATCTAAGGATGGTACTATAGAACGCCACCTCAAGGTAGGCCTAGTGGCGCCATCTCTTGGTCAGGCCGGAAACTTATCAATCCACCCTCGTACTAACCTTAGTTACTTTCTTCATTGACAGAATCTGTATCATCGACTGAAACTTTTTGAAGTTCGCGATATTTTTCCACTCTATTATAAGACATATTTGGGAATTCAAATCGACGATTTTACGTAGAACTACACTCTAAGAACACCCAAACCTCTGTGTGTGTCTGATAAATGTACCAGAAAATTTGAATACGTCTAACGAGCGTGCATGGAGATTGCTGGCTCTTAGAATATATACATATATACAAACAACCAGACATTGGTTCACATGACTCGCGTGAACTCCGTTCATTATAATGATATCATTGGCAGGATATTGAAAGAACGGAGATTGGGTGTGGTAGTGAGCCAAAGCTACGCCAGAAAAGAGCCAGAGTTGGAGGGAGTACGATATGTTAGGTCGAAAACAATGTGCCTGGACTAATGGGGGACTGACTGGCTTTGGAATCAGTTATCAACTTTCGTCAAAAGAAATCCCCGAATAAACATACATCTGGTGGTTCACCAAAGCTGCGCCATTAGGTAGCAAATATGACCTGATTTATTCACCATATTAGGTGGCCGAAGAAGTGGCTATACTGATTCAGATGATTACAAATTTCGTAGCCAATCAGTGCCATATCAATACTGGCATATGGTCGGCTATCAAATATATGAAATGGTGATACCAACTCTGGCTCAGTACTGGCGCTGCTTTGGTTTACCATAACAGCCGGATTTCCATCGACATAATTTTAACGTAGTGCGACTACCCATTTTGTAGTTAGCCATTGCCCTACCGATCCTGGCACTCGATCGCCTATTGGATATATTGAATGGTCATCCCAACTCAGGCTCGGTACTGGCGCCGCTTTGGTTTACCATAACAGCCGGATTTCCATGGACATAATTTTAACGTAGTCCGACTACCAATTTTGTAGTCAGCCATTGCCCTACCAATCCTGGCACTCGATCGCCTATTGGATATATTGAATGGTCATCCCAACTCTGGCTCAGTACTGGTGAAGCTTCGGCTCACCCTAATAGCCTGATCCCCATCGTTACGATTTTAACGACAATACAACATCGATTTTGTAGTCAGCCAGTGCCATATTGATACTGGCATATAGTCGGCTATCAAATCTATGAAATGGTAATCCCAACTCTGGGGCAGCACTGGCGCCGCTTTGGTTTACCATACCAGCCGGATTTCCATGGACATAATTTTAACGTAGTTCGCTAATCGATTTTGTAGTTAGCCATTGCCCTACCGATCCTGGCCCTTCATTGTCGATTGGATATATTGAATGATCATCCCACCTTTGCACAGTACTGGCGCGGCTCCGTTACACTACGATCCGTCTATTTTCCGGCCAGTATTGATTCATTACTGGCCCAACACTGTCTGTCCACACCAACCAATACCGTCTCAACTCCGTCGAACATGTACAGCCAGTTGAAAAACAGTAATGGGCCTGAACAGGAACAGTTGTTTCTGCCGAAGTCTGGCAAATACAACTTTGCCAGTACTGGGCGATTTGTCAACTCCGGCAATTTCCACATGGGTAGTGTTCCCTCAAATCATATTTTTCTTATACAAAGTGATAGTATATACCACATGCCATTACTTCCAATGAAATTGATACATACTTATATATGAATTCAAAATTCAGCTACATAGATTATTGATTCTGATTCAATCTCATTGATCTGCAATCGACAGTTCTGGCATTCAGATTATGCCTATTCAATCCAATTGAATTTGAATCGGACTTCTACTCCTCTCGACTGGATTTCATCGAAAGATCAATAAATCTACACATTCTGAAATCGAATTGGATATTCCCCATAGGAATCCAATCGATCCTCAATTTTATCAACTTTCACATTAGTTTTCGACAAATCGAGTTTATGGGAAATTCCGATAAAAACCGATTGTCCAATGAAATGAAAGAAATTCTAAAATTGAATTAGATATTTTCTAGGGGTGTGCGGGTACCCGACTTCATCGGGTTTTTATCGGTCGGGTCGGGTTTTTTCAATTACCCGAGTTTTCCGGGTACCTAATCAAATTCGGGTAATTCGAATAGTATTTGATTCTGCCTGCCACTGAAGTGAGCAGTGAGCGAACTTTTTCTTCTCCACCCAATATCGTTACGACAAATCAATCAAGATTGTTGTCTATACATGTGGAAGAGTTATTCTCCCTCCACTCGAATTTGGAAATATGAATGAAGGATAATGTTGATATGAAATTCATATTGTTACAGAGATTTTATTGTGGCTATTACATCGGAACATGGAAAATGAACATTTGATGATAAATATATCATGAAACATTCCGCAAACTCACCAATACTCCCCAAGTAACACAGAACATTCCGAGAACATTCTCACAACATCCGTAAAATGTGATGTATCGAATATTCTCACAAAGAGCGTACAAGCTTCGCGAATATCCACAGAAGATTCCTAGAACATGTAAATTAGACCGAATATTCCGTAATATTTGTTCCGAGTATTCTAGGAACATTCGTACAATGCATATGGTTAATCGTTTTTTCGGTTAACCGGTCGATTCCGGTTAATCGTTCTGTGAAATAATCGGTGCATCGAGTTATACGTGGATTCTAGGGAATTATTTTCACCGTTCATAGGTCACCAATTGATCAATTGAACGATGAATTGTCAAAACCATTAATCGGAACTACCGATTAATCGGTTAATCGATTAATGGATATAAATATCAACCGGAATCCAACGATTAATCGATCAACCGTCAACAATTATTCGTTTTATTCGATTAATTGATCAACCGTACAGCCCTAATATTGAAGACATCTCCTTATATTCCTTACTCAGTCCTTAGTTGTTCAAGCAGTTTGATTGCCACTTCGTTTTGTACTTTTTCATTTTGATTTTGTTCATCAAAAAGTCTTGTGCAGCTTTTTCACTCTGTTATTCAACAATAAGGATCAGAGTATTTCAATTTTGTATTTGAATTTAGGAACTTTGGAATTGAAAATTGTCTTGGGATTCTATTACAATTAAAATTGGATTTATAGATGTGATTTGAATACCTTTATAAAGTCAAAGGTGATGAAAACTGCGAGTGGTAGTTGAAAATGTTGAACTCAAACAACTTTATTGAATCCGGGTAGCCTGAATGAATTTGGAAAACCCGAATGAATCGGGTACCCAACCCGACGGAAAATAAAATCACCCGAACCCGACCTGACAAAAAATGGTACCCGCACACCCCCAGTGATTTGCGAAGAAAAAACACAATTCGCCAAGTGTTATGATGCTGGTTGTGACATTGCAACCGTGCTTATCAGAAGTTTTACGAAAATTGAGCAATTTTGAGCTTTACTGAATAAATACAATACCGGTTATTCAATCTTCAAAATGTACTTCTCTTGGCGAACACTTGATATGTGATTTCTATAAACTTCTGTGTATTAGATTCATCGTGTTTGACTGTCCCAAAATCAAAAAGTCAGACAAAGGCGGTCCACGAGCAGGACGAAATCATATATAAACCTGAAGAAGGTAAATTGCATTCTGATTGTATTGTCAAACTTTCATAAGTTTTATAAGATAAATCAATCAGGTCTGAAGTAGAGATAGGTAACATGGAGCGAGAGCATCGATATCGCGTATCAATACGTATCTCAATTCGAATTATGGACACTTGAAAATATCGAAAATAAAAGTACCGATATCAAAAGTACCGTGTTACCCTAACATGGTTTCACGATCTGCCCAATAATGGCTCATGACTGGGCTATAGCTGGAATTAATCGTACGGTAATTCCACCCATTAATGGGCCAATGATAGAATTGAGGACTGACCCAGTGATGGGCCGATTATCGGAGCTTTCAATGTCCGGGTACTTTGCCAGCCAGTGATGAGCCATATCTCGGCCAGCAATCAAGAATCAATCATTGGCCATTCAACATGAGCCACATATTGGCCGATTATCGGTTGTGTTTCATGACTGAGCTCCCTGTATGGGTAAAACCTCGTAAGTTACGACTAAATTAGTAGTTATTCCATTTATTTTGCTGAGAAGCCTATCATTAGGTAAATAAGACAAGTACTAGATGACACTCAAATCCCCTATCCAACTCCAAATTCAACTATTCGGCTGCCTGAGCATCTGTCAAAATGAATACCACTATTCCTTTTGATGCAAGGTAGCCACAATTCCCAATTTTCAACAGATCAGACGAATCTTATGTCCCCAGACAGCACAGAAAGATAAATTATAAATTTTGGGGAATAATTGTTTTCGAACTCTTTCAAAACTCTAGTATTGCCTGTGAAAATGAGATGATAAGAATCGATCAAATAATGCAGATCTGGTGTTCGTTGCCTGAGATTTGAATCATTCCTTATGAAAACTCATGAGAAGAGACTCGAATCCCTCAAGCAATCATGAAATCTGCACCATTCCATCAGTTTTAATCGTTTCGTGTTTACAAGGTTGTTGAGGAGGGACAAGCGTATCAGCTGATTCAACATATTCTAGGTGATCATTCTTCAAAACTGAATTCATAAGGTCTGGAATTTTCATGGAATCTGTAGTGCCTAATTTTTAGCTTCATTATAACCAAAAAGGCTTTAATTTTGTACCGACGTGAAAACCCGTGTTCAAGCTTGACCGCGTGCGATCATGTCAAACTGCTCTCGCCCGTGATCATGCAAAATCGTACACGGAGAAGATTTTGTAGTAAAAATTAATACATTTATATCGTAGCCGTGGGATATACTTTATTGTGGCGAAAAGAACTATGAGTATGCGACAGATTAACATAACTCTTGTTGAAGTCGATATGCGGAGTAATAAGAAAATACAAAGTTATAGTTCCTATCGTCATAATCGGGTATATCCCATTGGTACGATACTTTGTCTAATAATCTTTAATATAAACTTTTCTCTGTGTACCAAATGAGAAGTATTCATACAAAATGACTCATTGTTAATTTATTTATCACGAATCCACATGCCAAAATCAACCCTGAACGCATTTGCGTACGCCTGATCATGTGTAATTATGACTGAAAACCGGAAAATGGAAATTGCAGACATATTAAGTTGAAATGCTTAACAAGAAATTAATCTTTTATAAAATTGTTACACTTTCATTCATTCATTCCTTAGGGAGCTTATGCATTATGTATGAGTTATTCATTCATAATGAAGCACAATCAAACATGATTGAGCGCAATTGAGCGTGATTAGTCCTCATCTCGTGGGTACAAAATTGAGGCATGATCAGGCTTGATGAATGAGCCCTTATCAGGCGTGAGCAGGCGTAGACAATTTTTTTACGGGATGTTTATTTCTCCTCGAATAAATGATGTCATCTGTTGAACTCTTCTTGTAAGATCTTCGTTGACCAATTCTCCCCCAATGTTGAAGAATTGGTGGACCTTGATTGATTGAAATCGGCTTTGAAACTAAGCATTTTACAGCGTCCCATCAAGAGGGAAAAGTTTCTTGGTTTTGCGACAAGGATCCGCCCTTGGAAGGTCGGGAATGTTTTCTGTGACAACTTTCATATTGAGTATTCCAGTCATGTCCTTTTGCTCTGGCTTACAATTACTTTTGCAATTACCGTAGTGATTGTACTGGATCAGTACTTGGCTGACTTCAAGCTATCAGTCTCAGGTAGCAGCGCGGTTGGAGCGCTGCATTGCTACATGAGTTACTCGTTCATCATTCACATACACATACACATACACAACCAGCCAGCCAGAAACAAGTCGATTTTCATATATTTGTAAATATATATACACTCATGATAAATGTCAATGCAGGTCAACATCCGAGTGCTGATGGAGAAAGATCATCACCCGTGTGGAAAAATTGATCAGGATTCAATTAGGGCCTAATCCAAACAAATCAGGGCCAAGTGAGGAATCGATGTGGAATGTGACGCATGAGGGTACAATCAGGCCCATAACAATCATCTTACATCCAAATATAGTGTCCTAGCTAACATAATTGATGAATGAATCTTAAAATGACTTCAAATTCTCGAATATTATCGAAGCAGATGTAGTTGATTGATTCATAAACAATCAATTCTATTGTTTCCGAAAGAAAGGGGAGGTTATTTCAACTCTCTGAAGTATGAGTCAAGTTAGATGTTTCATAATTCACTGAAAAAACTTCACAAGCGTTATTCTACAGTCAAAATGTAATGATTTCCTATCTGGCAAAATTTGTTCGAGGTTTGGTTTTTGAGATATTAGAATTCTTATATTTTTTTTTTCGAATCCACATCATTCAAAAGCACTGTGTGTTACATACTTGAGCTTGACACCATTGGCTAAGTTGGGAAACGGCGGATCTCTGGAAAAAATGTACTATTCTGTGATTTTTCAATTTAGGGTTATAGCAATTTGAAATTTTTTGGCTTCCAGCCGATCAGAATCCAGCAACTTTGAGTTATTATAGCTACAAAACATGGGATGACTGGATACTTTGATTTTTTTCTCAGAGATCTGCGATTTTCCAACTTGACGAATCGTGTCAAGGTGAAGTATGTAACACATAGTGCTTTTGAATGATTTGGATTTGAAAAAAATCCTAAAAATGCTCCTATCTCAAAAACTAAGACTCAACAAAAATTTTTCAGACCGGAAATACGCCTGTGAAATTCTTTCAGTGAACTATGAAACACCCGGTATATAGATATAAACATGGATATGCGTATGTATATATGTGTAAATAGATGTATGAATGAATTTAAGTGTATATATGTATATTTGTATATGTATATATATATATATATATATATATATATATATATATATATATGTATGTATGTATGCATGATCCACTAGAGCTCCCGAATATATTGTAGCAAATTTTGTATTCAAGATATTCCAAAATTAGTAGGGGGTCTTCTGGCCGAATCGACATGATTTGACAATCACTAATCGATTTCAGAGAACACTAAAGAATGACTAGCGATTGTCAAATCATGTCCATTCGGCCAATAACTTTTTTGGTCAGAAGACCCCTTACCTCCAAAATTCAACTATAATTTCATTACTTTGTACTTTGTTCTATTAGACAGAAAAATACTCTAAAAATAATCCTTGATTGTGAACATTATTATTGATCGTGTATTATTATTATTATTGTTGTTTTTATTATCATCATATCTTATTAACTATTCATACATTTTTATTTGTAAAAATATAAAATCAAGACATTTCCCATAGATATCACTCAAGCTTATATATGTTATATGATTAGTATCCACAAGCTTTTATAATTCTTCGATTTGAAATGTTCCTGACATCACTTATTCAAATAAATTGATATGAGATTGATGATTTATATTCATTCATCAGGAATTCATTTTTATATCAACAGCGTCGCTCAAATCTGTTCATGGGTCACATTTCTAGTCCTCAATTTCAGTCAAACCAAATTTCTAACGGAATCAACCCACCAAAAATTCACGTTGAATAGAATAACCAATGACGCACAGAATTTCCAGCCGATAGACACCCTGAAGAATACGAATGTTACCATCCGAGCATGCTTTCTTTCTACCAAAATACTCTAATTTGAATTCATAGGAAAATCCATACTTCAAATCGTTCGGATAACCACACACTTTTTTCGGTAGAGTGTCTCAGTCCCGAAGGTCAATTTTCCCGATACACCGAAATGCAAAATCCTGTTGTGTGTTGAACATCTACAAATCCTGGTATTACCCATACAGCACCGGGAGGTTTTTTGAATGTTCAAAAAACGTGCTTGATTACACAGAGAACGTGGAAATAACGTTTCGGAATGTTCTGAGAACGTCACATGTATGTCCCAGGTACGTGCAAATGTCCCGGTTCGTTCTATTCATTTACACCGTGCGACGTTCTGGAAACGTGTTCAATGAAGGTTTCCACACTGAAAAAAAATTTATTCCAGTCAAATAAATATTTATTTGTCCTGTACCAAAGAAATATTTATCAGAATCAACAAAATATTCTTTGGAACCAAAATAATTTATTGGAATCCAATAAACGATTAAAACCATCTATTTAATTCAAATAAATTATTTTGGTTCCAAAGAATATTTTGTCAATTCTAATGAATATTTCTTTGCTACGGGACAAATAAATATTTATTTGACTGGAATAAATTTTTTTTCCAGTGCATTACGTTGTGCGAAGCTGCGCATATGTTTTTAAAGGTTAGTTTTCATGAAAGTATGTTGGGAAAACATTATAAGAACGGCCCGTAGTAGATGAAAGGAACGTATTCAGGGGCATCCAAAATACAGGTACTCTAAATATTCAAAAAACTTACTCCTCGGCGACCAAAACACGCAAAATCAAGTACATGTTTTCAAAACGTTGAGAGAACTTTCTGTGCTTTCTGGGTAGTGAAACCAACGATGCCTAGTTGGCTTGGAACACACCAAATCTTATTTTGAGAAATCCATTGTTTTCATAGGTAATGAACACACGGTGGAAGCTGCAATGTCGCGACAAAATTTCAGTACCTTAAAATATAATAGTTAGATGGCTAGTAACATCTAGGAATATTTCGGTATATCGAACTCTCGGGAAAATGGATCTTCGGAACTGCGACACTCTCCCATTTTTAAATACACGAAGCACTTGCAAGTGTCTAGTTTTAGGCTAGTCAAGCGTTACAAAACTCGCGAATCCTAGATCATTTCAACTTGGAAATATTTGAAAAAGTAATATTTCTGATCCCTATTACACTTGTATTTGTTGAATTGATTTACCGATGAAAATTTCATGCTTTCGACAATTACGCAACATTCGCTAGCTCCGCAAAAATAAATATACGCAATTATTGGTACTAGAAGTATGAATGATCAAAATACTCATTGTTAGATGTAGATTTTCGATAATAAGATTTGTTTTTTGAAATGGAATCTGACTTATAAATGAAACTGAAACTGGCACCCGTAAAGCTACCAGCCGATTATCATAACTTTTTCCACAAAACTTTTATCAAAGGTTCAAATATCTGAGACATTTAGTAGAATGCCACTCAATTGATTTTTGATGTGAATACAGCTGAACCACATTGGATCAAAAGTTACAACAATTAGCTGCTAGCTTTAGGTTGCTGGTTTTAGCTTAATGATTCATAACCTCCATTCGTATTATTCACAAATTTGAATGAGTTTGAATTGTGAATAAAACTATGAATTACCCTTCAACTGATGAATCAAATTGTTTTTCTTCAATTTTCTTCAATTTTATTCATATTTTATCAAATTTTCTCCATGATTAATGAACGAAGCAGGTATAAAATGGAATTATTCCGGCCTCGATGGGAGCCCTGTTGATACCCAATTAGGTTGTAATGATTTTTGCGTCACATTCACCATTTAATCATTGTTAGGCCCCGATTATTATTATGGCGTTACTGATGGAATTTCTACACGGGCACCTTTGCTCCCCTCACGGTTTTCGTTCCGAGCGAATACTAAAATCCCTGATAATACATCAGAACATCGCAATATCGGAGAACCTGATTTGGTAGTCCCTTCCCAATCTGGAAGAAGATCATCTGTATCTGAAGAATCTTCTGAAGAATCAATAAACTCATCAGCATCTTCAGAGTCTGATGAAGTAAAGGACAATAATGGTGAGAATAACTAAATTTGGAACAATCAAATATACATACCAATGATTCCACACTCCAAGAGAACAAGAATGTTCATAAAAGGCGTTTATTGAACCTAAAATAGAGCTATGGACATTTGAACGTTTATTGAACTTTTGTTGAATGTAAATTCATCTAAAACCAACCTAGAATTGATCTATTCGGCATGTGATCTCTTGTGGCATTCACAGTGTTTTCATGATTATGCATTCTTCAATGTACATCGTGAGACTTTGAAAAATTTAGAAACGTCAATACATACCTTTTAAAATATTAACCTAGGTAACACAGAGTTCATGAAAGATTCTTCAAGAACTCCATTTGAACTCCACAGTTCTTAAAGACTTACGAGGGTGGATTGATAAGTTTCCGGCCTGACCAAGAAAAACAGCGTTTTTAAGAATTTTTTTTTTTTAATTTCTCAACATAATCTCCTCCAAGGCTGATACATTTCTCATAGCGGTGTTCTAGTCTAGTCATGCCATCTCTATAGACTGATTCGTCAAGCTCCTCAAAATACCCATTTACAGCTTCGATTACTTCTTCATCGTCCGCAAATCTCTTATCGCCAAGCCATTTTTTGAGGTTAGGAAACAGATAATAGTCACTCGGGGCTAGGTCTGGAGAGTAGGGAGGGTGCGGCATTAATTCAAACTTCAGATCGTTGATTTTAGCCATCGCAACGATTGACGTGTGCGCTGGTGCGTTATCGTGATGAAACAAGATTTTTTTCTTCGCCAGATGAGGTCGTTTAATTTTCACTTCGTGGCTCAAACGTTGCAATAAGTCTGCGTAGTATTGACCAGTGATAGTTTTACCCTTTTCAAGGTAATCAATGTATATAATACCTCTTGCATCCCAAAAAAACAGTAGCCATAACCTTGTTCGCCGAAAAAATTGTTTTTGCCTTCTTTGGAGTTGGTTCCCCTGGTCCAATCCACTGTTTAGACTGTTCTTTGGTTTTAAGAGTGTAGTGGTGGACCCAAGTTTCGTCAACGGTTACGAATCGACGCAAAAATTCGCTTGGATTACGCTTATACAACGCCAAATTGGCGGTAGAAATGTTCTTTCGAATCCATTTTTGGTCGACTGTTAGCAAACGCGGCACCCATCTTGCACAGAGCTTTTCCATATACAGATGTTGGTGCAAAATATTTTGTACACGTTCATATGACATCTCACAGGTCTCAGCTATCTCACGAACTTTTAATCTGCGATCTTTCAGCACTATTTGATGGATTTTTTCGATCATATCTGGAGTTGTGACCTCAATGGGGCGTCCTGAGCGAGGCTCATCAGAGGTCACGAGGCTCACACGACCCTTTTTAAACTCGGACACCCACTGCTTAACGGTTGAATATGATGGGGAGGATGTCCCCAGTGTTGAGTCCATCTCTTCTTTAATTTCCTTCGGCGTTCACCCCTTCAAATAAAAGTATTTGATGACAGCACGATTTTCCAGCTTTTCCATTTTTACGAAAAACACAGAGGCGTCTTGGTCAGCGTGCTCTCAAAACTAAACTAACATGGCGATCGGACTGAAACTATAGCTACAAGCTATGTAAGGATGGTACTATAGAACGCCACCTCAAGGTAGGCCTAGTGGCGCCATCTCTTGGTCAGGCCGGAAACTTATCAATCCACCCTCGTATTTGAGAATTCACCAACGAACTCTGTACTATCTGAGAAGCAGGATCGGCAAAACAATTTGCAGTGGTGTGTCAGGTAGGAGAGGGGGGGGGGAGGAGAGGGTAGAGTAGGAAGGCAAAGAAAACGGAGTATTTGACCGTAAGGTCCACCGGCCCTGCTGGGGAGTATGTAGGCCGTATTTACATGTGAACTCAATGAAAATTTCATGTCTTGAAATGTCTTTTAGACAAGCTAAAGATGCCTAATTCAGCACTCCGCTAGTGTGTATGTACAATGGGACCCACACTGGGCCAGCATGGGCCGCATCCTGTCAACATGGGGCCAAGACTGGGCCAAAGTGGGGCCAAGATTGATGCACGCTAGGGTCTCATATATCTTTTGAATATCTGAAATTTGTCTTCCGTTAAAAACATATTTAAGAGATGTCTCAAACATCTTATATAGGGGAAAGTGCATAAAATGATCCCTCAATGTGGAATGATTCCAACCCGTTTAGAGATGATTTGTACATTCGATGATTGTGGCATGCTGTACATTTTATTAAGACCTGAGAATCTAACGAGGAGGGGCCCGGGAAAAATTGATTTACATCCAATGGATTGGATCTACGTAGATCGAAAAAATGAGAAAATTAGCCCTCCAACCGTAAACCCGGTCTCACAGATCGCTATCAAAACTTCGTTTACTCGTGATTCGAACTCGTTTGGTTCATTTGTTTGGAACTCTATTCTTATTCTGTACAGAATATTCCACTAATTTCTAGAAATAAACCCACTATTCTATCCCTCAGACATTCCTAACGGTTGAAAAAATGTTTTCTTCACTTCTAACAACTTTGAACATGTAGAAGAAGGTGATGGCTGTTTGTCAGCCCGGGGGTTACGGTTGACGTGATTTTGAAAAGGGTTACGGTTTAAAAGTTGATGCCCTCCAAGCACACAGAGAAAAAAGATAGTGGACTCAACTACGCCCGACAATTGGATACGTTCAAACACAATTCTCCGTCAACTCAATTTGAATACAAGGTTCATTCAAGTACGCGTAGGCGAGTCAACTACAAATTCAATTGAGTTGATGAAGTATTGCATTTGAACGTATCCAACTGTCGTGCGTAGTTGAGACCACTATTTTTTCCTCAGTGTAGGAGCAGACTACGCCATGGGCGTAGGGGTGGTAAGCCATGAAAGGGCGGTAATGGTGTGAACAAAATTCTTTCCTCATTTTGATGATTCAAAATAATTTTTAGGAGACTAATAAGAGCGGCAAACTAGACGGCGTAGGGAAAGCAAAAATACAAGGCCGCCCCTGTCTCTAGGTTGACTTGGATCTATTTTAGATCTACCTAGATCTGATTGATTTTCTCAAAAAATACTCAATTCTTAGAAACGATCCAAAAGCAGAAGAAATAGGCAGTTGATGCATGCAAATTGCAATTAATTAATGTCAAATTTTTGGTGATTCAGATCTACTAGTACGTAGATCTGACTAGATCTATTTAAATCTACATTATCCAGTTTTTGGATCCAGCAAGATCTAATTAGATCTACGTGGGTCTAAATAATTTTTCCTCGGGAGTGCATGACACCATGAGGCGATACTCTAGTAATTGAAATCGAGACGATACCGAGACCAGATATTCGATCCTTGAGAATTTCGTCGATACTGGAAGTGCACAAAAGCGCGGAACCAATATCGGCATCGTTTTATGAATCAAACAATTATCAATCAATCAATGACGATAATTCATTTCTCATAACTATGTGTGTGCGAGTGCTCGAATGTTCCGAGTATTCTCAAATCGATTCAAATATTTCCCAGTAGTCGAAACTTTTGAGCTACTCGGATTTTTCAAGTATTTCGTCATTTTTTTTATAATCATATGATTCTGGGGGATAAGACATCACAAACATTTTCAGAAATTCGTCGAGTACTCAGAAAATCATTAGATATTCGGAAGTTTTCGAGTACTCAACCCGACTCGACTACAAAAAAATCAGTACTCGCACACCCCTAATTATAATTAATAATAGTATTCATTGATGTTCAACAATTGTAAAAAAACTGTTCGATAATCTGATCGATATATTTCATATGTCATGATTATGATTCAAATGTTCCAAGAAACATGAAATACAGCACCCTGAAAAAAATAGGACAATTTTTTCGGATTGTCAAAGTCCCACGAATTTTGGAGTAAAATTGATACACTACTTGAATGAATATTTGAATGAAAGCAGAATGAATGTATGAAAGGATTGATATTTTGAATAAAGTACATCACATTGAAGATTGATGAAAATTTCCTCTGTGAACACAGTCATGACAATGAAGACAAAATTTCGTTGAAATTTGAATTGAATTTTGTTTAGAAATAACAATCAACCAATTCCAGCGGAACTCAGGAGAATTCAACAAAGTGTGATGAAGATGAGGATACAAACCCACTCTAAATATGAGTTTCAACTTTTAACTGATTCCTGGTGACTGTCAGAACACTTTGGAAGTAATCATCTTCAGATGGCAAAAACTTGATCATAATTTAGTTTCCCAATACCTAAAAATCATGGAAAACCCCCTTTTCTCATTGAAAAAATGGAATCTCAAACATTGTTATCAATTTCGTGTCAGATGTTGCCATATTTAATTATAAATTCGGTTCGATACATGATTCAAATATCAATGACATTCAAATCATTCCACACTTTTTTCGATGTCTGAAAATGAGAAATGCTGGAAGGGTATGATTACTTTTTCAAAACTCAACAGCAGTCACCTCTTGAAGTAGTGAACGTATATGGAGAATTTAGTTATTTTATAAGTGAATATTGAACACAAATTTCCTGGCGGTGGGGAGGCATGTATTAGAAAACGTCTGGGCGCATTAATGGAATATTTGGGATGTGAATTTAAACGTAAACTCAGCATTAAGTAGCACATTTAGAGTATTCCGCGCTGTACTCATGGAAGCGTAATTGAAGAGTGGATAGCAAGGTTATCACCCTAGTCAAAATCACTGCACCGAAAAAAAAAATATCAAGCATCATGCAAAAAATTCTTGATTCATGCAAATTGATGTCTTGAATACTGCCAAGAATTTAATTGAATTATATCTAGAAATAAAAATCATATTCCATATACACGAATAGTTTTGATAATAACCATTAATATGTTAGGGAACAAACATTTCGTGTTAGAATCTCAACAAAATTTTCATTGGATTCAGAACATTATTTCTTCATTTGCACAAAACTTCGTTTGAGTACTGCGAACTCGTACTTGAATGGGGTAAACAAGCATTTTGATAGGAAAAAACCTAATCTAGTGTGTCGTCAGTGATACTGATAACTGAGAAAAAATATAACTGCAACAAATGTTTTTTTGATTAAGTTAAGAAAATTTACATTGATGACTGTTGAACTCTTGTTAAAAATATCCAATTGTATGCATTGTTCAAGATTTTGTAAATTCACATTAAAATTAATATAATATGATTTGATTCCTTTCTCTTCATTCGGGATCATCAATATGAATGCACATAAGTTGTGGAGAACTTACGATAATCACCACATTCTTGACTCGACGTATATATTCTTCCAAATATTTATAAAAATAGATTCAATTCAAATAAAAAATTCTTGGATCAAATCTTTTATTCTTCGTTACCATAATGATTGGTTCTTGCAGTAAATGAATGTATTCTCGCAGATGTACGATTATATTCTCATCCCAAATCAAAAAATTCGAATAGTTCTTGTCTTCCCATTCAAGTTTCAGACTGATTTTATCCTGAATTATCAATATTGCGGACAAAAAAAGACTTAAAAGAGAATACTCCTGAATTTCTCCTCTAACATACATCTCATTCTAGTCGCATTTGGTCCGCAATATTCATGAGTCAGAACACAATCAGTTTTAAACTCAAATAGGAGGACAAAACCGTCCAAATTTGTCAACCCGGAATACTTGTTGGATTAATTTTATACGAATATCTGGTTAATTTTTATTTCAAATCTTGTTTCATTCATACATTGATCTCCACTCTTCTATTCGAATGAAATAACAAACAGGAAGCTGGGGAGTTCCAGTGAATACAACGATTTATGCTCATTTGAACGAATATTCATTATTTTATTTTACTTATTCATTTTTTATTGAAATGTATTTAAGGTAATACACATGTCACATAGGGGTTAGTAATACATTTGCAGAGATAGTTATCGAATAGTTCGTTTTACTTATGAAGCTAACAATATTTTCTCAACATAAATCATATTTATTTATTTTAGCACGCTCATATACTTATTACATTTTTATTGAATATCAGTTGCATTCACTATCATCATTTAGCGAGGTTCAAGACTGTATTCATTTTTACACCCTCTCAATACTTCACGAAAAAAAGAAAATGAATTAATTTACCATGCGAAATGACAATGTGTCACTTCGAGTCTTTAAATGGGAATCTTTACAAGATATTTTGTCAAATAATTCACATCATACGCTAATGATCTGTTTTTGTCTTATAATGTGAAATCTTTAATAATGTATCCCGTGGAAATCTCGAATTGAAGACCCGAAGCGACGCGTTGTCATCCCGTATTGTAAATCTATCAATTTTATTTTTTTTGTGTTACAATCGTATTATCTATATTCGATAGTTGGTATATATAAGTCACCATGAAAAAATGAATAACAACTATAGCTTTCATAATCAGTTAGATCATGATATGGGATCAAACTCCACTTGTCTACTTTTTTTCCTTTGAATGCTTGAAAATGTTCATCAAATTCGATGGTGTTCAGTTTTTCAACTAAGAAATAAACTTCACCCGTTTCTTGGACAAGCATATACTGAATGCAATAGAATGTCGGAACTCTTGATGAATAATTATCACTTGTTGTAATTAATGAATCCCTTTTATATGTTATTCCGTTGATTTTAATCCAAGACATATAAACTAAGGATTTATTTTGATTATCCGTCAAAAGATCATGGAAATATTCATAATCAGGTATCTTGTCCAATTTCACTGAACATTTTGGTCCCACTATTAAACAATTTGAGAATCCTTCATTATTAATGAAGCGATTACACTGTTGTAGTTGAATTTTCAAGGCTACAGTATGAGCAGGATTCAACCTTGATCTAACACTTTTTGCTACTATGGTGACACTTTTGTGCTTTGCTTCAAACCTAATTGTTGCAAAATATCTTAATGGTCCGTACAGTAGCATCAGACGTGGATAGTGTGTGAGGTGTGATGTTTTGGTGTAAGACTTTTTCCAAATACCTGCATGTATAGTTTATGATGCAACGAGATTATTTTTCCTAACTTCTCACAAACACTTTCACTCACTGTTCGTCTCATTACTGTACACATAATCTTTCTCAACAAAAGATACACTTTCCAAACTTTATTTTGATGGGGGACTAAGTCTCCTATCACAAGAGAAAAATGATAAATGAAAAAAGCCATTTCTGAAGCTGATAAATTCCAATTTTTCTTCTTCATCGCGTTGATTGAGATTGATTTAACAACGTTTGATGTAGAACTATCCGCTCCAAAATGACGTAATCGGGAATTAAGAGTTTCTAAAGTGAAAAGTTTGAATTCACTTATCAATGAATACAATATTGACCCCATTTCTTCACGGCAAATGCCTTCTTCCAAGTCGTGTGTCGGATCAACTATAGCATTGTCAATTGAACCCACGGGAAGAACTCGACGAGCGCTCGAACCGTGGTAAAAGTATTGTCCAAGCGGTCACGTGGGGGACCAAAAAAAAAGTCGGAATTTTGGAAAACTAAAAATACTGGGTGATAGGGCTTGAAAAATCAATACGAGTGTTCGTTTACAATGTTTTTCTATGATTAATAGTTTTCGAGAAAAAAATTAAAAAGTACCTCTTTTCCTCGTACTAAAACTGAATGTTTTCTCATCTTAAACTCGTTATAACTCGAGCAGTTTTCAACGTATCAAGATGAGTCTTGCAGATTCTGATTCGGAACACTCCCCCGAAGATGACAATCTCGACAAAATTTCCAAAAATTGATGCAAAATTAATGAATTTTCAATTTGAAGTGAAAACTTGGTTTTCAACGAAGAGGAAAACTCTGCATTGAAAAAGTGTCGGGGGAAGTATCAGCTACGAAAAACTTCCAGCGACAAAGTTGTTCGCTAGTGTGCGGACAAACTTTATGGAAAGTTTCAGATCAATTGGACTATTGGTTCGCAAGATACAGCGATTTATCCATCAGCTGTGAAACAAATCAGCTGTGATCCAAACAGGTTGTGAAAATCCTCCGATTGATTCATCAACCTACTCTCAATATTTTAATCGTCATTTGAATTTTTCTTTCTCAATACCACGCACTGATGTTTGTAACATGTGTTTTGAACAAAGCGGCAAAACAATCCTGGTGATGAGTTCAAACAGCATAAAAAAAGTATAGAAGAGTACAAAATATTGAAGAAGAAAATGTTGGCAGAAGAAAATGTGTTATGTCTTGAATTCGATTTCGGTCAAAATTTACCTTTGTCGAAAATTCCTGTATCAGATCAGTTCTACAAGAGATTGCTTTGGCTACACGTTTTTAACGTGCATGTCTTCGGTGAACATGGCAAAAGTTACATGTTCTTTTTTTTAGAAGGAAATTTTAAGAAAGGTGGTAATACTGTGTGCAATTTTATCTTACATGCAATGAAGAAAGAATTGGAGCTTAATTATTACAATAAAATTTATTTATTTTCGGATGGTCGCGGTGGTCAGAATAAAAACCGTTTCTTCGTCTCTTTCTTATCATCGTTGGCTCAAGAATTGCAACTTGAATTTGAACATGTGTATCCAGTTCGTGGACATTCATACTGCTCTTGCGATCGGAATTTTGGAGTATATGGCGAAAAAAGAAACAACTTGAAACTATTGAAACGGATGAAGACTACATTGATCTCATAGAAAGTGCAAGAAATCCACCATTTAAAATTGTCAGAGAAGTAGATTGCCCAGTCCGAGATTATGAGGTTCTGTTACAGGAAAATGTCAAAGATATTAAGAATCTGCGAATCAGCAAAGCAGTACGGATTCAATATTTCCCTAACGGTCAAATCAATATATTCCAAAGTTTCAATGCAGAACCAAAAATTCAAATCTTCAGTGAGTTTACATGCATTATGCAAATCACCACCAGCTGCTCCAACTGGCATGAGTGCAGAAAAGATTTACAAACTTTATTAAAATATTTGAGTCCAAAAGGTGTAAAATTTTTTGAGAGCTTATTTTCGAAAATATCAATTGGAAGACCTAAAAATAAAGAATAATTATTCACTCTAATGATATAATTTCTTCTTTTGGTTCAAAATATATTGTATGCAGTTTGAATCGTTTATTCACATGAATTTTTTACAGTGTTTTGTGTCCAAGGGGGGCAATTTTGGTTCATTACACGGAGAAAAAAGATTTCGCTATCTGAATGAATCCGTCTTCGCTAAGTGGATTGAATAGAAATTCGCTGTATTAACGAACCAATGCGCTGGATTAACGAACTAATACGCTGTTTTTACGTATTGATTCGTTATAATTATCAGTCCTTCGCTGGTCTTGCGAAGCTTGATTCGTTGAAAATATCATTGGCGTTTATTTCAGCAAACTTGCTTGCTGTCCATATAATAACGAGCGAATTTCGCTGTTCCAGCGAAATTCTTGCTATTCCAGCGAATCTTTTTTCTCCGTGTACCCTCACAACACAACTGCTTTCAGTTAACTTTCGATACCTTTCTGAAACGTGTAACACCTTTCAGAAAGGTATCGAAAGGTAACGGAAAGCAGTTGTGCTGTTAGGGTTACATTGAATTCGAATTAAATTTGTCCGAATTCAATTCGACAATCATGTCTATAAACAATTCAAAGTTCACTAGCATTTCCAAATCATTTATGACTGAAGAAAAAGTACAAATAATGAACTTTTATCACGAGGTTTATATGTGTCATATATGATGTGAATGATATCCAAACACGTTGCATAAGACATTTTAAACTTGTCTGAAATATATTTCAAGACATGAATATGATGTTATACAGGACCCGTTCATAAGACGAGATCGTTTTACATAAATCATAAACCCCATATTTTTTGTTCGATTAATTTCAAATTTCCAGAAAAACTTCCTCAAACATAAGAGCATAACTTTATTGTTCGAAGTTTTCTTATTTTCACATTTCGCTCGACACTTTGTATCGTTGAAACTCGGAAAACACGAGCCTGAGAGCCACTAATCCGTTATCAAATATTATTGAAAAACGAAATGTTTTCATCATTCGAATCATTTTACAAGCTTCGGCAATACACATCGAATCTGGATATCAATGTTTATATCATTCTGATAAGATTTAGCCAAGGATTCGTGAAATAAGTTTCGGAAAGTATTGAGTTCGAGAGAGCACACAAATGTTCAATCTTTAATTTTCATCTTGCAGAATAAGGATTGAACAATGATGCGTTGAATAAAAATTGTTTATAAAAAAACACAATGTATAACGAATTTTGCAAAAATAGTTGGATATTTGGATGCTTCGACCAAAAAAACATGAATCTACGTTGAGAAATCGAGTGAATGCAACCTTTCATTCGGATCCTCATATTCAGCAGGTAAACGACGTAGAGTCATGAGAAATTTCCGTTGCGAGCTGATGGATAAATCGCTGTATCTTTCGAACCAATAGTCCGATTGATCTGAAACTTTCCATAAAGTTTGTCCGCACACTAGCGAACAACTTTGTCGCTGGAAGTTTTTCGTAGCTCATACTTCCCCCAACACTTTTTCAATGCAGAGTTTTCCTCTTCGTTGAAAACCAAGTTTTCACTTCAAATTGAAGATTCATTAATTTTGCATCAATTTTTGGAAATTTTGTCGAAATTGTCATCTTCGGGGGAGTGTTCCGAATCAGAATCTGCAAGACTCATCTTGATACGTTGAAAACTGCTCGAGTTATATCGAGTTTAAGATGAGAAAACATTCATCCTTAGTACGAGAAAAAGAGGTACTTTTTAATTTTTTCCTCGAAAACTATTGATCATAGAAAAACATTGTAAACGAACACTCGCATTGATTTCTCAAGCCCTATCACCCAGTATTTTTAGTTTTCCAAAATTCCGACTTTTTTTTCGGTCCCCCGCGTGACCGCTTGGACAATACTTTTACCGCGGTTCGAGCGCTCGTCGAGTTCTTCTCCCCGTGGGTTCAATTACTGAATACGTCTGAATATTATTGAAAACACATCTCTCTCTAATTCCATTATTAGAATTTCTAACATCGTTGTCATAGTCATCTTTCGTACTTAAGATTTTAGTGTTTTCTATCAATTGTCTGCGTATAATAGGTCCGTTAGCTATACAAATTCTACAACATTGAGTATTGTAAAAACACCTCTAGAATCCTAAAATGGTATTGAGACCTAAGTTATCACCCACAATAGTTATTAGTACAAAATACACTTTTCTTGAAGTTCCCGAAACATTTATGGAAATTCCTTCAGTATACAAATCTTCAATTTGATCTATTAAGTTCTTGAATATGACACTATTTTGCAAAGTTCCATCAGAAGATTTATGATTAACAGAGAGATGAAGTTGTGCGAGGAAAATATTTTCTAGTTTACTTGAATGTTGAAAAGGTATCCCAGCTATAGTATAATATACAGCACCAAGTTTTTTATTACCTCGGTACACACCTAATGGATTATTAATCTCTACATCATCAAAGTACAATACCAGTGGCAATACAGTTTGATTTGGAAATCTGGTTTTTATATTATTCCACAATGCACCTTTAAACACTGATCTTATATTTTCATTTTTCTCATGATATTCAATGAATGATAATATGGAGTCATATACATCAGGCAATTCCAAAAAGTTTATCAATACATCTTTCATAGAAACAACTTCAATGGTCGATATAACAATCTGGATAGTGTTAACATTTCTCTTTCGTCGTGATTCTAAAGAAGAGTCTATAGGCATGGATGTTTGTTGAATTAAAACACCTTTCTCAATGAATGTCTTGAATGGTAAATGTTCAGTTTTAAAAATATCAAAAATGTGCTGAAAATTATTCAGCATTCTTAATAATTCTGTGAATTTATTACTATCTAGATCATGAAGTTTCGTTTCCACAATTCGAATCGCACATGTATTGTGAAACTCTTGTATTGGTTTCAGTATGTTGTTGACTTCACATCGTGGAATAGAAAGATTACCATACTTTTAAAGATTACTTCGCAACAATTTTGGTAGCGTAATGTTGAACCTCATCAAAAAATTCTACAAGACTCAGATTTGGAAGTTTATCAATTACAGAAGTACTTATTAATGGTAGGGTTAGATCAACGTCACAAAAGAATTCATCTGTATCAGATACAGTGATATTATTTTCATTATATATAACTTCATCTTCAGTTGGACATTCATTTTGCTGATTTGAAATTGAAATATTCTCATTCTTTAATTTATTATCAATATGGGTTTGATTATAATGTTTTCTATACGTGTATATGTTTTGAAATGAGCGACAGCAATTTTCATAAGAACAATAACATGGCTTTTTAAGATCACTTGTGTGTACACATTTGAAATGTAGCAAGAATTGTTTGTCCGAAGAAAATTTCAAAGTACAAGATGGACATCGAAACATTTTAAAATTTAACTCACCACAGAGATAAGAGGAAGGTGAATTCTGAACCAGGAAAATTATTAAAGAATGAATAAAGACGTACAAAAATAATATCTTCAAGTCGTGAGTGAACAATTAATCGTTCACAAAAGAATAAAATCGTATTAATTTTCAGAATCTCGTTTCTTTTTTTTTTGATTTCTTCTTTTTATTTACCTCAGAACTATTTGATGCTCCAAATTTGCGTTTATTGGTTAAATCGTTCAATATTCCCGCTACTGAATCAACGTCCCATTGAGTTTTAATTTTATACAAATCAGTTTGTATAACTGTCCATAAGCGTTCACTTGCGCGGGGATATGCGCTATGCAATGTGAAGAAAAATTTGAAACAAAAGTCCAGGGCAGCCAAAGTTGACTCCGTTTTATAAATAATATCATCCACAACGACATAAGAGTCTTTGATATTTGTGATTTCTCTTCCAACTACAATTATGAAAGGCTGCAATGGCTGATGCAGCTTTATCATTGCATCACGACGAGCATTTATTTGAACTTCCAGAAACTTTGCTTCCTATAAATGAAAATTGAAACACTCAATATCATGAATTCACTCGAATGCAAGGAAATGAATGTTTTGATTCAAAAACGAACATTACCGTAATATGACATATCATGCTATCTTTACTCTCTTGAATCGAGGGTTTCCATATTTTTTTTGGCCCAATAGAAATTCTTCCACTTGGAGTTATCAAATCATGTAGGATTAATAACTGAAGTGTAACTTTTGTATCTGTAAATAGTAGAAACGGGGATTTGTATACAGATAAATATATTAATGTATATTAATGAATGAATCATAAATTCAATACCTTCTGATACGTCCGGTAATTTGAGTACATCGCGAAATGATTTTACAGTAGGCGATGTGATTTTTTTCAGTTTCAATGAGTAGAGTTCCGTATAAAAATTTTGCCACAATTCATAAGTCAGTACCACTTTTGTTAAATTCATTGATTGAAAATCGATGTCAATCAATATTGGCGCTAAAGATATTTCACGTGAAATTGGCCAATTCTTCAATGTTGAAGAAATGTTTAGGCTCTTCGACTCTTCACGTTCTTTCTTACGAGCGGGTAATGATATCTCCCAATGATGATAAATCTCCTCTTTTGGATCTCGATGTAATTTCAACCACTCAATCCTTTTTTCTATTTCCTGGTCAATTTCATTTTCGGAAGCTGCTTCATCATTGCTCTGATCTGAATCAATGACACGAGTGCCTTCCAAATCTTTTTTTAATATATTACACTGATTTTTAAAATTTCGATACTTGTTATAAAATTTGCCTTTCGCCGGCTTACGTTTTACAATATTAGAAGCTTTTGAATTTTCAGGAGGTTTGTAGTAAATGTTGGGATCTTCATGTGGGAAAATTTCTCTGAATTCAGCCAGTGTAATCAAGGAATCATGTTTCCTCAGTCTGTGAACAATGGGAAAAAAATACAATCAAAAATAGTGGTGAAAATCATTTTTAGGCGAAATCGAACAGTTCAATAGTGACTCGGAGAGGAAAAATGCTGCTCGTGAGAAACAAATTCTTGACTCAATGCATTCTTATATATATATATATATATATATATACAGGGACGTCTTTAGGGGGGGGGCTCAAGGGTCTATAGCCCAGGGCGGCAAATTTCAGGGGGCGGCAAAAATATAGAAGTTTTTTTCCAGTTATCAAATGCGTTCAAGCACGAAGGGAGCGGAAAATGTAAATTCAAGTGTGTTGTAATATTAAAGTTGGCACAAGTGTGCGCGATAGAGCGGGCTGTAGAGCGGTAGGCATTAAGTTGGTAGCTCGTATAGAAAGAGTCATTGGATTACTAGTCGTCGTGGCGTCGAGCCGTTCGAAAGGTAAAAACGTTATTGTCGGGTTGGCCGCGTGGTCGTTAAGTTTAGCTACGAGTCCGTACGAGGATGAGAATTGTCATCTTTTCAATTTTATATTATTATTATTTTTCATGCCATTTCAAATCATTATTGGGCAGAATGAACCTTCTCATAACCATCGACATTTTGCCTGTTTATTTTCTTTGCCGTCACCTACCCTCAACACGCCGTTCGTTATCGTGGGCCACCGTGGTCGAGTCGTGAAAATTTACAGATCCGTGAAAATATAACAACGTATGTTTTTTTTTTGTTTTGTTTATAACATTCCAGAAGTGGGATGTGACGGTAAGAGAAAAGTGAGTTTACGGTTCGTAAAGTGTGAAAAAGAAAAACATATGTACGGCATTTGTGTAACATGGGTTGTAGACAGGTTACAGAGTGTTCGAGTAACGAAAATCGATATATCGATCGAGTGAACGTATTATCTTCATATTGAGTGATCGGTATACACGCAAAACCCTGTGTTGTTATTTTGTGCGAAAACTCTTGTGTGCGTACGTGGATTGATCAAAGTAACGCCATTATGGCTGAAACGCATTCGGAACGTGAAACAGCCGATGCGTTGTTGGATTTGGCGTCGGGTGGATCGGGCACAAATATTGACCAAGATGGCAGAACATCGTCAGAAACGTCAGCGAATGGAAGTGCATCCAATCAGCCATCAATGACACAAATTCTTTCTTCGATGTCGATTCTTGTGCAGCAGAATAGCCAAATGATGCACGCTATGATGCAATTTCAACGACGCGATCAAACATATTTCAATGTTTTACCCGACTTGTCGCATAATATTGTGGATTTCTCCGGCATAGAAGGCGCGACAGTAGCGTCAACATGGCTGAAACAATTCGAGTCGACGGCAACGTTGCATAGATGGACAGAAGCGGTTGCTTTCGAAACGGCAAGATCGCATCTAACAGGTGGCGCGCGAAACTGGTATCTCAGCAAACTAGATACCATTAAGAACTGGGCAAGTTTTCGAGCCGCATTCACTAAAACGTTTCTAAAAGAGAAAACTACAACCGAAAAATGGGAAGACATGGAAGCACGTCACCAACTACCGGGTGAAGATACTCGTGTTTATTTTTTTGATAAAGTGAGACTGTGCAAATCTTTACAACTCGATATTAAAGAGACGAAAACTCAAGTAGCGATAGGGTTATGGTCGAGAGAATTGTGCAATGGGATTACCGCCAAGAATCATGAAGATCTCGACGATTTGTTGCACGATATCGAGGATTTGGAAGCAGTAGAAGCAGCGAGAAAGCAGCGTCTCGGTGGTCATCGTGGGACGGTCAACTCGTTTGGTCTTAAGAAGAAAAATGAATGTAAATCATCCGGAAGTAAAAATCAAGAGGAATCGCGTGTGAACTCGTATTCTAAGTTGAGTGTGGATAATAAACCGATACCGGAGTGTTTTCGTTGTCATTCTACGGGTCATATCGCTAGGGACTGTTCAGTAAAACGTGAGATTAAATGTTTTAATTGTAATAGTTTAGGACATATCGCGAAAAATTGTTCCAAACCTAAGAAATTATCGTCAGATCAGGTTCAAATTATCGATTCATGTGTCGTTCCTAATATTGCGAAATATACAAAGAAAATTTTAGTCGGTGATCACGTACTTATTGCACTGATCGATCCTGGCAGTTCAACCTGCACTGTTAAAGCCTCGGTCGTTATAGAAAAATGCTATAATATTATTCGGAAAGTAGGAGAACTCACAGGATTCGGTCAGGCAAATATCAAATCAAACGGAGTTATAATCGAGCTGTTAGTAGTTGACGAGTGCAGAGCATCTGACATAGAATTCAAAATAGTACCGGACGATGCTCAACCGTATGATGTAATAGTTGGTAGAAATTTTACGGAGTTACCTGAAGTTACATTTTATAAGATTGATAATCGATTAGAATTTCGAGTACGTAAAGACTTTCCGTTTGATACCTTTCCATCGGTTGAGGTAGAAGGTACGCAGCCTGTTTTTAATGAAGTATCAGATGTTGCACCTCAATCGCTTAATTTTATTGACGTGATCGTTGATAAGAAATCGTATTTGCTACCTTTTCATAATGCCAATGATGAATCGATACACATAGACAAAGGATCTGTGATCGATAAACAAATACTCAGTGTAGAGGAAAATAATATCGAATTGAGAGTTAGAAAAGAACCTGTATATGTAGGAGAGATTATAATGGACCCGATATGTACTGAGAGACAACGACTCGATATTCATCAATTGTTAAATGAATTTAGGCACTGTGTTGCTCAAGAAACCTCTGAATTGGGATGTACTAACAAAATATATATGGACATTCAAATCAACGCAAATACCATTCCGCCATACGCAAAACCATACAGAGCAAGTCCCAAAGAACGGGAGCAAATGCAAGAGATAGTTAACGATTGGAAAAAGAATGGGATAGTAACTGAGACCAGTTCACCTTACGCTAGTCCGTGTTTAATTGTCCGAAGAAAAGACGGCACGCCAAGATTAGTCATAGATTATAGACGTCTCAATAAAAACACAGTTCGAATGAACTTTCCTCTCCCAAACATTGATGATGGGTTGGAAATGTTACACGGGGCAAAAGTATTTGCAAGCTTGGATTTAGCACAGGGGTACCTCCAAATTCCATTGACAGGAGACGCCAAGGCCAAGACAGCCTTTATAACTCCTGACCAAACAGGTCAATTTGAACGAGCCATGTTCGGGCTGATGAACGCACCGTTCTATTTTGCTAAGCTGATGAAAATCGTTTTCGGAAATTATGAGAGTAAGTTGGCCTTGACGTACTTCGACGATATTTTGATATACGCGGTCAATTGGTCAGAATTATTAACTAAATTAAGACAAGTTTTAGTATTGCTGTCGGACGCAGGTCTTACGTGAAATATAAAAAAATGTAAATTCGGACTGAAACAAGTAGATTATCTGGGATTCAAGATTGGAAATGGATGTATTGAACCAGGAGATCAGAAATTGATGGCGATCAATAACTTTCCTACACCTCGAAATGTGCACGAAATCCGTAGATTTTGTGGCTTAGCCAGTTTCTTTCGAAGATTTGTACCTCGATTTGCGGAATTAGCCAGCCCTTTGCATAAGCTATTGAAAAAGGATCGAAAGTTCGAGTGGGGTATAAAGCAACAGAAATTGTTCGAAATTATTGAACAACGATTGGGTTCAAAACCGGTACTATCATTGTATAATAGGGTGGAGTGAAAAACAAAAAAGTCTCTGAATCGAATCGTAATAGTGCGGAAAAGTTGCTACTCTTCAAAACGAACTCAGGGAGAAAAAAATTTTGAAATCGGATAAGATCTCCAACTCGCGCATTTCGTTTAAAGTTTTTGAATTTCATCGAAAATTCAAGGATATTTCAAAATACTCGAGTTCGCTCGATTATTGTCCGATCAAGCTGATTTTTGGTTTGTGGTATTATATTGAGGTTTTTATTGGAGAAAAATATACACCCTTCTCTCCTTGATAAAGCTTGAAGCGAATCAGAAAGTCCATTTTTCCCTCAAATCGCCCTAAATAACTCTGTCGACACCGTCCCGTTATATCGCAATAATTCCCACTGTATAGAATAATATCATTACTTCAATTGAATCCCCCTTCCAAATAACGGCAAAGGGGGTAGAAAGGAGGGGAGGGCAGGGGCGGACCCAGAGATCTGTCTTGGGGTGGGGGGGCGAAAAGTACTTATTTGAACTTTAAAAAAAATACAGATCGTAGGAATACAAAAACTCCCCATTGCCGGAACATATTTGGTTGGCTTGGGAGGGGTAATTGCCCCTACCGCCCCCCCTTTGAATTCGCGCCTGGGGGAGGGGTTATATCCATGTTTTATTACAGTATGCAATATATGCAGCTCTTCGCCCGTCACACTTGTCACGACTCAGAACTCACCACGAGAAGGTGGCTGCACCGCGAGTTCCACCCGCGCCCTACCCAACCAACCAACCAAATGTGGGCATGGACTCTATTTGAAGTCAGATTGTGTTTCGAATTGTGGCATTTCTGCTTGAGAGTTGAGAGTTGCTCGAATGTAGCCATCTCTCCTGTCGTGTCCATATACTTCTTTACTGGCTCTTGTTACCAGTTTTACACACCGTTCTACTGCCTGAGTGTGACAAGGGACTTTTTTCAGGTCTATTTCTAGTGTTGGTTTCTGTTTCTCCTTAATTAGCATCGAAATTTGCTGTGTGGAAAGAGAAGACAAGAGTGGGGGACAGGTAAGTGTAACCTTAGACCAATTGATGATGTCAAAGTACTCTTGCGCTTCAAAATTGAATTCAGGTACTTTAAAAGTCCTTACAAAAGCTTTTTTTTCACAGGTTTTTCTTTTGTTCCGAGGACTCGCCTCAGACCTAGTTCTCTTATGCGCTCATCGTTATCCATTACCATAGACAGCAAAACATTTTCTGGATGGGCGGAGAAGCCGTTTGTCTGAATGACTTTATGTACAATATTCCTTACTTCAGGAGGTAACTTTCGACATCTTTTGATACAATCAAAAATGTGTTTTGGTCCTTCAAGAATTGAAGATTTTGTCTTAATTTGGAACCACAGTGGTGCGTATATGTGTAATATGTATGTCACTATAAGCTGCAGGGTTTCTGACGGGTTTGCAGTGGAAATATATAGCCTAAGAATTCTGTTAGCTGTGGTCAACCAACGAGCATGTGCTATTGGTCCCGGGTCACGGTTGGCTAGATCTGTTGAACAGGATCCTGAATCAATGCTGAGAGCAATCTCGTGTAAATATCTTTGATCTTTACTGAGGATTTTGAAATCAATCTCTGGCAGAACGCAGCTGATCGGCTGAAAATCAACCACAGGCAACGACTCGCATTCTGCAAGTTGTTTGCAGATAGCACCTGTGAATGAATGAGGACCACTTGTTCCCCCATCAAGATCTCCGATGAGATGCCGCAAAGGCAATTCGTTAAAGTGCATGAGGCAGATAACCCATTGTAAGGGTTTTTGTAATTTCATCTCAATATGTTCAATGGCTCCATTTTTCCAGCCAGTATTTGTTGCTGTACCATCGCAACCGATAACTGCAATACCAGATGTATCTATAGCATTGTCTTCAAAGTACCTCACAATGCTGAGGGCTGTATCCTTTCCGGTCTTTGAATCTGGTACTATATGGCAAACATATTTCGAGCCAGGTTCCTCAATAACAGAAATATGTTCTTTTTTTTTCTCTGTTTGGTAGCGTTTACCGTTTCTTTCTTTCAAGTACAGTATGTTATCTGATCTGCCGTCAAAGTACAAACACTTAGGACCCTCTGCTTGTCGCTCAATAAGCTGCACTTCAACTAAACTAGCTCTGCATTTTTCTTTCTCACGTCTGATCTTGCTTCGATCAATAATCATAGATGAATTTTCATTAGTGACTAATCCCACATCTTTCAGCACGCTTGAAGCTATGGCTGCTGCTGCTCTGTCAGAAACCCCATACTGATCACATATCCCCCCAGTTGCTGGCAATGACAAACGCATTTGTTTTTTTTCAGAAACAAAAGACGTTGAGCGTGGGAACTGAAAGGTTGCATCGTGCTGTTCATTGTCACTTTTTTCAAAATGTTTATTTTCTGTTCCAGGAATAGTGCTGAGAGAAGACGGACCTGCAGCAATTTCTATAGAGGAGTGCTGCAGAAGATTACTACGTTCTTTCCTCTGCATTTGTTTTGTCAATCTTTTGGTTTCTGTCAAATCTTTGGCTCCAATTTTCCCCTTCCTCAAATACCTTTGTGCATACAGAAACTTGAGTTCTATTACAGGTATTTTTCTGTCTTTAGGGCACCTGCATTGAATGACAACAGGATTGGAGCAAATGCATGCACTAAAAGATCTGTTGCAAATGCACTCAAATGTCATAGGGCATTTACATGTAGAAATATCGAATAAAGTTTCACATGACCCTTGGATAAAGTTCTTGTACTTTTCATGTGTTTTTCCCCTGTTGTAAGATTTTTTGAGAACATAATATTTGTCATGCAGGACTTTTATTTTTTGTATTATTCTGGCATGAGAAACGGCAGGAATGGAAGCTCTGCAATACAATGCTTCCAATTGTGAGGCTACACTGCTAGCCACTAAAGAAAAGTTGACTTCCTTCCCGGAGCACAGTCTATATCTTTCCTGGTGAAAAGCTCTCACGACATCCGCAGATGTTGGGAGGAAGGAAAGCGGCAATGGTCTTGGGGCCCCGAAGAAAGGACACGCCGTGTCTTTACGTGTCAGGGACATTGATAACCGATAATCAAGAATGTGTATGTGGAAATATATGCGAAGCACACCAGTGCGTGTGGATTTTTTATAAGACACTCAGTCTGTAATAACGCTGTGACGATACAACTCTACTGTGCTACTGGATAATTAGCGAAGACAAGTGAGGAATGCCAGCCATTGAGTTTATGCCCCATAAGCAATTTCAGTTAATATAATAATTGAAGCGATAAGGATATTCTATAATACATCGGAAATTGTTTCGATGTAACTGTAAGGCGTCGACACCTATTCAGGGTGATTTGAGAGGAAAACGTGCTTTACGACCCCGTGCAGGCTTTCTGTGTTACCCCCTCTCCGTGAAGGGAGGAGAGGGATATGTTTTTTTTCCATTAAAAATCTCGACATAATGCGACAAACCAAAAATTAGCTCGATCGGACAATAATTAAGCAACCTGGAATATTTTGAAATATCCTTGAATTTTCGATGAAATTCAAAAACTTTTAACGAAATGCGCGAGTTGAAGATCTCATCCGATTTCAAAATTTTTTTCTCCCTCAGTTTGTCTCGAAGAGTAGCAACTTTTCCGCACTATTACGATTCGATTCAGAGACTTTTTTGTTTTTCACTCCACCCTATTGTATAACCCTTCAGCGAAAACTACCGAATTACATACCGACGCATCATCAGAAGGATTAGCCGCTATGCTATTCCAGAGGAATGATGAGGGTGAGTTACATCTCGTTTACGCGATAAGTAGGAGAACGTCTGTAACAGAAAGAGTTTATCATTCTTCTAAACTAGAGCTATTGGCAATAGTGTGGGCAATTGACCGATTGAGACCTCATCTGATAGGATTAAAATTCGTGGTATACACCGACTGCCAAGCATTGATATATGTTGATTCTATGAAAAATAAAAATCCGCAGGTTATCAGGTGGCTAAGCACGATAGCAGAATTTGATTCGAATATCCTTCATCGAAAGGGCGAGCGGATGAAACACGTAGACGCTCTGTCTAGAGCCCCTGTTACCGAAAGTACCGATAACGATGAACGGGATTTGATCTACAATGTCTTTGTACACGAAGACGAAATTTTATTAAATCAAAGATCTGACGATAACATTTATAATAAGGTTAAAGTTTTAGAAAAACCTCCGAAAGATCAAACGAAAAGGGAAAAGGATGAAGTGTCAAGTTATCTTTTACGAGATGGATTATTGTATAAAAACGTCAACGGTAGAGAATTGTATGTTGTACCTCGAGTAATGCGTAAAGCATTGGTCATCAAAAACCATGATATGGCTAGTCATTTCGGAGTGGACCGAACGGTTGCGAGGATTAGAGAGCACTATTATTTTCCCAACATGCGTAATTACGTAAAGAATCATATTAATCGCTGCGTCGAATGTATTTTGGCAAAAACAGTACCCGGGAGACAAGCTGGAGAACTGCATCCTATTGCTCCGGGTAAGCGTCCATTCGCAATAGCCCATGCTGATCATCTTGGGCCGTTCGTGACAACTCCGAAGGGTAATAAATTCGTACTTGCGCTTATATGTAATTGGACTAAATTTGTACAACTATATGCGGTTAAAGATACTAGGACTAGTAGTAGTTTGAGAAAGATTCCAGAATTTGTTAATCGATTCGGGGCGCCGATCAGATTCGTTACTGATAGGGGGACGGCATTTACGTCCAAAAAATTCTCAGAATTCTGTCAACGACACGGTATACGCCATACGTTGAATTCCAGCCGCCACCCCCAGGCAAACGGTCTTGTAGAAAGGCTAAATCAGACCATCATCCCAGGGTTACAGACTAGCTTAGGCACCGATAACAAGTGGGATCTAATTTTGAACGGATTGGAGCGCGACGTCAACACAGCGGTCAATAAGACGACTGGAAAAACACCATTCGAAATGCTGCATGGATATTGTCCTCGATTTAATGATGGTTTGACAAGACATTTAACAGAGCAATCCGAAGTATATCGACCACCAGCAGACGTTCGGAAAGATGTCGAACGTGTAGTAGCTGAGTCGCAGCGAAAATCTAAAGAAAGATATGACCAACATCGCCGGAAAAATATCACGTACAACGTTGGGGACATAGTCTACGTTCGGAACAACCCAATATCTACCGGGGAGTCAACAAAACTTCAGAAACGGTACAAAGGCCCAATGGTCATCACTCAGACGCTTCCTTCGGATACGTACCGATACCAAGGGCTTGGATCAACATTTAATACACGCACAAACACGACCGCCCATGTGAGTCAGCTCAAGATATGGACAAAAGATAATGAAGATTCCAGTGAAGAATCTGAAGATGGAGGAACGGAAGAAGAAATGGTGGTAAATGTCTCGAATTTAGTCCCTAATCCTGAGGATGATGAATCGTCTGATTCAGAGGGCATTCAAGATCCGCAGAAGTGCTCGCAGAATACAAATCCGATCGCTGGAAATGAGACAGGGGACAATTTGGAACTGCGAAAAAGTGCGCGTACAAAAATCAAACCGGCTAAATTAAACGAATATGTAACAGATTTTTAATATTAATTTTGAAAGTGAAAAGAAGGTAGGCTCAAGGAGCTTTTGTTCATTTGGTTACGTTTAATTTCAAGATGGATGCTATTGACAGTTATAGTGTAATCGTTGTATGCGAATCTCAGAACAAGATGAACATTCTAATTGTTAATGAGAAAATGCTTGGAGGCCAAGCATAATTAGGATGGCCGAATGTTGTAATATTAAAGTTGGCACAAGTGTGCGCGATAGAGCGCGCTGTAGAGCGGTAGGCATTAAGTTGGTAGCTCGTATAGAAAGAGTCATTGGATTACTAGTCGTCGTGGCGTCGAGCCGTTCGAAAGGTAAAAACGTTATTGTCGGGTTGGCCGCGTGGTCGTTAAGTTTAGCTACGAGTCCGTACGAGGATGAGAATTGTCATCTTTTCAATTTTATATTATTATTATTTTTCATGCCATTTCGAATCATTATTGGGCAGAATAAACCTTCTCATAACCATCGACATTTTGCCTGTTTATTTTCTTTGCCGTCACCTACCCTCAACACGCCGTTCGTTATCGTGGGCCACCCTGGTCGAGTCGTGAAAATTTACAGATCCGTGAAAATTTAACAACGTTTTATTTTTTTCTTCTTTTTTTTTCTTTATAACAAGTGTTTTATGTTAATATACTCACAGTATTCAAATCATTTACTCACTTTTTAAACACTTAAGAATATACAAATGTGTTAATAACTCAGATTAAGTATTTGATAATTGAACATTTTATCTATTTTATGAATATATTTACATGCTTTAAAGCGTTTTAAAAGCGACTACAGGCTTCAAACTCTGAGTGCATCAAAATAAAACATTCGAATTTAGAGTGTATGTACGGAAATTGGATACATTCAAACACGATTTGTGCATGAACTCATCAAACTGCCGTGCATGGTTGTTTGAACTGTTCTATTCCTTACCCTGGTTCAAGTGTCATAGCAATTCATAAGAAAATGTTCTTATTATGAAACACTATGGATTTTGCAACAGGATATTCATAGGACTTCATGGTTTACTTATGAATATCCTGTTGCAAAATCCATAGTGTTTCATAATAAGAACATTTTCTTTCGAATTGCTATGCGACTTCAACCAGGGTAGTGTGTTTTTCTTCAAATTCACGGAAATAATTTACGTATCAATCTGCTGTCAAAGTTTTTTGAATTAATGACATTTTTTTTTAAATGAATGAATTTTCCTTATGTATTTTTTATTTGATTCAAACAAATTTCTCCAGATAGCAATTTAACCTTTGTCACGAGTTTGCATTTCCCTTCTCATCTGCAAGCATATCGTTATAATCTTCCCAACGGAAAGATTTTCCTGGAATTTTCCTAAAATTCAATTTCGAAATTTTTTATTTACTTTGTAAAATTTAATGTTCGACTTTTGGAAAGTTCATATTTTCTTTCTATTCTTTGTTAAGTATTCAGAATTTGTAATCCATTTTCAAGTAAAATTCAACAGAAATGTGAACCGTCTTATCTTTATTACAAGCTTAAGAAATATTCTCAAATTTCAAGAAATACTCTCAGATTTGAGGAAAAATTTTGAACCTTTTATTCAAAATCACTATTTCATTTTCGACCCACATTTTTCTCCGGGTTAGAACTGTTTACAACACTCCAAGCGATAGTTAGCGAAAGTATATATATGAACACTGAAGCATAGTTATTCCATTTGTGGGGAAACCAGATAGTTGCGCTACCTTACGCTTACAGTGCTGCAAACAATGTTACAAAATCTCATATTGAGTTCACAGTCCTTGTCTCGACGGTGAAGCTCTCATTAGTTGTCATTATTGCAGGAAAGACTGGCGCCTTGGTCGCGCGTGAGTCGGTTTTTTAGGTTAGTTTATTGATTTTATTGGAGCTACTGTATCTTACCTCTGTACGAAAATTCAACTAGTTGATTAATTGAATTGCTGATTGTTGTCTGAGTGAAAAAAAATATCAAAAATATCCTCGAACGTTTTCAACACACTCTTCAGAGAACCATGTTTTGAGCATGTTCATAATACGTTCCAGCGCTATCTGAGTTGATATTTTCGATGAGTCAAGTTTATTTTTCACCTATTATTATATTTTGTTGCCTTTTGTTTGGAAAACTTTATCAAAATGAGTGACGGTAGGAAACGGTTGAGTGGTGCGGCTTATAGAAGAGAAGAGCTGAATAAAGCTGAAAAACACCGTGAAGTAATAAACAAAACCCTAAAAATTGATAGTTTTTTCAAAACACCCGACAATGTGAACATACCCAGTAGTACTGAATTTATATCAATTTCAACTGCTGCTGAAGAGGATCAGACTTCCAATAGTAAACACGATGATGATCATATTCAAACCGTCTTATTTCAATTCCCAGAGACTTCTAATTCTGAAATGGAATCCAGTCCAAATATTGAGCAAATCACGCGTCAAGAACCAACTCCATCGTCTCGATTGGGGAATCTATATGTTCAAGATAATCCTCTCAATGATATTATAGGAGATCCAGCTTTATGGCATGTAAATAATGCTACACGCGAATATATCATAAAGAATGGGATCAATCAAGACCACATTGGTGAGTTAGACTTCAGTCGCTCGAAAAGATGTATTAGTGGACAAAATCGATATCTATCTCAATCGCTGTTTGAAACACAGTTGATCAACGGTCAAAAAATAAAGCGATCATACCTGATGTATTCAGAAAGCACTGGAAAAATTTTTTGTATCCCGTGTCAGCTATTTGATGGAACAACGAAGTTTGCAAAACAAGGATTCGATGATTGGAAGCATGGTAACGGACATTTGAAGAAACATGAGAACTCATCAGAACACAAATCATGCGCTTTAGTTATGAAATCTCGGATGTCCACTACAGGAACGATTGACAAACCTCTTTTGAATCAGATAAATGATGAGAAACGGTACTGGCGTAATGTTTTAAGACGGGTCGTTGCAGTGGTCAAGTCACTGGCAGCTGCTGGTTTACCATTTAGAGGACATACTACAAAATTTGGATCCTCATCCAATAGTGGCAATTTCATAATGTGCATTGAATTAATATCTGAGTTCGACCCTTTTTTGGCGGAACATATTACCAAGTATGGCAATCCAGGACAAGGACATACTTCATATTTGTCTCCGAACACCTATGAACAGTTTATTAAACTCATGGCAGAAAAAGTAAAGAAGGATATCGTTGGAGAAATACAAACCGCCAAGTACTTTTCTATTATTGTAGATTCTACACCAGACATATCTCACATTGACCAGCTAGCAATAATCATCCGATATGTTTTAGAAAACGGAAATCCTGTGAAAAGATTTATTTGTTTCCTTCCACGTATTGGTCATAAATCAGAAGATCTTTTTGTTGTTGTTACTGGTATGTTGGCGGATCATGATATCGACATGAAAAATTGCAGAGGTCAATCTTATGATAATGCATCAAATATGTCTGGGGAATATACTGGTTTACAGGCAAGAATACGCGAAATTAATCCAATAGTTTTTTACACGCCCTGCTCGGCCCATTCTTTGAATTTGATTGGGGAGCATGCAGCTAATCGCTGTGAAGAAAGCAATGACTTTTTTATGCTTCTACAAAATCTTTACGTATTTTTTTTCAAGTTCTACTCATCGTTGGAAAGTACGAGGGTGGATTGATAAGTTTCCGGCCTGACAAGAAAAACAACGTTTTTAAGAATTTTTTTTTTTTTATTCCTCAACATAATCTCCTCCAAGGCTGATACATTTCTCATAGCGGTGTTCCAGTCTAGTAATGCCATCTCTATAGACTGATTCGTCAAGCTCCTCAAAATACCCATTTACAGCTTCGATTACTTCTTCATCGTCCGCAAATCTCTTATCGCCAAGCCACTTTTTGAGGTTAGGAAACAGATAATAGTCACTCGGGGCTAGGTCTGGAGAGTAGGGAGGGTGCGGCATTAATTCAAACTTCAGATCGTTGATTTTAGCCATCGCAACGATTGACGTGTGCGCTGGTGCGTTATCGTGATGAAACAAGATTTTTTTCTTCGCCAGATGAGGTCGTTTAATTTTCACTTCGTGGCTCAAACGTTGCAATAAGTCTGCGTAGTATTGACCAGTGATAGTTTTACCCTTTTCAAGGTAATCAATGTATATAATACCTCTTGCATCCCAAAAAACAGTAGCCATAACCTTGTTCGCCGAAAAATTGTTTTGCCTTCTTTGGAGTTGGTTCCCTGGTCCAATCCACTGTTTAGACTGTTCTTTGGTTTCAGGAGTGTAGTGGTGGACCCAAGTTTCGTCAACGGTTACGAATCGACGCAAAAATTCGCTTGGATTACGCTTATACAACGCCAAATTGGCGGTAGAAATGTTCTTTCGAATCAATTTTTGGTCGACTGTTAGCAAACGCGGCACCCATCTTGCACAGAGCTTTTCCATATACAAATGTTGGTGCAAAATATTTTGTACACGTTCATATGACATCTTACAGGTCTCAGCTATCTCACGAACTTTTAATCTGCGATCTTTCAGCACTATTTGATGGATTTTTTCGATCATATCTGGAGTTGTGACCTCAATGGGGCGTCCTGAGCGAGGCTCATCAGAGGTGCTCACACAACCCTTTTTAAACTCGGAAACCCACTGCTTAACGGTTGAATATGATGGGGAGGATGTCCCCAGTGTTGAGTCCATCTCTTCTTTAATTTCCTTCGGCGTTCACCCCTTCAAATAAAAGTATTTGATGACAGCACGATTTTCCAGCTTTTCCATTTTTACGAAAAACACAGAGGCGTCTTGGTCAGCGTGCTCTTAAAACTAAACTAACATGGCGATCGGACTGAAACTATAGCTACAAGCTATCTAAGGATGGTACTATAGAACGCCACCTCAAGGTAGGCCTAGTGGCGCCATCTCTTGGTCAGGCCGGAAACTTATCAATCCACCCTCGTATTTCAAGAATGTTTAACCAAAAGAGAAAATGTGAATTTGAAAAGTTTATCCAAAACTCGCTGGTCAGCTTGTTATGATGCTTGTGAAAGTCTTAATAGAGACCGGAACGAAATTATAGAAGCTCTTACAATTATTATCAATGATCAGACAGAAAAATCTATTACACGAAGTGAAGCTTCTGGATACCTGCGTCAGCTACAGCGTTTGGAAACTGTGATTCTTTCTATTTTGTGGAATGATTTATTAGATAGATTTAACAAAACTAGCATGAAGCTTCAATCATCTGACATTGATCTTCCTGTTGTTGCTAAATTGTATGATTCACTGAATGAATATGTGACGAGTATTAGAGAAAACTTTGATACATATGAAACTAAGGCTCTTGCTAAATCTGAAATCATAGAATACGAGGATGCAAATAAAAGAAAGAAGAAAAGAAAACTTCAAGCGGACGAAAGCCGGGAATATGGAGTTGATCTGACCGGTCGAATTAAGTTCAAAATAAATACCTATTTAATCATTATTGATAGATTAATCGCTGAGCTAAGACAACGAAAAACAGCGTATCACGAACTGAGCACAAGATTTAGTTTTCTCACTACTGGAATTTATTTGGAGCGTGAAATTATTGCAAAACATGCGGCAATTTTGAGCAGTATATACAAAGAGGACTTGCCAGAAGCAGAAGTGTTTGAAAATGAATGTCTTCATTTTTTTGGTTTTGTGAAAATCATGAAAGAACCTCCACATTCGATTTTCGCCCTTTGTAGATTAATTTATGATAGCAATCTACAAGATCTGTATCCATACGTCAACATTGCATTGAGAATATTTTTGACCATACCGACATCTAATTGTTCTGCAAAGAGATCTTTTTCAGTGTTACGGAGAATTGAAAATTTTCTTCGGTCACAAATGTCTGAGAATCGTTTGAATCAAACTGCCATTCTGGAAATTGAATCGGACTTAACAAAACAAGTCAATTATGATGATTTGATCGACTCATTTGCTGAATCCCAATCAAGGAGGAAATTTTTCTGAGTCAATGAAAAATAAACTGAAATGTAAGAGATATTTTTTCTTTGAAAACGGTAGAGAAATTTCCGTAGGCTTTTGATGTATGACATTATTGTTTCAGCGACATTTCATTGAATGCTGGCGTCCTATGCGAGAACTTGATCGATTAATCTACGTTTATTTTGCATGATTTACGTTCGTTATCTATTTTTCTCCATTGATCTTGGCACCTCTAGAGCTTCAATTCCGGTACCTTGTTGATCCTATACACTTATATAAAAGTTTCTGGATAAGTTTATTCAATACTTTCGATATTTTTTTGATTATGGAAATGTAGGTTACCAATAGTTTATAATGCCAAATGTTTAATCCTCTTGAGTGTGTACAAGTTCTATTAAATAATATATTTTTTCGAGTTATATTACATAGTTCCCAAATAACATGAATACACCTGAGGGAATGATTGAAAATATCAATTCAGCTCAGGTTGGGGGCGGCGAAATATTATTAGCCCCTGGGCTAAAATTCTTGACTCAAGTCATTTTTCTATATATATGAAAGTGGAATCATTTGATTACTGACAAAAAATTCTTGGCTAAAATCATTTTCTTATACACATTCAAGCAAAATGATTTGAATAAAACATTTTTTCCTTGAAAGCAGTTTTTTGTAGTGTTATGTAAAATTATAATGCAATTGAATTCCCACCTATCCTTAATGCTGATAACTCTGGTGAAAATTAAATCTGTTGGAAAATCTTTTGCTTTTGAGCTTAAAAAATGTGTTCTCCTATAACATTCATAGTAAGATGTGGCCATGGATGAATTTTGTATCAGGTCCAAAATATTCAATGACGCCAATTGATTTTCTTGTAAACAATTCTGTCTTCCAAGTACGACAGGAAGATTTTGCTGAACGCTAGAAGAATTTGCAAGATTATTTTCCTGATAGAGAAATTTCAGATCAATGAAAAGTTGACAATTCTTGCTAGTAGAAAAAAGAATTCACTAACAGGTTTGGTAGATCCAGCTCCAGAAACTGTTTCTGAAGATTCTTCTACAAATTCTTCACCAACATTGAAGTGAGCCTCCCACTTTTTCTTAAATTTCAAACGTAATACCACATTTGGAATTATTTCTGCTAAAATCTCCGAAGTTAAGTTAGGCATTAATTGACAATCTATTTGACTTCCTGTTTTAGAAAAAAAACATCTTTGAAATTAAACGTGATTATTGTCTTAATCAATGCAAACAATTTTTTCTATCGAAGTTTCACTCCGAGTAAAAGAACCATCTTTAATAAAAATATACATTAATTACAATCCAAGTTATGAACAAATATTCATGAGAGAATTAATCAAGTAGTTTGTTATTAATTAAAATGAATTCGAGTGAATTTGAAGACGGTGATCGTGAATATAACAACTTCATACGTGCTAAGATTGATGTCTACATTCATTTTCTCAATCAAAAATGGCCGTATTTACGACGAAATATTTCAATCAGTTGTGGAAAATCACATTCCTTCAATAATTGGCTTGTAGATTCATCCATTTGTGCACAAATTAATAATAAAACTGATTTTACTTTGTTTCAAAACACTTCACAGTATCGCAATGGCGGCGCTTCTCATATACGTGCCAAACTCTTTCACGGCTGTAAAACTACTGCCACTAAATTCACCACTGCAAACGTACTCCGTTATAGCTCTCTTCCAAGAGACGATCGTCAAATTTTTTTCCGCGCTGGCTTTGCGAATATAGCTATAACAGCCAATGATCTGACGCCTATGGTAAACACGCGAACGGTGTATTGTTTATATGATACGCAAACATTTCTTTTCATTTGCCGACTTCTCGAATTCTGTTTCCAGCAAAATTATCCATTAAAATGCTTCAATATTTTATAATAGAAAATTATTAGCATTTTATGAATTTCTCAATAACTACATAGCTCATTTGTATTGTCAACCTTGAACTTGAATCCACTTGAAAATGAACAAATCCATGTTTTGAACCAGTTATTTTCCTCTTATTTTTGTGTTAAAATGAATTGAATACAAATATTCAGGTACTTGAATTAAGCTATTTTTATAATTTGATCTCCAAGAAAATTACTTATCGTATAATTTTGAATCCGAATGTTCCATTTTTCACTTTGAAACAAACTTTGATTGGCTATAAATATAATTTGTTCGTTTCATGCGTGCGTGCGTTTGTATTCGCTACGTGAGCGACACACACGCATTGATTGTTTTCATTGATCGATGAAAATATTTTCGCTCTCAAATGATATGATCATTGTATCATTGAAACTTTCATTGGGGTAATCTCATACAACTCAAGAATTTTATTTGTTCACTTGTCATCATATTGCTTTTTGAAACAATAATGTGGATATTGGACTATAAAAATATCACTTATCGATTTCAAATAAAATTTTGTGAACGTTATTCATCTTATTCAATCTTTTATTTTCTTATGTTAACCTAACATATAATTGAAATAAGTTCAAAGTTTCCGAGTCAAAACCCTGTGCCATCCAAGAATTTCTATTCTTGAACATGATTTCCATTTTTTTCAGTAGAATTTAAGAATTTAATTTGTTCACTTGCAATTATATTACTTTTTGGGAGTAATAATCTGAATATTGGACTTCAAATATATTACTCATCAATTTCAAACAAAATTTTGTGAACGTAATTTATCTCATTCAATCCTCATTTTTTCATTTCAACCTAATATCTGATTATGATAAGTTCAAGATTTTTTAATCAAGACTCTCTGCCGTTAAAAAATTTCCATTCTTGAATATTGAATTCCATTTCTCTCAGTGATGATTCAAGAAACCAATTTGTTCACTTGCAATCATACCACTTTTTGAAGATAATAATCTGAGTATAAGACTATAAGAATATTAATCTTCAGCTTCAAACAAAATTTTTTCAAAGTAATTTATCTCATTCCAATCTTTTATTCTCTTATTTCAACTTAATATATGATTATAATGAGCTCAAAGTTTTTGAATCAAGATCTTTTCCCGTTCAAGAATTCCCATTCTTGAATATTTAATTCTATTTTCCTCAGTGTGTGGTCATTTTGTAAACCTCACATGGCTCCACCTGGTCCTTTTGGAAGACTTATTAGGCTTAGTAAAGCTTCCTGTTACACTACAGGATTACTAGAACGATTGCTGGGAAAGATGTGATAGAAGTCATCTGAAGCATGTAACGAACCCGACTAGACTCGAATGATTTCAGGATATAAGAATATAGATATGAAATTATGATTAGAAATTTAACATCACCGACTGAAAGTTTTTATCTAATCAGACTTTGATTATTAGTTACAATAATGCCAAATTAAAATATACAATTTTGATAAATATGACATAAATTCGATCTTATATTTAGTGACTGTGACTTATCTTAGATTCATTCGAAGTTAGAGGAGAGAGAGATTTAAGCTTCCACCGATGTCATCGACATAAGGATGTTCGTCGCCTCAATAATCCACTCGTCAATCCTGTATATATTTTTCACTTGTCGCCCATAGATGTTATATGACCAGGCTCTCCAATGTAATTACATCTTGTTAAAAGCGTCCCTTTGAAGCGATGTGGATAACAGTCAAAATGGACCAAAATCAAGTGTGGATCAAAAGATGTACACCGAGAATACGCTCTCAATCTTTTGGCATACGGTAGCTTTCTGTCCTCTCGCGTATTCTTCAAATCGAGCCGATAACGATGATTCTCTCCCCTCTCATTATATTTCTCCTCCTCTTTCCTCTATCGTTTGAGATATTCTTATACTATAATATCTCATACAAGCATCCCTACACTGCCGCTGGTTTTACAACACGCTTCACTGAATCTCGCAGTTTGTTCCAGTGGAACAAAATTTTGGTTGAGATGAACGCGAAGAAACGTCTTGTTTAGCCGAAATAAAATTTGTTTGGCATGAACAAAATTTGGTTTACAAAAATTAACAATTTCTCACAAACATAAACTTTATTTATCCTAAACAAATTTCATTTCAACCAACCAAAAGGTTTCTTTGCGATCATTTCAACAAAAATTTGGTTTCGCTGGAACAAACGTTTCCTCAGTGTCCCCATGTAGGCAAATTTTCAGAATTATATTTAATTTATATTCAATTATATATAACTTATATGAGAACTATATTAAATTATACATAAATTATATTTGATTTTAACGAGTTTCTTACATTGGTCACCATCCACCAGAAACACTACACTGAAAAAAGTTTGGTGCTTAACCTGCCATTCCAATGGGGCGCAGCGTTCGTACGTATGATTTGGTGCGGCTCATGCACCAAATCCAGCGTAGGAGCTGCACGGAAGTACGTACTATTACAGTTACGTTCAACACCTCAGCTAAATGTGGCGTAGGTGTCGCACCAAATCGTACGTAAAAACGTTGTGCCTTATTGAAATGGGAGGTGAGGCATCAAATTTTTTTGAGGGTAGGCGATACCGATAATTACAAGACAATACCGAGACTATTTTCGTATCTGACAGTATTTCCCGATACCGAGACGATACCTTCAAAGTATCGGCGAGAATGTTGTCTCGTGTACCCCTACTAGAGAGGCCTGCTCAGGTCTCCCTGGTCAGGACCTGAAAAACGTTAGAGATTACTACAAATCATTCCTAATCGGGTTGGAATCATTTCACCTTCATGGAACATTTTCTGCATCTTTCCCCTGTATAGAAAACGCATGCAGCACGGCAATGCTGATGTATCCATAAATAATGTTTTGTGAATGCAAGGAATGAATTGATGAGTTCTCATCTTCGAAGAATGGTATCCAGGGGGCAACTCCCGGGAACGTTACAAATCTGGTACTGTGACCTTAGCAGAAATGCTCTGCTGATTTATTGGTTTTGTAACACCTGCTCCAAAGAAAAATTAGATACTTGCTAGTAACTGTCCAGTAACTTGCAAATTACTTTTTCAGAAAATACATAATCGATGAAAATGTGAAGTGAATAATAATAATGAACTGTAATCTCAGGTTGCGCATTGCCGGAAACTTCGAATTTCCCAATAATTGCTGAATGCTGAAGAATGAACCAATTTCACAATTTTATTTCTTATCATCCACAAACCATTCGGAAATTCGAATTTCCCGGCGATGTGCGATTCTCCATGAAAAAATAATTCAACCTGCCGCAGTAGTGCTCCCGCGAGATTCGAAAAATTATTGATCTTGTCTTGGAAATCGAGACAATATCGAGACGAGATGCGTAAAATAGCATTCAAGATAAGAACAATATGTACCAATCGAGAAAAGCGTATCGTCGAGATCAGTTGGTCAAGATCTTGACCAAATCTCGATCTTGTATTATCAAAATCACCAATGCGCAGTGAGGACAAATTTTACAGTAAATTATTGCAGTGTTGGTTATGAACTTTGTATATCTATATATACTGTATATTGAGATATACAAACAATGTTGAATAACAAAGACGTAGTATAGATAGACCGAGCCCGTATATGGCGGGGGTTTAAGAAAGACAGAAACAGAAACTCTTCCAACCGTATTTTGAAATAGGTGGGAGAGTTTCTATCCCTCTGAGACTAAAAAACGATAGTGAATAAACAGAGCTAATATGTTCGTTTTGCAAGACTACACTACTGCCACGACAACCGTCACTATATAGTATGACCACGAGTGCTTTCAGATTGGACTCGCAAACGTTACGAACACAAGGAAAATTTGGTAGGGGGTCTGTTTGCCGAATAAACTTAATTCGACAATCGCTAGTCATTTCTAGAGATCACTACGAAATCGCCTAGTGATTCCTAGAGGTGACTATCGATTGTCAAATCACAGTGTATTCGGCGAAAACGTTTCCGGCAAAAAGACCCCTTACCGAAAATTTCCTTGGGTCCCAAATGAGATTGCCTAAGAACCCGCATGAAAATGAGTGGGTACCCACGGAGAAAGATGCAGCTCGAAAGGATAGTAATCTTTAATAGAAAATTGGAGAACATTTCTTAGAATCTGAGAATTTTTCTCAAGTCCGTAATAAACATGAAACGGTTCAGATTTCTCTTGAATATTGCTCGAAAAACAATAAAAAATTATCAATACTTAACAAATCATAAAAACAAATATGAAGTTTCCAAAAGTCGCGCATGAAATTTTACAAAGTGAATAACAAAATTCTGTAATTTGAAAATAAGATTTCAAAATTTTTTTGCTTACTTTGTAAAATTTCATGCGCGACTTTTGGAAACTTCATATTTGCTTTCATGATTTGTTGAGTATTGATAATTTTTCATTGTTTTTCGAGCAATATTCAAGAGAAATCTGGACCGTGTTATGTTTATTACGAACTTAAGAAAAATTCTTAGATTTCAAGATTACTATACTTCCGAACTGCATTTTTCTCCGTGTCCATGGGTTCCCAGGGATTTACACATAGGCGGTTATCGGAACCACTTGGATTTTTTTGACACGGAAAACATGAGCCTAAGATTTAGTTTTTTCCTTAGGATCAGGTTATTTGGGTATTTGAAAAACGCTATTTAGGTATCCTATCGTATTCAAAATTGACACCCGTAGTGAATGTGCTCCTGTATCAGAGCAAACCACGAACATCGTTTCACCCTTGATTTTCTGTTGGCTATAATCAGCAAACGTGACATCATTATGACTGGTGAAAGTTATCATTTCCTCAAATTAAGGATGACAAACATGAGTTGTGAATTTCCATTTGCGAGTAGTTGCTTCGAAGATACAAACACACGATAATTTTTGTATACCAAATTCTTTATCGTTTAATTCATCAATTATGTACTACTACGTAATATGTGTTCTGATAGGTATTGTTTGTCTCCGAATTGGATTCACATTGAAACTGTGTCAAAGTACAATGTTGATTTCGCTCGATTCTTGTACGTTTCAGCCAACTCGGCCATATTTTCTTTTGGATTGACTGTGGGATGGTCATCAACGGCTTTACCTAAATTACTAAAATCAGATTCGTTCCTGTCGATCAGCGAATATGAGGCATCATTGATTGCATCCTTACCATGGGCTGAAATTCTGATTGGTACGGCAATAGGAACAAAGACACTGGATAAATTTGAAGGAAAATAACTTTGCTTATCACTGTCGTTCCTTATACCGTTGGTCCGATATGTTGAGCCGTTGCCCCAAGTGTTGAGGTATTTGATAATATTATTTATTTCACTTCAGTGTTAAGGTAATTTCTTATACGCAGCATACTACCAGCAGCAAGCATGGGAGCAAGAGAGATAGAAAAACTGAAGTAATGAAGAAGACCTGTCATTCCAACTTTTCCCTCTGATGTTTGCTGTTATAGTATGCTGCTCATCTACGGGCAATCCTATAGATACAAAATTTTACGCCGAAAGAAGTTGATGAATCGGTACATAATTGTTGAGTTATGTTTCTGAATTATTTTCGTATGGAAAATGCTATCATTATAAAGAGAATATGGCTTTTTAAAGAATAAACAAACATAACTCCAATCATCTATCTGTGATGAAATGGAAAATCTGTGATGAACTTTCAAACGATTTCGCTAATAATTTGGATGAAAGAAAAAGTTTCATGGCGGAAGAAATTAGTTGACTTCCGCCGTTGCGAAAGTTCCATATTGATATCTGTTTTACTTATGACCAATGTGAATCAAGTTTATTGTTCGCTAATAATGTTTCTAATTTATTACATTGTTCATCGAAGTTGTCAACATTTTTGCACTTTTTTATACTTTTTCAAATATTGCAGAGAAGAGTGTAAATCTTCAAAAAATTATTCACTACTTTGGAAAATTCTAGAGAAACATTCCCGTACAGTTATCATTCATCTCATCAGCTGTGCTCGTTCTAACGTCTTCTAAATTGCCCCAACCTGCTCCAAATATTTTTGATTGACTCTTCTAGTTATGAAAAGAAAATCAATTGATTGGTTTGGTGCAAGTTGGAGCAACTTAGAATACGTTAGAACGAACATAGCTATTATTCGTTCCAAATTTTCATTCATCTGGTACACGAAGGAACTGTTACGCAGATAATTGAAATGCACATATTGATCATGATTGTACAGACTTTCAAGTAACCTGCATGACGATTCCTCAGTGTAATTTATGAAAGAAGTTCCTGCAAAATTCAAATCTGGCTTGTAAAAACTTCAAAATGTTCAAGAGATCTCTCCACACGGTTTCATATGGCCTCATATTGAATCCGATATCAACATTGTTCACAGGCACTTAGAAAACGAGCGTGCATGCTGAAATTAGTTTCAACGAAAAAAAGAGACAACTAGTGATCCTGATCCTATGTTTGATGATTCAAATTTTGAAAATGTGCTTCCCGAAATCATGGTTGGCGCTCCTTCCTCCAACTCCAATCCAGGCAGCGTATGAAGGAATAAAATCTGAATGTAGCAGTGAATTGCAAAAATTTCTTCCGTTCTTTTTATATTTCGAACGCTTCTGCATGGGTCAAATGACGCCCGCCGCATTCAGGGTTTATCGATTGTCAGAACGAACAAACAACTGCATTGAGAGATACCATCGCCGGTTGAAGGAGATAATGGCCACTCATCCTACAATATGGACCTTTAGGTAATTTTCGATTTTTTATACTTATTTACTCCCAAATTTTCTTCTAATGTTCAAATTTGCAACATTATGTAACGTCTTTCAGAAAAACTTTTACACATCCAGAGCATAGCGAAAATAGATTTTAATACTTTGACTAAGGGAAACAAGATCCCCTCTTCGAAAAAAAAAACAATTATTTGTTGACGAACCATCAGTGCATTATGGGACACCTTTGATGCACGAACGATGAATGCAAACGAATTTTTGATAAACGTTACTTTTAGATTACGGGAATTCAACAAAGATTTGATCCTTCTATTGGACCAGGGTGAATAGAAATAATTGATGGAGTCAATCAGAATTTATGTATTGATATTGAGATCACATATCATAAAATGATCCTTTCAATTGTTCACAGATGATAAAGAAAACCGTGAAACAGAAGGAACCATACAAAATAATGAGCAACCTGAAAACTGCAATTATAGTGGATTGGATGGAAATAGTGATGATAATCACATGATGTCTGCGTGTAACATATTGAATACTCAATCAAAAGGTTCATACAACGTTTTCATTCAAATTTGTTTCGATGTATACATTCCTAAAATAAGATTGGTAATCATACAATTGGCTTCAATATTTTTGTAGAAAATGGTTCATCAAAGAGAAGGAAACTTCATAATATCATTCCAGCTGCTGGTCCGAGTACACAAAACTCATCTGCAGGTAACCATGCATTATTACGTTCATAGTTTCATCTTCCCTCTCTTACGCTCTGCGTCTTCCTGAGACTTTGTTGACCCCACGATTATTACTGTTTAGATGAAGATTTCAGTATTATTCCTACAATCTTGGATGATCATCAAAGTACTGGAAACTTTCGAAACACCAAGCACGTGATATGCAGTGATGCATTCTTCAAACCAGTGAACCCACAAACTGGAACCAAAGGTATGTAAAAAATATTCAATTATGATTGAAATGCGTTCCCACATATTTTTTCAAATGAAATTTTTGATAATGTAATATATATTGAATATTTTAGCAGTTAATGTTATATCAAAACACGGGAAGATTCATTCTATCGCTCCTGCTGTAAGCACATTGATTCAAAGTCCATCCTTAGGTGAGTGTAAATGATTATATTCACTGTTTTATGTCTCAAACAATAACTCCGTGTATTCATTTAATAGGACTGGAAAAAAAAATTATTTCAGGAGACATAAACAAATGTGCAACTGTGGATACCGTCCAAAACACGTTCTGCTCTACTGCTAGAAATGAGGAACTTCACCCTGCGTTACCAGAAGAATCCTCTTATCAAGATAATTAATTTAATGACGGGAATTCTGGAGATACCACTCAATGTTGCTTATGTGCCATGTATTTTTTAAGCAAAGGTGATTTGATGGTTCCCCTTAGTAACGTACATTGATGAACTACAGCGTTCATGATTTTGTATTTCTTTTAATATTGGGCGAGCTTCCAATTCCCCAAAAATTTCCTTTCGGAAACAATAATGTGATAATTAATAGGAATAGGGATTGATCAGTAGACTGAACGACTGAACTGATTAGTATGGTTCCGTTTTAATTTGTCATCCAATATGTACTTTTAATTATTTTTATTATTCATTGGATTGAATTTTATTAACATTCCTCTTATCTACTAAACTTCAAATACTGAACATTTCTCCTCACTATTTGTGAAGTTTATATGTTTAAACCTCTCTGTGATTCCAAACCATCGTGATAAGTACTGCTCATGTTTTGTTTATCATATTTTACAAATATTCATTGACAGTAGTGAATTCTAAAGCATATGTTGATGTAAGATAAGATAATTCATGTTTTGAGGTTTATTATGCTTCGAGACAGTTTTTGAAGATAGAACAATTCATTGATATTGTAATAATTTTCAAAAAGTGGACATGTCCTGTTATGTGAGAAAGATTCCAAGTGTATAATTTTGTTTTTTTTCCATCAAAACTTGATCGCGATCACTACTCCTCATGTTTCGTTTATCATATATTACAAATTTTCAAATTCATAATTTTGTTTTTTTATCGAAACTCAATCGCGATAAGTACTTTTCATGTTTCATTTATCATATCTCACAAATATTAATTTACAGTGAAGAATTCCAAATCATACGGTAATGTAGAATAAGATGATTATGTTTTGAGGTTTATTATGTATGAAGAAAATAGTGAATGATAGAAAACTTACTGATATTGTGATAATTTTCAAAAACTGTCCTGTTATGTGGGAAAGATTACAAATGTATAATTTTGTTTTTTTATTGAAACTTAATCGTGATAACTACTTCTAATGTTTCGTTCATCATATCTCACGAATATTCATGGACAGTAGTGAATTCCAAATCATACGGTAATGTAGAATAAGATGATTATGTTTTGAGGTTTATTATGTATGAAAATAGTTGAACACTTATTGGTATTGTGATAATTTTCGAAAACTGTCCCGTTATGTGAGAAAGATTTCAAATGTTTAATTTTGTTTTTCTATTGAAACTCAATCGCGATAACCACTTCTTGTTTATCATGCCTGACGAATATTCATTTACAGTAGTGAATTCTAAAGAATATGTGAATGTAAAATAAGATAATTTATGTTTCGAGGTTGATTATGTATGAAAATAGTTGAAGATAGAAAACTTATTGGTATTGTGATAGTTTTCAAAAAGTGTCTTGTTATGCGAGGAGGATTTCAAATATGTAATTTTGGTTCTTTATTGAAACTTGATCGCAATATCTACTTTTTATGTTTCGTTTATCATATCTCACGAATACTCATGGACAGTAGTGAATTCCAAAGCATATGTTAATGTAGAATACGATAATTGTGTTTGGAGGAGTATTCCCTCAGGAAAATTTACTACATTTAGGACCGAAACACTCCAAATTTTTGGCGTAAAAATGGAGTTTTTTGGTCCTAAATGTAGGAAATTTTCCTAAGGGTCATATATGAAGGAAATAGTGAGTTATAAAAAACTTATTGATATTGTAATAAATTTCAAACAGTGTTCTTAATATGTGGAATATGACGAATATATAATTTTTTTTTAATCAAACTCAATCTGCGAGATTACGAGAATAATCACACTCATAACATATCCCAAGAGAACCTGGGCGCTCGACAAACCTTCGTTAAACTTAAAATGAAGCCATGGTCATTTGAAAGTTCATTGAATGTTCATTGAATGTGAATTTATCTAAAATCAATCTATTCAACCCGTCTCCTCTTGGGGTATAGGCTTATTTGAATAATGATCATTATCAGAAATAGCTCCAAAACCTATTTATACCCTGATCCAAAAGACTCATTGAATCTTGGCAAATCTTATTGAAATCGAATGAAGGTCTGATTAAATCTATTGAAATAATTTTTCAATGAGATTGGGCCAAGGTAATGAATTTCTCCATGGACAATCTCACTGAATCTTGGACAATTTTCTGGCCAAATCTCATGAAATTTCTTTTCGTTGAATTCAATCGATTTCTTCAATCAAAGTATGCCATACTCAAATAAAAATGTTCAAGTTTTGAAAATCATTGCTTCCAAATTGTTTTTATTTTGATGATCATTGGAGATAGCCATTTTAATATTTGAAATACAATTTCAGATATGCTTCTTATCCACATATCATGTTATTTAGTTGTACCAATTGTTGTAAAACTTTTTCATATGCAGTTTATTGGTACTCGAGCCCGTTCAAATCTAAAAGTCAATTCCAAAAAGTTGAACTTGTTGTCACGTGAATAATATATACTGTTTCCATTTTTAGATGAAATATTTCATTCAATAAATCATGATCCAGTATATTCTTGTTTACGCCATAACCTAAAAATTCCTGCGTAAAAATTCCTGCGTATAATTTCATAGCATTTTATAAATGGATTAGGGAATTCAGTTATTTGTATATCATATTCATTTTATCTTTCACATTAGTCCATTAAAGTAATTTGATGCTAATTGTTGGATCATTCTTTTTCATTTACATTCAACATTTTTGTAATTGAAAATGATTACGAACATATAATCAATGCCATCTCCAAGCAAAATCATAACTACTTAACACAGGGCCACCTTCTATAGGTTCGTTCGTTCTACGTGCTCTGAGTTGCTCCAACTTGTACCAAACCAATCATTTCGTTGCTTAAACTGGAAGTAGCGAATCCAAAATACTTGGAGCGAGTTGGGGTAACTTGGGACATCGGTAAACGAACTTAGCTTATAATAATTTTTCTCCTATGCTTTTCGGGATAATCAAATTCGGGCCAACAGCCTTTCGGGATTTGCTGTATTCGCGATTTCAATTTTCGGACCAACGGTGCTTCGGGATAACGGACTTTCGGGCCAACGGGGGTCTACCAAATAGAGAAGTATATTTTACTTCATAACATTAGTCAACATTTTTTGATAACTCCTACGGTATTTTCAGCATGGCTTACTCTTTACTAGACATCGGTTTATATGCACTATCAAAATGCCAAAATATGCACGAAAAAAGAACAAAATATGCACCAAATATGCACTAATGAGAAAGTCACAATTTGATTTGCAATCAACATTTCATCGCTCAAACATTGATTCTAAGCTTTATAAATCAAATCAATCTCCGCAAATTGCACAATATACTTTAAAAAATAAAAATTCAAGAATACAATTGTTTCCAGAGCATCAATCACAAACTATGAATTATAATTCATATAAAAATATACTACCATGTATCTTTCCAAATTTTCTATTTGAAATTTGTGACGCTTGTCGTTAAGTATCAATTTCTAAGCCGAAAATGAGCATTCTACATCTACTGATGTCATCAGACAGAATTTGGAATACGGTGTCGTTTCCATAGAAATCATTTCAGGTGAGATTTGATTTGTCCCGTTAATATAAGAAGTCACTCGTTTGAACACTTTGAAACTTGGATTTTTTGAAAACACAGTGTCTAATTCATTTCGGATTCCAATCGAAAATGATTCTGGGAGTGCGCGTATCAATTATACAACTTCTGCTATTATTTCCATTACGATAATTCAGTTGGAGACCCTGCTGTATTGAAACCTTGGGGTCTGACAGTACAGTTTCCAGAACACCACTACGGAGAATGTCTTAGGAAAAGAATTTGATGATACCTCAAAGTTGAAAATTCCGTTTATTGTTCAAATCCACTATTCATTTCTTCAATTTCGGAACCTCTTGACATTTCACACTAAAATATGCGCTATCAACAGCAAAATATCATTATATGCAAAATTGTATGAAAAAGTCATTATATGCGTTTTGCATATGCACATGCGCAAATGCATATAATCCGATGTCTACTCCTTACAAAGTGAATCTTTCTTGAACATTGCTACACAGTACTCAAATGGAGTAACTTCTACTCCGGAAATAGTCAACCATATACAGACTGGTAGGGTTGCCAGGATATCTCTTTTTGAGAGAACATGTCCTCTTTTTCACCTCAGATCTTTCTTTTTCTTTTCTCTTCACTGAATGTTCTCTTTTGTCCTTTTTGTTTAATTCAGCGTTTGAAAAATATCAATTGATGAAATCAATCAATTTTTTTACTTCAATACGCATACTGACGGAGCGGTTCTCTTATTTGATTGGTGCATACCACTATTTAGTTGATAAATATCCAATTTTATATGATACATTTTAGTGGCAAAGTATGTTGCACAGAAAAAACTATTTCTTTCAACCTAAGAAATTGTTATTTGAATAGGTCCAGATGAGTATTTCTTCAACAGGAACAAATATTTTATCCATGTAAAAAAATTTATCATCTAATCCTTCTTTCAAATCAAAACTTTGTTTGTACCAAAAAAATATTCATTTTTGTTAATGGAATATCTATTTGCACTCATTCAAATAACAACTTTTTAGGTTCAGGGGAATCCTTTCTTCTGCGTGCGATGAAAATTAAGGGTTATAGCCACTGTAGAGAGCTCAAAATGAGGTACATATTCATCATTTTTTGTTTGTGAAAAATAATTATTGATTCGGAAAAGTGATTATATACACATTCAGTACACATGTCAAAGTGACAAGGAACATGTTTTTCAATTACAACAAAATTACATGTGAAACTGTAAACGCGTTTTTCTTGAAACCACTTTTTGAATTGGCCTTACAAATCGCTTCAAAAATTTTTCTCCGATTGACTCCAAATTTGAACAGCATCTTCGTAATACAATTTCGCAGAGACACACGTACGGAATATTCGATTAATTGGAAACTTCTTATTTTATGGGCAGTTTAATACGAAAATTTCTCATCGAGGATTCGACCTCAACTTCAAATGTCCACCATTTTTAAAAACATCCATATTCTTAGAAATCCGTACGTGTTTGTCTGCGAAATTGTATTGAGAAGATGCTGTTCAAATTTGGAGTCAATCGGAGAAAAATTGTTGAAGCGATTTGTGAGGCCGATTTAAAAAGTGGTTTCAAGAAAAACGCGTTCCAAGGTTTACATGTACTTTTGTTGTTGTTGAAACAAATGTTTTTTGTTAGTTCGATATGTGTACTAAATGTATATATAATCACTTTCTTTAATCAATAATTTTATATAAAAAAAAAAATGATGAATATGCACCTCATTTTGAGTCTTCTACAGTGGCTATACCCCTTCAGCAAGAATAGTCTGATTTTGAGGAACTTCCATGGAATGTGATTCCCAATGTGATTCGTACCATAAGCGTTTGAAAAATAAAAAGAAATCTCAAATAATTCTTCCGCATTTTCCGACGTGATTGTTTCATTTCTCTTTTTTTTTCAGGGATGTCCACTTTTTTTGTGGGGATGTTCTCTTTTTCCTTGCTCCGTGTTCTCTTCTCTTATGTGCTGCTCCTGGCAACCCTATCCATATACAGACTGGGTGCTACTGTAAGAGCTACCGCGATTGGAATAGCAGTTACTCCTCATTTTTCCTTTCCCAAAGTAACAATTTTATGATTTGAAATATCTCCCAACAAAGTTTTGGTACGTTCAAGACATTTTATGCAATGTATTCAGATGAAATCACAGAGAGAGAGAGAGAGAGAGAGAGAGAGATGAAACATTTTACTGCTTCTTCCAAACTTCGGATACATCTACAACTAGGGTTATGAATTTTCACTCGGATTATCAGATGGTTAGAATGTTTTATAATTTCAGGAGAAAGTTTTTGTTTCGTTTCCGTCTGTTCCTGTATCTGAATGCCTGTTTATCTCGGGTGGGGGCCGGATCAACGAAAGGACAAATCAACGAAACCATTGGTTGAAAAGGAAGAGATGTATGATGTATGATGTCTCATTCTTTCCAACTAACGGTTTCGTTGATTTGGCACCCATCCTTTATCTCCATGTGCCTTAGTGGGAAAATTCCTAAATTATATAAAATTTATATATAATTCAAGTATAGTTGATATATAATTCGAATAAAATTCTATATAAATGATACATGATTCAGAAAATTTATCTACTTAGATGGTTCTGGCAAAAAACAGTTTTCTAAAAGAACACTTCTTATGACGATGATTTGAACCGGTGGTTTGTAACCACCCGACAAAAATAAACTCTATAGCTATCCTATACTTTTTATACAAAAAACAATATTTTTTGATTGAAATGAATGTCATTCCAACAGGACAAAATGAACATTTTATTTTCTTTGAGACATTTGTTCTCTTGTTGGAATAAAATTCATTTGAATTGAAATAAATCTCATCCAATTCAAATAACCGCATTGTTTGAATACGGCGGAATAAATATTCATTCAAAATAAATGAATACTTTTTTCTGTGGACCGCTCTTTTTTTGAACAGTCAGAAAATTTTACTATATTATAAGGATAGTCATTTGATATACGATGAAAATATATGTAGTTCGGTGAGAAATATGAACAACTGCTGCGTTATAAATGCTGCAGTTGTTTCCGTTAGTTGATCGAGATGATTGTTCCAAGAAATCTCGTTTCCCTAGAGATGTTAAAATAAAGTTAAGAAATTTATTTCAAATAGAAAACCCCGTTGCTTTTTCTATTTTCAATAGATTTTGTGACGTGACAAATCACGCACGAAACAGTCTTGACCGCCACCTATCACGCACACGTTCGTTAGCCATGAGTTAAATAGAGATAAAATGATGCAGCGACGTTCGTTCAGCAGAGTCACTCGGGGGCACACTAAGATACCAACTTGCTTTGCTCATGTGTTCCACTTCTTCCCGAGGTTCCCTTCCCTATCGAGGACGACGTCTCCAGAGGACCAGCCCAGCCCACCAGGAAACGGCTGACACCTGACGCTAGCCACAGGAAACGTCAACGAGGATCGTCACCGAGGACGCCATCAAGGCCCACCCGCAAACCGTGCTCAACAACCACCCTAACCAAGCCCGCGGCCAACCCTGTTCCCCTCCCCTGCCTCACCACCACTCACACTAACTACGTCGTGTTGGATATTAACCACGAGGCCAGAACAGTGATGCCAGTATTCCCTAGAAAAATCTTCAGATTTTTTGGCATTGGTCATTTCTTTCCAAATTGGGAATATGATTGGCCGGTTGTACAAGAAATGACCAATCATCAGATGCTGGAGATTTTTCTAGGGAATACTGGCAACGCTGGGCCAGAAACGATGTTTACCAAGCCGCACACAAGCTCTGGGACCACCGACCAATCCAAATCCACCGATCCTAGGAAGTGACTAGGAAATCACTACATGGGAGACCATTCAACGTGGATCTTTCATTGAGAAGGACTAACTTGTGGCGGTAGCCCAAATTCACGAGTTCTCATTGGTCAACAACCAAGCTGGTTGACGCCAATCAATGGGGAGGAGGGACTTCTTCGAAGACAAGGGAAAGCGCGTTTCCGAACAAACAAAAATTGATGAAGAAGAAGCCGGAACTGACTCTGCTTGGAATACGATACGACAACGAACGTCTCTGCTCCAGAACTCTAGTGGCTCTGAATCAACGCAAATTTTGAGCGTGCCCGGTAGCTGCCCCGCTGGGAAAGGATTTGAGAGGAAACATTACGGTGAGTGATGGGTGACGGTCACCCGTTATTTCTGAGCTATCTGAAGAATTTTTGGGAAACGGTGCGGGTGGTGCCGTGTGGACCACGCCGCTGTTTGCGACGGGTTCTGCCTTAACTTGTAAAGTGTGTCCCCGACCCCAATTGAGATTATAACATCTGATTCCGTATCATATATTGTGCTCTTGGGGCAATCACACGCCTCACTTATAATTAGAATCAGAAGTGTTTATAGATTTACTTCTTGTGAGTTTCACCCTGCCTTTCTCCCCCTTTTCCTCTGGCTGGCTGGCCGACCCGTTTTTTGCTGTGTGATGTGATTTCAGGTCCGTTACTGACCCGAGGAAGGGACCTACTGAAGTGTACCTTGGGTGGCGCTCTACATAAAACGCCACTTGGGAGGGTGGTAAAGAAGCCCCTCACAATTTATAATTTATTTTGGACGTCTTTGTTCTTTTCGCGCATCTAAAAAATATCCAATGGTTCTCACCATTACTCATCGTAAAAATCATTAAGAATTACCAGTACCCAACCAACAAAGTCAAGGCCGCTTTTTTGGCAGCGGTGCTACCATCCATTTATACATTCAAGAGTTCCTTGTATATATGCGCTCAATGTATGTCAGCAAATGGAAGCGACTTGGTAGCATTTTACTGACAGCATCTCCTGGTGATACTAGTAGCGTTGAGGCAGTGCTACGTTATAGATCCAATTATATGTTTCAAATGGTAGCAAACAATGTCAAAAACTGGAATAGTCACTACATTGGTACCCTTGTCCTGCTGGTATTCAAACGCACATATAAACACACTTTGCACGGAGAAAAATGAATAGTGATAACAAGTAAGTGAACAGTAAATTATGGACAGACAAAACTGCCCAATCATAAGAACCAAACGGCTCAATCGAAATCACGAAGCGCTTAGTTAAACTCACGATAGGTTCAGTTAGAATATCGATGCGATTGATTGTGGTGACCAAATGTTTGGTCCGTCCATATTTTACTATGCCAGTTTCCTCCGTGTGCTGGCTGGGTTGTGTTGTATCCGTAATGACAGGGGACCGGAGTAACAGATCCACACACTTGTGTATAAAGAGTATATATATTGAACTGAATATGAAGCTATATAATATGTTAGAGAGCACGTGTGAACTTAGGCAAGCCTCGTGACGAACTGCCCGTTCACCGTTCACATACATGGTGAAGTCTCATTGACATTACTGACTGATAAGGATACTACATCACCCTCCTCTTGGGTGCTGAAAGATTGACTATATTACAGAATGTAGATGACGATTTACATTAAATATTGTACATTTACAGCTTAACTTATTACATATAATCTGTATGTGTAAAACGCTCAGGTGGTTTAACATCCCTCTTTGACTTCCTATAAGGTGTGCTTACAAATGTTCTTGTACTGGTTGAAGCATTGCCAGAACTATCATTCTGATCATTATTTTCACAATCATCCTTATTACTATTCGATGGAATAATACATAGATAAGAATCGTCCTCTTCGCTAAAGGAATGATCTTGATCGCTTAAATGACTCTTTTTTAGTTGCGTGACATGGACTTCCTCCACATCTTTCGTATTCAATTGAACTAAGTAAACGACATCGCCGATTCTTCGCACAATTCTCGCAGGTATCCATTTCATTGCACCTTTCATATAATGGAGATTGACAAGAACTTTTTCACCCACGTGGAACTCTTTACATACACTAGGCTTTGTTGTCATGTTGAATCTGACTCTCCTTTTTACTAGCTTTTGTACATTATTATAACTGGTGACTGGATTAGATACAGAAATAGGGTTTTTTGCTTCATAAGTTGACATAAGACCGTTGGAACGAGGGTTATACGGAGGTATCTGAATTAATTTGATGCCACGGGTTTGACAAAAGGAAAAAAAGATTCACATAATTTCGAAATTATACTACTTAAGTTTGTACTGTTCATAATGTAACATTCAATCCATTTGGAATAATCATCTATTATGACAAGCATTTTGTTTTGTGCGTTTCTGATAAATCTATGTGCACTCGATGCCAAGGGCTTTCAGACATGGGCCAAGATTTAACAATATGTCGATTTTTATTTCGCAGCGTCTGACAAATTTTGCACGACCTTATTTTTCGTTCAATATCATTATTGATTCCGAACCACCATACATAGGACTTAGCTAAGAACTTACATCTAGTCATACCTACATGATCGGCATGAAGTAATTGAAGAACTTTTCCCTGTAACTGTGGAGGAATAACTACTCTGTTGCCAAACAAAAGACAACCTTCTTGAATTGATAAGAGTTCACTTATTTTAAAATATTTCCTCAATTCTTCATCACGATTCAGTTCTTCAAAATTACTATTCACGACTATTTCTAAGACTTTCTTAGTACAGGATCTTCTAGCGTTTTCTCAGCTATCTCTTTATGTGGTACCAGAGATGTAGATAAATATATGAAGTTGCAACCCATTCCATCTTCTGGTAATGTAACAACTGAATTACCGGGAAGTCGAGACATGCAGTCTGTATTTTGAATTTTAATACCCTTTTTAAATTTGATTCCATACTGATACGATGATAGAATAATAGACCAACGTAGCAATCGTGCCGCTGCGATTTGTGGAAGTTTTTTCTTTTCCGAAAAGAGGGATATTAAGGGTTCGTGGTCAGTCACAATTGTCAACTTATTCCCGATCAGATATTTGTGAAATTTCGTCACTCCAAATATTATACTTAATGCCTCCCTATGCAACTGACTATGGGTTTTTGGAGCTGAAGTGAGTGTGGCTGATTCAAAAGCAATGGGTTGTTCTTGACCATCAATCATGTGACTTGAAACCGCACCTACACCATAGCAACTACTGTCACAAGTGAGGATTATTGGTTTCTTTGGATCAAATGAAACTAAGAGAGACTTTTCCGTGATGATTGATTTACTTTTGACAAAGGCTTGTTCACACTCATCAGTTCACTTCCATTGAACATTTTTCCTAAGTAAATTGTGTAATGGTTCTAAAATGTCTGGAGCCATCCTCACAAATCTATGATAATAATCAAATAAACCGAGATATGATTTCACTTGAGTGACATTCTGTGGACGGGGTACATTAGATAACTTATCCACCTTTGATTTGCTCGGGCTAAGACCTTTATCACTGAGATTATAACCTAACATTTCCAGTAAGCTCACAAAAAATTCACTTTTGCTCATGTCAATCTTTACATTATGTTTCTCGAACCGACTCAGTGCACTTAGTAATGTTTTCTTGCAAGACTCAAAATCTTCACCTCCGATGAGTACGTCATCCTGATATGCCTCACGAAATTCAATATCATATAGAATCTTATCGATGACTGACTGGAAAATTGCTGGAGCAGATGACAACCCAAAACATAACCGATTATATTGAAGAAGACCTAGTGATGTACTGATTGCCAAAAACTCCTTACTATCTTCATTTACCTCTAATTGTGAATATGCATTGGTTGAATCTATTCCACAAAATACTTTACATTTGTGAAACTTTCGAAATAAATCTTCAGGTTTAGGTGAGGGATATTGTTCTACTGAGACGACTTGGTTTAACGTTACTTTCAAGTCCACACAAAGTCTTAATCCATCGTTTTTTTTTGCACACAAACTATAGGCGATGCCCACTGACTCGACTTAACTCTCGATATGATGCCCTGTTTCTCAAGCGCAAACAATTCTTGCTTTACATCTTCACACAAAGCGTAGGGAACATCATACGCTTCAAAAAATATAGGTACGCTATTCTCTTTCACATTAATATCCACTTTGAAACTCATAATTGGTTTGTCATTGTATTCATTTCCAAACGCAGCAGGAAATAATTTCCCTAATTCTTGTTTCAGTTGAACAATATTGACATTACTATTTGAGATAATATTGTTTTGTGTGACACTAAACACTTCAACATTGCGGTTGTGTACATTTTTTTGAAAAGCATCTCTCCAACTTGGACACAAAATGTCTGACCAATCCCGACCAAGCAAGGCTTTATGACCTTTTCCCAAGGTTACAATAAGACTCAATTTGTTATGCGTGTGTGAATTGAAAGTGACATTGACCATACATTCTCCTAAGACAGGGAGTACCTGATCGTTTGCTGCTAATAATGTTCCATAAAATTTTCTCAATACTGTGTTATGTGAAAGATATCTTTTATATATATCCAAGGAAATTAATGTGCGTGCAGCACCTGTGTCGACATCAAATGATATCATTTTGTCGTTGATTTTAATACTTGATTGTAACATATCCGAAACTTCAGTACTACTCATATTATTCCACAAATATGTGATTACATTGTTATGAAGGTTCTGATTACAATATTTTGACGTGTGACCTTTCTTACCACATGTATAACACGACCACGATAGGGATGGACAACTATCTGGTTGATGCCTTTTGAAACATTGTATACAACGTTTCCTCGCCTTTGAATTCGAACGGATTACGCTGCTCTTATTATTACTCGAAGAGTTCATTTGTAGAGACCTGCTACGACGACCCGGAAAATTTCCTTGCTGTTGACTGCTCGTACTTGTACGCTTGCTCTGCTTGATACTTCTGTTTACGTCCATCGTGTTTACGTTCTGAATTTCATTTGAACGGAGTTGACTCGACGGAATAATTTTAATAGCAGATTGATTCGCAGACTCCATGTCAAAGACAATCTGACATGCCTTATCAAAAGAAAGATCATTTCCTTCCAACAATATACGATTTACCATCGTTCTCTCACGTGATCCAACTACCAATTGATCACGTAGAGCTCTGTCTAAATATTCACCGAATTCACATTTGATGGAAAGTTGCTTTAGATCCGAGATATAATCAGGAAGTTTCTCGCCCTCTTGTTGATATCTGCTATGGAATTCAAACGTTTCAGCGATCACACGCGATGATGGAGCATAATGTGACGACAAATATTTTGCACAATCCTCAAACGTACAATCTTCAACTTTTTTCGGTACCACTTTGTTTTTCAACACGTTGAATTGCTCGGGACCCAGTAAAATCATCAGATGATCGACTTTACTTGTCGAGGATTTCATGCCATTGATATTGAAATACGACTCCAATCGTTCCAAAAAGTTCTCTATAGGTTCCTCAGTGGGATTGAACGGAGGAAAGACATTATACGACCTTTGTACAGCAGTATGTACAGCAGTACTCACACCACTGCCCGCACTGTTACTCACATCCACTTTTGTTCCCTCCTGTGGCATGACAAACAAGGAAAAAAACGGCATTTCCTCGAAAATAAGAAAGGAAACACTTTGACTCGCACACGAGTAAGGTTATCCTCGTCGCCAATATGTTATATCCGTAATGACAGGGTACTGGAGTAACAGATCTAAATACTTGTAACGTAAGCGTTACGAAGAGAGTAGAAGGGGGCGCCAACGAGGAGGTGGAGGTGGTAGCAGCGGCGAGATTCGTAATGAACCAAGGCGGCGAAGGCCCAGTTCCTCGCGTACCCTCATTACGCAACGACTTCCTTAGTCTCAAGTAGTCACGTGCCCTACGAGGCAAGTACACACTTACATACAAAGTTAAGTCAGTGCAAGTTAAGTTTTGGTCACTCAGCACCAACCACGATCAGCCCATCAAGTCACGAGCCCCTCGACAAAGATCCTCCCTCAAAGGCAACTCCGAGGGAACAATACAAGGCAAGGCCGGCCGATCCAGCAAGACGAGACGACTCACCCACCCACCACCAACACACTCACTCACACACAATTATTAGCCGGTAAGCTACACTTAGTGTACGTAAAATTCTCCGTTGATGTACAATTATATGCATACTTATCATTATTCTAACATGTACTCGCATTCTCTCTGTTTCCCCCACACCCCCCCATCTGCCTGGAATTCTCTGCTTAGTCTCCCCATTATAGTGGCGCCCAACACAAAAAACCCACATACATTACATACAAGCACAGATACACACTCAAACGAACAAAGAAACATTTTTAAACACACATATACCGCCAACATACCTATGGATATAACACATAAACACACTTAAATACACATACATACACACTAAAACACATAAGAACACAACGAATTTTTTTCACCTCTGATATTTTGCCCGCCTATACCCATCTATGTTCCATGGAATACGTGAACAAAATACCGATACATATACCTAGTAGACGAAAAATCGAATTTATATACACGAAGTCAAACAGTAAAACGTTATAATAGTAAGAAAATTGATCGGAAACGGATCGAACACCGTGTTTATAAATTCAATAGAAAGACAATATAAACCCACCATATATAAAAGAAAATTACATCTGTACGCAAGTCACACAAAGGTATCGGAGCGTGTGCGTACGCGCATGCATACATGTAAGAACGGTTAGTCTAGAACGTAAGGAATGGGGTACAATATCGCACAGAACGATACTCTGCGCGCAGGAAGAAGAATAACCTTGAGCGCGGAGTAGAGTATCGTTGACGCGATAAGACGGGACATAGAGACGTGAGACATAAACAGCATTCCTGAGTCGACACAAGGTATAAGAAAACACATAAAAACGGATCAATCGACTAATTCTAATTCCACAGAAAAGACGAATAACTTGAAAGTAATGAGACGAAATATTAAATTGAAATCAGAAAGTGACAGAATCATAAATATAACTACACCTATTACTGGACACAGAAACCATACAAAAGGCGAACGAATAACACACTTATACACATACACACATACAATCAGAAACATAACACATAACATACGATACAATATATCGACAAAGGTAATCTCGAATATCATTGACGAAATTTATTACAAAGTACAAAAACGAGACAGATTAAAATCGAATCAATCAAAAGAAAACACACATATACACATACACACATATCATCACAAGTAACACATAACACACGATACAATACAGCTACAGTAAACAAGGAAGACACATACATACGAAAACTGAGAATTCAAACGAACGAAATTACACAACGAAATATCAAGTTAAATTGAATTAAAACCAAAACACAAAATGAATAGACAAAACAGACACAACGAAACATACATACCAACAGATTATAGACACACACGCAATGGGAACCAACACGAACAATGAACAAGAAGAAGTTGGAATGACGAGACACAAGATGGACAAGGACATACCACACAGACAGAATATAATCAAACCTTCACACAAGACAGTTTTCTAAGGAATAATCAAGAATTCATTGACGAAACGAACCATTTATTAGAACATTTCAACCACCCGAACGTACAACAAAGACGAAGACGAAGACAAAATAGACAACGAGACCGACCAGAAAGAGACAGAAACAGCACGATGTTGAGGAACTTTTTACATAGGGACTCTGATTATAATAACGAACTGAGTGGAGCAGAATCGAACCACACACAGAGAACACATAGACAGGAACACGTAGAACCGGAAATCACAGTGAGAAACCCAATAGATGAAAATAGAAATCACACATCAGACGGAATAGATAGTTATGAAACAGACATAGAAACCGAACCAGAAAGGGGTAGGCCTTCCACACGAAACACAACTAGACAAAGACAGAACTACACAGACACAAGCGAAGAGGAAATTATACGAAACGACACATATAGGATACAAACATGTAACACAGGGAACAAAAAAATCCTACGAAAACCACGACTACCGGTGACAAATTTGAATATAAAATTCAACGGGAACGAAACAGAAGACCCCGAACAATTTTTACTGAAACTAGCACAATACCAAAACACATACACATCAACAGACAGGGAAATACTATTACTACTACCACAAATATTGCACAACATAGCATACGAGTGGCATACACTAAATCATAGGAGATGGCAAAACTTACAAGAATTTGAAAGAGATTTCAGGGAAACATTCTTTACACATGATCACACAGAAAGATTGGAGAAAAAATTGGAAAGGTGTACACAACAAAAAGATGAAAATATTACAAAATACTTAATAAGATTCAGAACAATAATGAATAAAATTTGGCCACCATGCCCCCTAAATACACAATTGAACAAAGCATACAAAAACTTACAATTAGAATACAACTAATATATAAAAAGAGAAGAATTTGACACATTTGAACAATTAGAAAAAAAGGGAAAAAGGGCCCAGGCTCAGAACCATATGCTTTTTCATACTTGGACGACATAATCATAGTCACAAAAACACTCGAGGAACACCTACACTGGCTAAAGACAATACTGGGAAAAATTAGAGATGCTAAACTGACAATAAATAGGGGAAAATGCGAATTCGGATGCACGCAAGTAAAATACTTGGAATACATAGTAGACAGAGACGGACTACACATAGATACAGATAAAATACAACCAATACTCAACTACACACGACCTAAGACACTCAGACAAACACGCAGACTCATAGGAATGACATCCTGGTCCAGACGTTTCATTCCAAACTTCGCGCAGAAAACAGAACCAATCAGCAGATTACTCAAAGGAAACTGCAAAGAAAAATGAGGGGAAACACAAAACAGAGCACTAGATGAAATTAAACACGTACTGACGACCCCACCTGTACTCAAACAACCAGACTTCACAAAACCATTCTTCATACACACGGACGCAAGTAACACAGGACTGGGAGCAATGATAACACAAAAACACGAGGACAAAGAACACGTAATAGCATATGCCAGCAGAACGATCAACGACGCGGAAAAAAAATTATTCCGGAACAGAAAAAGAATGTCTAGCGGTGAAGTGGGCCATAGAGAAATTCAGACCGTACATCAAAGCAGAAAAATTCACAGTAGTAACGGACCACGCGTCATTAAAATGGCTACATAACTTAAAAAACCCCACGGGCAGACTAGGAAGATGGGCCTTAGAATTACAACACCATAACTACGACATAATCCACAGGAAAGGGAAAGAACATTACGTACCAGACGCACTATCACGATTACACAAGGACACAGAAGAAGTAGCACACATAACAGAACAAACGGACACATGGTACGAATATAAGAAAAAACAAACACAAAAGCACCCAAACGAAAACAAAAACTGGACGATAATAAATGACAACCTATACTTCTACAGACCAGACCCCCTACACACAGAACTACTGCCGGATAACAACCCATGGAAACTGGTGATACCAAAAAAACTACAAACCAGAATACTGACAGAGAATCACGACACACCACAATCAGGCCACCTGGGAATAGAGAAAACATACACGAGGATAGCGAAATACTACTTCTGGCCAGGGATATATAGGGACACCGTAAATTACGTGAAGAAATGTAATAAATGCCAAATGTCAAAGATAGAACAACAAAAACCCATGGGATACATGGGACACAGAATAATCGAAGAACCTTGGACAGTCGTGGCAATGGACATCATGGGCCCGAAACCAATGACAAAGAACAAATAACAATACATTCTAGTAATGACAGACTTATACACCAAATGGACAGAAATAGCCCCAATGAAGAAAGCAAACGCAGGAACAGTACAGAAAATAGTAAAATCACAACTAATTTCAAGATGGGGGACACCAAGAATAATAATAACAGATAACGGACAACCATTTGTAAACAAACTCATGGGAAAACTAACAGAAACACTAGGTATCAGACACACAAAAACCCCACCATACCACCCCCAAGCAAATCCAGTAGAACGAACGAACAGAACAATCAACGCGATAATAAGGACGTTGGTAGACAAATAACATAAAGATTGGGACGAACACATAGAAGACATACAATTCGCGATAAACACAAGTAAACACAGCTCCACAAAATACACACCAGCATTCCTAAACCTAGGCAGGGAACTCACACCACTACAATCATTCAAACACGACGTAGAAAACACACAAGGAATAGAAAACACAGACATAAATCACTGGACAGACAGGCTAAAGAAACTGAGAATAATTGAAGAAGAAGTACAAAAACACTTACTAGAAGCAAACGAAAAACGAACACATCACTATAATTTACGCAGAAGAAACACAGAATTCAAAATAGGGGATAGAGTATTAAAGTTGAACCACACACTATCCTCGAAACAGAAAGGAACAACAAGTAAATGGGACAAAAAATACACAGGCCCATACACAATCATAAAGAAATATTCGCCACTAGTATATGAATTAATGAATAGACAGGGAAACTCTATCGGAAAAACACACATTAAAGACCTAAAAAGATTTTATGAATGACAATACCAGAACAACCAAAACTAAATGGAAATAATAACCCCAAACCCTTTACGTTACAGACAGACAACATGTTTCCGGTTTGCCCAAAATGCGTAAGCCAATGCACAACCTCATACTTACGAACCCACATACTAACCTGCGGTAGAACCAACGCACAACCCACCCCGACGAACAGACAAGACAGACCACCAAACGGAAACAGACCAGGACCAAGCCAGTGGTCGGAGAGACAAAGGAGGATTCTGGCAACAGAGCCAAACTCTTGGTCACGAGCGACACAGACAGAACCGACGGAAACAAGCACAGCAACAACGCAAACCACCCCCAGGATGGTACAAAATAAAAACACACAAACGACAAATCACTCTTGTTTCAGGAAATAAACAGGAAAATGGACACGCGGATACAATGCCCGTACTGCAAGAACAAAGTGACAAAACAACACATGGACCGACACACAAAAGGATGCCCGAAACGGAAAGAATAGGAGCAAACACAACAAAGAAGGACATTACTATCCAACCCAACACGTAAAGACCCAATAGGGAAATGGAAGTCAAAACCACCGACAAAAATCACAACACACAACACACAATACCAAACAGCACTAACAGAACCCATGCACAAACACAAAAATACAACAACACAAACAGAATCATACAGGAAGAGGAAACATTCGAGAAACACACAAACGGAATACGCAGTAATAGGGGGACGCTCACAAAGAAACACAAACAGAGAACAAACAAATAACAACACGAAACGCGAAACTGCAAACAACAGAAAACAAGAGGACACAAACATACACACGGAGAGGAAATAAAAGAACACAGACAGACAAATACACACATAAAACACCGGAACGAAACACACACGAGTACAAAACCAAAAACCAAAGGGATGGACAGACACGAACGAGAACGAACCGAACGGACATACAGACACAGAAAAACAGACGACAGGGACCAGAAATACAGGTAACAGTAAACAATGTAAAAATACCTAGACCAGAAGACGCAAGAGAAGAACAAGTAGAGATGATGTTAGAAGTATTTTCAATATACGTAGACAAGTTCAAACAAAAAGAAACAAGACTGACAAGAATTATCGAAGAACTGAACGACGAGACGGAAGACAGAGAGACAGACCAAAATTAGAGAAATGGAGGAAACGGAAAAATGAAAACAACACAAAATACATGGACGCATGCGGGGATGCACACGCCTAGATACATTTTTCCTTTTGTTATAAAAACAAAAAAATTTTTTTTTCTTCTTCTGATCAATATCAACACTTGTTAGTAGGAATAGGCTAAGGCAAACAAAGATAGTATAAGCAAACACAAACACACCCACACAAAAATGTGAACACGTAGAAAAAGACAAGGAACAAATGTAGAAAAAGAACATGCACACCCACGCAAACGATTGTAAAGTAAAAACACACACACAGGAACGAATGTGAGAAAAGGAATAAACACGCACACACACACTACACAAATAGGGAACAGAACAAGAACAAACACAAACAACGAAATAGGAAATAAGAATAAAATAGATAAAGCCAAAGAAAAAAAAAGAGAAAATATTTTTTTTGTTGAATACACCATATAGAGAGTACGTTACAAATAATAAACGAGCCCAAATGGAAAACTAGAATACACATAGGTTAAGTAAACACTGTGAAGAAAACGTAGAAATAAGAAACACACACAGGGGAACAGGGAAACACAACACCCAAGACATAGACGGAACAAACAAACAAGGGGCCTACAACTGGTGGAGGAACACTTCGCTCACGCTTCGTCCCACCGTGGAGGGGGGGAGTGTAACGTAAGCGTTACGAAGAGAGTAGAAGGGGGCGCCAACGAGGAGGTAGAGGTGGTAGCAGTGGCGAGATTCGTAATGAACCAAGGCAGCGAAGGCCCAGTTCCTCGCGTACCCTCATTACGCAACGACTTCCTTAGTCTCAAGTAGTCACGTGCCCTACGAGGCAATTACACACTTACATACAAAGTTGAGTCGTTAATTTTTTTCAGATGGATAGGACAAGCTAATCGGTCTATTTTTTTTTTTTTTTATAAAGTGAGGCACCGATAAAGAGTACGAAATTTTTTTTTCTCCAAATTCTTCACTCATTATTTAACATTGTTTTCAATCATGGAGAATAAAGAATTATTGTCCCATGGTGTCCAGGATTGTGGCCAAAAATTTCATCTGAAACAAAGATTTCACAGTGATTATTAATCTGTAGGAAAGCCGCTATCGTCCTATGGAAGCTTTTTTTAGTGAAAATTGGAAAAATGGAGGCGGTTTGAATAAAAAGTATTGAATGTAGGGCTTTTTTCGACAGTTTCTCGTAAAAAAATAGGAAGATTCCAAAAAAACTAAAAAAGCTTCCACAGGACCGCTCAGCTGTCCTACAGATTAATAATCACTTTTTTTGTTTCAAATGAAATTTGTAGCCACAATCCTGGACACCATGGGACAATAATTTTTTATTTTCCGCGATTGAAAACATTGTTAAATAATAAGTAAAGGATTTGAAGGAAGAATCATTTTTTACTCTTTATCGGTGCCTTATTCTGTAAAAAAAAATGAGACCGATTAGCTTATCCTATCCACCCACAAAAAAATCAATGAAAGTTGGCTATTTTTCGGGAGGTCACACTGTGATGATCCCTTAATTGAATAGAATTTTTTCTCGTATAGATTATACAAAATGACACTCGTGAAAAGTTTTGAAATTTTCACGAATGCATAACTGAAAAGCTTCATGATGGTTCATAAAAATCCTCAATGTTGAATTTGTATAACACCGTGATCTTGATGCATTCATAAAGAGTCTTTATGAATTTATCATGGTATTCGTTGAAAACTCTCATTTATCACAGTTTCCACACAGCACCACAGTCCCAGAAGAATTCAGAAAGACTTTTGATTGAACTGATTATGTTCTTTATGAATTCTTTAAGAATTATTCTAGGACTGTGGTGCTGTGAGGGTTCAGGTTGAATTTTTCAAGAACGGTTGGTACTGTAAATGAATTCTTCATGAATTCTTGAGAATTCATAAATGACTTTCGGAACTCGCATAGCGAGGGTTTATTTGGAACATGCTCGTGCTATTCGGAAACTATCCAAGAAAAGAATATCTCCCAATGGGGGTTTCAAATCGAGAACTCACTATTGACCTATCGTTTGAAGTTGATGCCCAAGCGGCAACAGCAGTTCAACGTATGTACGAAATACAGACGTTCAAAGAATATTCGAATGAGACTGTTTTAAATATACTTAGAACGTACATAGTACATGCGAAATATAAGATATTCATTCAATCGACGTTCGATTGACGTCCTGTCGTACATTTGATTACATACGCTCGATGAATATGCATAGCACCTATGAAACGGGCTCATTGGAATGTACATAGAATATATTTCGAATATTCGAAGAACGTTCATAGTACATTCTGGTGCTACTTGGGTGATGACCATGGCACCGTGCCTATCTTCCGATCCTTCCCTAATTTACACGTTTGAATGGACGGAAAGAGAGAAGGGAAATTGCTAGAGCCGGCACTGCCCTTTATGCATTTGAGCGGCAAAATTCTTGACGCTGGCCCTGCATAAAGACAATGATTATCTTCAAACTTATGCTACGTTAGGTCCCCAGATAGCACAAGAGTTCTGGATGAGCTCCTAATGAATACAATGTGTTCATGAAGAACTCTTCTGCTATCTGGGTCGGATTTCAAATTGATATGTGTTAACTACCCTAGTAGCATCAGAATGTTGTATATATACTATGCACGTTCATAGTATATCTAGATATACTATGAACGTTCATAGTACATATACAACGTTCGGTTGCTACTTGGGTATTGACACGTTTATGTTAATGTAACCCATTTCACATTGCAAATAACAATTGTGAGGAGTTCTTATGGAATGTCCTAAAAGATCTCGCAAAGAATTCCAAAATACGTCGTACGAAACACCCAAAGATATCTTGCGAAACATATTTTCAAGAATTCTGATAGATACCTTCAGGAAACTTCAATAAATCTTACATGCAGACTTCCAAAAGATATCTTTTGGTGTTTCATAAGACATATTTTCGAATTCTTTAAGATATCTTTCAGAATTATCGAAAGGATTGAGTCAATAAGTAAAGCATGAATGAAATGTGTATTTTCTTTTTGAAAGAGGAATTCATAATGAAGTCATATGTCAGAATTCTTTGGGAATTCTCACATCTGAACACATTCTAAGTTGATACGGGACTTCTATGCTGTTTTTGTTAGTATTGGATTCCTCCGTGACTGGGAAGTGAGAGGGTATGCATCCATTCTGCACAACAGTTGCAGAAAAACGTACAATGATTCTTCAAAAATTGATAATGCAGGGTGAAGAAGACTTTTTTGAAGAATTCTATTCTGAACGTTGTGCTTTGTAGGACGTGAAGAAATCGATTGAGTATTGGATTCACTGTTAATACAAGAATTTCCAATTGTCTACATTAGGTTGTCCGTTATTCACCAAGTTGGTCGTTTTTCTTGCAGCCCCCGCTAAATTTTGAGTTTATGACTTGACAAGAAATATTCGACCAGAATAAGCCCTCAATATTCATATTAAAGCTTAGAGATAATACATTTCCCATTTAAATAATATGGGATTTTGCCATTTTTCACATTCAATTTCTTTCTCCTGAGTGAGTGAATATAAAGCAATGGGAGATATCGATTTTTGTAGGAAGTTGAATGTTCTACCAAAAAACTCAGTTATGATTTTTCGATAAATACACTTTTCGAAAATTTATTCAAGGTCAAAGTTGAAATTATAGTGATTTTTCAGTGATTCTACGTTGACAGCAAAATTATCATTATTTATATGAAAGTGAATTGTTTATTCCGAAAAATGTCTGATTTTAACTATATTATAGGAAAATTATTGAAAAAAATTTCGACAATCGGAAAACAATGTGACTTACGGTTGGAGTTGAGTTCAAAATTCTGCAATTCAGCGGGAAAAATATAGGAGATGAAATACGCTTTTTAACATATTGATGGATACAATTTATTTCATGAAACATTCTTTGGTAGCATTTGGGAATTTTTTTTATACTTCCCCTGACGAAAACGTTACATCGTTGCTTTTGTGTAAATTGGGTGTGAGTGAAGATTGAGTGTATTCGATGGTATTTCGGTATTTTTGAAAATTTCCACTCCAAAAACACGGTGTACTTGTGAATTTTCTACACTCAATCCACACTTAATTCCTGCTCATTGTATATCAAATTCGGAAGATGAAGGATATACATGAAATTCCACCTTGTTCAGACCGCAAGACCTCTGTACTAAATGTCAATCGAAACACGGGTACATCGAATTACCACTGAATTTACACCGACCCCACACTCGATTTCTACCAACCATAGACCTGAAACTCGGTGTATCGGTATCAAACTACAAAATACTAGAGGTTGTTCCCTAGTGTAAATTGGGTGAGAAAGCTTTCGGTGTATCGTGAGTGTAAATTCGGCGTGAATTCGATAGGGATTCGGTGTATCTACACAGGGTGGTCCATCTGACGTGATATAGTCAAATATCTCGGAAACTACTAGAGATGGAAAAAAATGTTCCGGATGAGAAGTTTAGGGTTCCAAGGGGGGAGGATGATGCTGACCTCGAAGAATCTCTCAGAGGTCATTTTGAAGGTCATTTAGGGGTCAAGATGGTTTTTGAAAATGGGACTTCCTTTTTTTTTGGCATAGGAGAGCTGGTTTCGAACCCTTTGCGAAACACTGGTCATGTACCCCTTTTCGCCCATTGGGGTGCGAGGTATGGACCGTAGAAGTTATTGATGAACTACTCTTAGCGCTACCCTGGAACAACCACGTGGACGTGGTAGTTCTCTGTTCCCTCCGGAGTGCTTGATTATTGTGAGTCCCCTTGCCTCTCACATGTGGGGTGCTTGATGCTGTTACAATAATTGCTCGAAGTTACCCCCCTCTGCCTGGATGTATGATCCCAGTCTCCGCCGAAAATTTGTAACTGTCTTCAGAAACACTGGTCGCGGTACGTTGGCACAAGTAGTGCGGATGCGATCGATCATGTCCTCCCTCGTTGTTGGTTGGGCTTTGAATACTCCGTCTTTCAGACATCCCCACAAGAAAGAGTCGGGAGATGTCAAGTCAGGTGAGCGTGGAGGCCACGCAACTGGCCTACCTCGTCCAACCCACCTTTCCGGGAAATGATGATCAAGGTATTCTCTCACGATCAATGCGTAATGGGGTGGCGCTCCATCTAGTCGGACCCACATCCTCTGCCTTGTTTGTAAATCCAGATCCTCAAGCAAGCCTGGTAAATGATCCGCTAGAAATTCCAGAAACATGGGGCCGTTCAAAGTGCCGTTGAGAAGATGTGGACCGACTAAATAGCCATTGACGATCCCGTACCACACATTTACTCTCCAACAATGTCGGTTGTTGATTGCTCGATACCAATGTGGATTAACATCCGACCAGTATTGAGAGTTGTGCCTATTCAAATGCCCAGTGCTCTGAAAAGATGCTTCGTCGGAGAACATTACATAGTCGAAGAATTGAGGATCGTCAACCAGCCTTGCTCGTGCCCAGTTGCAGAATCCAATTCGGAGTCTCATGTCGTTTGGGGTGAGAGCTCGAGTTAACGTAATGTTGTATGGTCGATATTTGACATGCTTCAAGATTCTCAAAACAGTGGTCCGGGGTATACCAGTTATTCGTGCCAACAATCTGCTACTAACATGAGGGTCCAAGTGGATGAGTCCCAATATGGTGAGTGCACGAATATCATTCTCATCGTACCGATGATGTCTTAGATCTCGCTGCAATACTCCTCGTCGAGCCCTCAATTCGAGTCGACGGATGGTTGTGGGTTATACGATGCGGCGATCAGGATACTGATCCCGGTGAACTCTTGCGGCTTCGTTGTAATTATTGTGGCATGAGCCAAGCACAAGCATCATATCAATAATTTCAGAGGGTGGATAGTGATTCATCTCTTCGATTGAATCGAATGGAATAAATTGAGAAATGTAGATGATCGAATATGCAAAGGAGAAGAACGATTGTGATGGTCTCAGTTCAGAACCAGTGTTCAAATGATCACGTGTTTCCGTAATCATCCGCATAACCAACCATAATAAACAGAAATTCGATGTTTCTGTCTGTTCATGTATTCTTGTTCATCGCTTTTCTCCAAAGATCAGGACTGATTTCGATGCAGATTAGAGTCAATTCCATTGGAAAAAAAAACGTAAACATAAACAAACGGGGACACTGAGTCTCTGCTCATTATGGTTGGCAGTAATGTGTACGATTTATTATGATTATTGCGTTTCAAATCGAATCAATTATTCCATTTGATTCAATGAGAGTTGTAAATGAGTATCGACTCTCAAAAATTGTTGAAAGGTTGCTGGAAACATTGGAAGTATTGACCATACCACCTAACGTCGATTGGGATGCACATTCGAACGGATACAAAGATCCTTCGAGCTGCCAGAGAATCCACCGAAGAGAGTTACATTGTGAAAAATTCCTTTGTAGATTTATCAAAAAAATTTGGAAGTTCTTTTGTGAATGGAGGAGGACATGATCGATCGCATCCGCACTGTTTGTGCCAACATACCAGGATCATGTATCCAGGCAGAGAGGGGTAACTTCGAGCAATTATTGTAACAGCATCAAGCACCTCTCATGTAAAGAGGCGAGGGGACTCACGATAATCATGCACTTAGGAGGGAACAGAGAACTACCACGTCCACGTTGTTGTTCCTGGGTAGCGCTAAGAGGAGTTCATCAATAACTTCGACGGTCCATAACTTGCACCCCAATCAGGGGAAATGGGTCCATGATCAGTGAAGGGTTCGAAATCAGCTTTCCCATGCCATGATACAAAAATGGGGGTCCCGTTTAAAAAAACCATCTTGACCCCCAAATGACCTTAGAAATGATTGATGAGAGATTTTTCAAGGTCAGCATCATACTTTCCCCTCAAAACCCTAAACTTTTCGTCCAGAACATTTTTTTCCATCTCCACTAGTTTCCGAAATATTCAACTTTATCACTCCGAATGGACCACCCTGTATATATATACAGGGTGGTGCTCAAGTCTGGATACACCCTAATAACTGCTGAACGGGTGGAGATAATGGGATAATTCTTCTTCTAAATTCAACAGAGGAACAGAATCTACCATACTAGGAGGGTGAGAAATCCTCAATCAATTCTTCCACGCAACCCTTCTAAATCTTGTGCTCCATTTTGATGAACCCGATCTTTCAAATGTCCTCAAAGGAAGAAGTCTAATGGGGTCAAATCAGGAGATCGGGGGGGGGGGGGGGGGCATTCGATCGCTCCTCGCCTCCCAATCCACCTACCGACTAAACTTTGGTGCAAGACATGTCGTACTCCTAATCCGAAATGTGCGGGTGCACCATCCTGCTGAAACCAAACTGCATCGAAATTTGGTCCTGAAAGTCTGCGGATATTGGGAACAATATCCTCAATCAGCATGACCCTATATTCTTCTGCGGTCAGATTTCCCTTGATAAAAATGGACCTGTGATATGCTTATCCAATATCCCTGCCCAAACATTCCATTTTTGTGGGTATTGGGTTTTCGATTCGGACTCCCAGTGAGGATTGCTGTCACTCCAGTATCTACAATTGTGTGTATCCACATTCCCATTCAACATGAATGTAGCTTCGTCAGAAGAGACTATATTCTGCATGAAATTAGGGTCTTCATCAACTTTTTGCATGATGGTTCCGCAATATTCTAGGCGTCGATCGAAATCATCTCCGCTCAATTCTTGGACTAAATGTGTCCTGTAAAGATGAAATTTATTTCGTCTGAGAATCCGCAGGACCGAATTATGGGAAATATCATGGTCACGAGGGATTTGTCTTGCGAAGGTAATTGGAGTATCTACAACTGTTCGTGAAATATCTAACGCGACTTCATCAGACGTCGCTGTCTCACGTAAGCCCAATCGCGGCAGATCTTCAACACTCCCTGTCTCCCGGTACCGTTTTACAGTCTTCGAAACTGTTGTTGCAGAAATACTCGCCTGACCCACTCTGAATTCAGCATTGAATAAGCCCGCAACTTCTCTGCATAAACGTTCTCGATCACCATATCCCTACATCATTAGGATGGCAATCCTTTCTCTTCCCAGGATATGAAAAATAATTCAATTCATTCAAGAATGTTCGAGAATATCCAAAATAAACAAAGTTATCCGGAAATGTTCGAGAATTATCGAATTTATCTGAGAAGATTCAAGAATGATCGAAAATATCGACAATGTTTGAGAACTATCGAGAACATCGAAAAGAAGCAGGATCATTCGGAAATGTTTGAGAATGATCGAAAATATGGAAAACAAGCGAAATCATCCGAAGATGTTTGAGAATTCTCGAGAATGTCGAACACAATCAAGTTTGTCCAAGAATATTCAAGAATTAGCGAAAATACTGAAAATAATCGAATTCGCCCGAGAATATTCGAGAATAATCGAAAATATCGGGAAGGAGCGAAGTTATTCGAAAATGTCTGAGAATTATCGAAAATATCGAAAATAAGCGAATTTATCCGGAAATGTTCGAGAATTATCGAGAATGTCGGAAATAATCAAGATTATCCGGGATTATTTGAGAATTATCGAAAGTAAGCGAATTTATCCGTAAATCTTTGAGGATAATTAGGAATGTCGAAAATAATCGAATTTGTCCGAGGATATTCAAAAATTATTGAAAATGTGCAAAGTTATCCGAAAATGTTCAAGAATTGTCGAAAGTATCGTAAAATGATAGAAAATGATCGAAAGTAGCCAGAAATGGCGAAGAACACAAAAAAAATGAACATTATGACTCTAATGAACAGGTGAGAAAAACTTGTGAAAAATCCTGAATCAACAGCTTTAGAGACGTTATAAGGCGATTGCGGCGTGTAATGCTGGTATGAGAGAGTTGGAGGGGGAACTTTGGCTAGGGGGATACGTAATGTGTGCAATCCTTCTACACTTATTTCTGATTGATCTTGATTTGTTGATGGACTCATTGTTATTCATTATTTCCGATTGTCTCCGGGGATCCACTTGTCTAGAATGATACATTATGCGCTCCCCTATTTGATTAAAAAAGACATCCAAAGATCTCCATCCGATGAGAAGTTAGGAAGGTCTACACCGGCTCTGACCGCTCCCAGAACAATGTTCAAGTGGTCATAATTCGGCGGAAAATTGACCGATTTCAAAAAACAAAGAACGGCTGTATTCGGGCTGAAAATCCCCATCGAGAGAGCTATCGCAAGCACCCCCACCTCATCCAAGATTTTCGTCCCTCTCGCCCCCCCCCTCATCGCTACCTTCAAGATTGAGGACTCCTCACCCTCCTAGTATGGTACATTCTGCCCCCCTGCCTAATTTAAAAGAAAATTGTCCCAATATCTCCATCCGTTCAGGAGTTATTAGGGTGTAACCAGACTTTTGCACCACCCTGTACATATGTATACAGTGGAGAAAATGTTTTCCCAGATTACCCATTTTTTCAGGAAGAAATTAAAAAAAAATGGGACTCCTCCGTTCGCAATAGGAATAAATGGTCCTTGGGGAAGGGTTTGAAGAAGGTCCTCTATAAATTCCATCCAATTTGGTCCACTCGGTTCAGAGTTATCCCAAATACAGACAGACAGAAAACCCCACGGATTATCAGTATTACATGAAATAAGAAACTATCCAACTTCCAATTGGATCACTCAAATATTCTAGAAGATACGGTCAGAGCGTACGATAGCGAGTGCAATAGGCTTCTCGTGCTGGTATAATAGGGGAGGGCGGGGCTAAAAGTGCCGGGGGTAAGTAGTGCCGATGGGAATATCTCAGAGGCGAAAAGAGATAGTAGCATTTCTGTACTGCGTCGTGTAACGTCTATTCACGCATCGGTGGCAGCCATTTTAGTTTCGCCAGCGACACCAACCGGCCGGGCGGTGTGCATTCAGGTGGTTTGTTGAAACATGAGTGAATATTTTTTCATCCATACTTTTTGGTCAGTAGTCTTCGTTCCTCAAAATATTACTGTTGGTGTTCCACCGAAATAATAGTTGTTTGTTTACAGATCATCTGTCATATCGAAAGGTGTGTTTTGTTGAATACATATTTTTTTATTCGATAGGAAGTGCGTGTTTTCGTAATGGGGGTAAAAGTGCCTTGGCTTGGGGGTTGATTGTGCCGCGGCACAACCAACCCCTAACCGAAAGCACTGCCGAGCTTGAAGTGAGCCAATATTTACCACTCTTTTTTCAATAGGATGAGGGATGGGGGCCAAATTAACGAAAAACCAAATCAACGAAAATTTGGTTGAGAAGAAAGATACGTCACACTCTCTCTCTTCAAACATTGATTTCGTTGATTTGTCTTTTCGTTGATTTGGCCCCCATCCAGGATGAGAACCTACAAACGGAAGACAGAGGGAGGAACTACTCCTCAGGAGCTCTCACAAAGAACTGCTGATGCAGTTCCAATAGATGGCCGTAAATTGGAAACTGTAGCACATGAATTGGAGATATGTCATACGACATTACAACGATTCGTCAAGAAAATAAAAGAAAGACAAACTGCTACAGTCGGATGTAAACCTAAGTTGATATTTAATGCTGAACAAGAGGGAGCATTGACGTCGTCCATTTCAACGTGTTCTTCTATTTACTTCGGACTGTTGCCAGAAGAAGTGAGAAGACTTGCATATGAATGTGCCATAAAATTGAATGTTCAAAATATTCCTGATTCGTGGCATGCGAATGGAATGGCAGGCAAAGATTGGTTCACTAATTTCTTAAAAAGGAATTAGTCTCTTTCTATCAGGACACCGGAAGCGACAAGCATGGGTCGCGTGACTTCGTTCAACAGACATAACGTGGAACAGTTTTTCGACAAGCTCAGAGATGTGATTTTCAAATATAATATGACTCCTTCCCGCATATGGAACTTAGATGAAACTGGAGTCACAACTGTGCTAAAGCCAAAAGAAAATGGTTGCAGTCAAAGGTACCAAGCAAGTGGGAGCGATTGTATCCGCAGAACGTGGAACTTTGGTCACTGTGGAGTTAAGGGCAAATGCTATTGGAAACACAATTCCACCAATGTTTATATTTCCCCGATTGAAGTATAAAGACCTATTTTCATACGCGATGGTCCTCCTGAATGTATTGGTGCGGGTAATAGTTCAGGATGGATGAAAAGCAGATAATTTCTGATTTTTATGAATCATTTCATCGAATATACCAAACCCAGCCCTTCTGAACCGGTCCTTTGGCTATTAGACAATCATTCGTTGCACATTGACACCCAGGTGATTGGAAAGGCGAAAGAGAATTCTGTTATCATGCTCTCCTTTCCTCCACATTGCACTCATCGTCTACAACCTCTGGACGTTGGCATCAATGGTCCGTTCAAGACATACTGCGCAAAAGCGCAAGAAAACTGGTTACGAAATGATCCCGGAGAGACGATGACGATTTATCAAATACCGGGTATCGTAAAATATGCTTGGCCATTAGCATCTACACCAACGAACATCTGCAAACGCATTCAGAAAGGCTGGTATATGGCCCTTTAATCCTAATGTTTTTACTGATCAAGACTTTGCATCATCTTTCGTCACCGATCGGCTACAACCAGAAAACCAAGTTGCGTTAGATGTAAGCAATGAACCTGGTCCATCGCACGTTCATCGAATGTACTGTCCCTCAGAAATTGCACAGCTTAACCAAGCTACAAGTGGAGAAATAACTCAAGAAAGGAACCCCGTGTATTCTGAAGAGTCTTTCCGACAGATCCCACCAAACAGTGACCTGCAGGGAATAGTTCGTACAATCGGTGCTGATCTTGTCCTGTTAAAGATGTTACTCAGCCAGGACATTCTGATGATACAGCAACTTTCTCACCGGAGATTGTTAGGCCGGTCCCTAAAGCACCCCCTCGATCATCAGCGGGAAAAAAACGACGCATTAAAAAAGCAGCTGTTCTCACTGACACGCCTGAGAATAATACACTTGCTGAGGAACAGTCTAAGAGAAAGAAAATAGATGGAAATGAGAGCAAAGTAAAGAAGGATATGAAAGAGAATAGGGTTAAAGGAAAAATCCAGCGAGAGAAGAGAGTCAACAAAGGCAAAGACAATAAGAACCAAGCTAAAAGGAAAATTCTACGAGAAAAAGGAGATAGGGCTGAGAGTGAAGATGAAGAAGATGAATTGGAATGCTACTGTATTATTTGCTGTGATTTGTATTCTAACTCGGAAGCAAATGAGGAATGGATTGCATGTGTTATGTGTATAAATAGGGCTCATTTGAAATGCATAAAAAACAAAAAACATGAAACATTTCTCTGCCCTAATTGCTATACCGTTGAGTCGTTCTCTGATTAGAAATTATAATTGAAGCCAATTTATCTAAGAACCTTCGCTCTCCACTCTCTCTGATTCAAAACTGATTCAACTCAGTCTCACAATAAACATTCATTCAAAGTGTATATTATTATTGCCAAATTTAAAAAAAGTCATTATTTTTAGATTACGGGTGCCTCCGATTGTATCGGAATCTTGAATCGGATCAACTTGAAAAATTTAATATAATATTTCCCCATTTTTTGATTTTTTGAAAAGTCGCCCCAGGTCAGGATCCCAAGACGATTGGAAACACCCAATGTTACCAAATACACTATTATGAGATCGAGGAGGTGCGCAAGATTTCTTTTCAAAAATAAATTACAAAGTTTAGTTAATTTTAATTAGTTATAAGAAGAAGAAATTATGATTTTTGGTTTCTTTTCGTTTCTCGCAGAGTTTGGAGAGTTATAATTGAAAACAAATCTGTATCTCCGATTTCATTAATAGAGATATCGCATAAAATTATAATGCTGTCGTTAATTTTCATCCGAAACCATTTATTTCTATTTAGAATGTTTTAGCGTTAAACGGCACAACCAACCTCAGCATCGGCACAACACGCCCCACGATGGGGTCAATTGTGCCTCGCATACTCATTCTCAAACTCGAATCTCAGCTTGTAACTATTGTATCTTTGCAAATTATACGTGTATAATCGAAAACTAGATTGAATTTGACTCTGAATGATGTATGAATGAAGAATATAATATTTCATTTGAGGAGTTAATTCGAGTGATTCCTTAAAGTCGGCACTTTCAGCCCCGTGCTCCCCTACGTGTAACGATGAGTGCCTGAAAACTGGCAAAATCCCATGTTATTCAAATGAGAAATGTATCGTCTCTAAGGCAAGGTTCAATATGAATATTAAGGACTCATTATGATCTGATATTTATTTTTGAGGTCATAAACAAAATTTAGGGAGCGCTGCAAGAAGAAAAAACCAACTTGGTGAATGACGGACACCCTAGCCTACATGGTCCTCCCTATCTATCTTCGTACAAACGAATTTGCCCTGGAGTAAAGGACCTAATAATTTTTCATAATTTCTCATAGAATCCTAATGTCCAGAGAAATTATGACAAAATTCTCATAATTTATCTAAGAATTCGAAGTTCATGAGAACTTGTGAGAAATTATGAGACTATTTTCACTAAGGTGTTTTAATACAGATTGGAAAAAATCCTATTGAAGAACTTCAACACTCTTACCTTCACGTTTGTCTAGAAAGAGATTGACAAAGCAAGACTGGTCTCCAATATTCGGAAAAATTGAGTGCAAGAAAATTGCAATTTCGAATACTGGATATTTAATCACATAAAAATCACATTGATCACATTCATTTTTCTTGAATACTGGATATTCAATCACATAAAATTCGAATTGTTCTCATGTGTATATTTCAGTTCTCTTACATTGTTCAACAAGGAGGGGAAACGAATTATGAAGTAGTACCGTTGGCACTGACAGTTTCATTTGTCAATCCCTCAGCGGTCAAATATTCTTGGAAGGGAAGAATGAAGAGGGGCGTTGGGAAGATACCTTTGGAACGTTTGAAATTAATGGAAATCATTATACGTAAGTGAAACCATGAAGACTGATGTACTAACACGTAGCAAGACATACGTCAGAGGAATCACTTTATTTCTACTAAATTGACAGAATGAGTAAAAACATTATTGCTCAGTGTGAGCGCGCAACTTTCCACTTGACCAATCGCACATTTTTACTATCCCGTCTGATGATGCCAGTGATATTTCCACTTATTCTGCTAATGTAGTGGGGGATGTAATAATTTTCAAACGTTCTATTCCTACGTGTACATAGTAATCAAAATGTATCAAGTGGAGGTGACGTTCCCCATCGGCGGTAGTGTTGTACGGGTAGCGTTGGAACATCAGTAATCTCGTATTGGCCAGTTTATTCCACAATAACCTAATAAGATCGTTCAACCTTGATTTTCAAAGGTTCTGTAAACCACAACCTTGATAAAAAAAATCTCTCTGAACCTCTTTGAAATTTCTCTGAATCTCCCTATATTCTGGGACACTTTCCAGACAGATTCAGAGTAATTCAGGAGTCATTTAGAGGAAGTTAGAGAATTGCCAGATAGGAGAACATTCTGGGTCTCTGCAACTGTCTATGAATCCCTCTTAATTTCTCTGATCGAGGTTTTAAAACTTTCAGGCATCTTTCCGAATCTGCCCGAATCCATTTATTTATTCAGCATCCATAGCTCCCTTTGAATTTCGGTGAATTTCTCCTAATCTCTTTGAATTTATGTGAATGCCTCTGCATCTCTCTGAATTTCTCTGAATGTCCCTAAATCCCTCTGAATCCCTCAGAAATTTATTTATTCAATTCCAAAGCTTCCTTTGAATTTGTCCAAACCTCTCTAAATTCCTGTTTGTTTGTCTGAATCTCTCCGAATCCCTCTGAATTTCTCTGAATTCCTTAAGAAAGTTCACCGCACGACCCTCACAATTTCCCTGTCTCTGAATCCCACTGAAACTCCCAGAATGTCTCTGGAATCATGGACTGAAAGTTTTACGCAATATATGTTTCTCTGAATTTATCTGAATTCCTCTGAATCTTCCTGAACTTCTTTGAATTTCTCTGAAACGTGAAATTTTCAGAGAGATTCAGAGAGATTTTTTCACCTGGGGAACTATGTTCAGATAGTTAGTTTATTCAATGTGATCTAATTATTCTTGAATAAACTGGCTAATACAAAATGACTGCAGGGTCGACGCTTGTATCCCTTCAATAAGAAATTCACAACAGCCTGGGAAGAAATAGTGAATCTGCGGATATCTATATAGATGTTATCTTTCAAAAAATCCATACATTTACAAAAAGATTGATCTATAGATTCAACTCAATTTTCGTATATTTATTCAAACCAAAATCGATCTCACTTCCCCGATGGAAATAAATCTCCTATAAATTTGTCCTGAACTCATTATTCCTCTTCATAGTATGTATATTAAAGTGACGCTTGGTTGATTTTCTTTTTTAATTTCATCAAAAACCCCTTAAATGAGTTAAAAAAAAATAAAAATCAAATCTTTGCAAAAGCACTCTGCTGTATCTTAATAAGAACACGTGCCACAGGCCATCAATATTTCTCTGTTTGATTAAGATGGATTTTTTACCAACTCGCCCACATAGCACAACAGTTCAGGAAGAGTTCTTCATGGATTCATTTCGAATACTCATAGTTCCATATGGATTCATTAAAAAAGCTTTCTGAACTGTGGTGCTGTGCGAGCGCCTTTATTGTATTGCGGTATAGAGAACAATTTTCGGAAGGATATGATTTTCGTATAGTTCTTTTAAGAAGTACATGTACTTTTTGCACCAACCTCTTCAATTTGAAGATTTGAAGATGGTAGCTTTAATATGACACCCAAATAACAGAAGTTTCAAAGACTAGATCTCATTGAATTTTTTCGGAACTACAAATTGAACTACTAAAATGTCAGCAGAATAGAGTCCTTGAAGGATTGAAGTTGCCTTTTGTCATACTATATACAGTACAGTATATAGTATGACAGAAGGTGATTTGAATCCTCCAAAGACTGTATTCTGCTGACATTCCAGTAGTTCATTTCCTGGTTCTGAAAGAATTCAATGAAATCCAGTTTTTGAAACTTTTGCTATTTGAGACAGTTTGAAAAATCATGACTGATCAAACTGTCAAAAAAGTGAGTCCTAACACGTTGTACATTAGCTTTTTGAATCACTGAATTCAAATTCTATATGAGAGGAATAGAATTCTTGATTTCAAAATAATTATGACGGCTGAAAACATTGAATTGATCTGAGTTTGCTGATTTTCCTTTTGATATACGTTTTGAAATCCACCAAATTCACTCTAAACATCATTAATTGTATTACAACCATCTTGCTATTGATAACAACGTTCCCAGACGGTACAGTTGGATTTTTTATTCCGATCCTAGCATGTGTGTACCACGGGACCCACCCCGGCCCAGCATGGGCCCCATTCTGCCACTATTGGCCCAATACTGGGTCAGAGTGGGGCTAGAGTGGGTCAGAGTTCATACACGCTGAGGAATGATTCATTAAAACACTGGATTAAAATTAGCATTAACTAACTAGACTGAGCACAAGTTTGGATGTAATGTGGGTGAAAATTGTTGAATCTTTTCACTGAAAATCTTATGTGCATGTAATGGAAAGCAGTAACCAATAAGGAGATGTGAAAATCTTGTTACCCATCTTTTGTAATGATAGGGTTCCTCTTTAATATTTGATGAAGATAAACCAAAATGATGAACATAATGAGTTCAAACCTTCCGTTTGAATTGGGAATTATCGAAATCTGAGATATGAAGAGAAGACACATGAACAGGTTGAATGGAAAAGAGATCAAAACATTTCGTTCCTAACAATCGGAATGTGTTTATCTCTTCCCACAAGTTCCGTTATGAGGCTAAATGATCATACATAGATGATATTCAAACTCTTTCGATATAAATACCTTCGCAACGTATGTCAAATAAACACGAAATCGAATATAATACCAACGAATTTTCTTTGAAATGATTGAAAATTGAATCACATTGATTTTTGATTCTTATATGATAAAATTTATTCTCCGTTGTTCTGATTCAACGAACTCATCCATAATTCTCGAAATGGACAGATATTTTTAATAGATCAAACAATTCAATTTAAAGTGCTCAATATACTTTCACAATTAAAATATTCCTCAAGTCTTTCATAATTCTTGAAATCGACAGATATTTTTAATAGATTTAAACAATTAAATTTAAAGTGCTCAATAGATTTTCACAATTAAAATATTTCTCAAGTCATAGTCAAGTTTAATATGTATTATATTATTATAAGAGAAGAGATCAATTCCGATCCTATATTCTACGTTTAGAAGAGATGGGAAGAGAGGAGAAATGAAACCTATCTTATTTCTGGATGTTGGTTGTTTAGCGTCGTCGATGCTCGGACCCACAAAGTTTGGTGGTTGCAGTATTGATCAATTCCATGAATTGATTTTTATATCAGTTAATTGTTCTCGATCCTCAGGCTTCATTATTCCAATCAGCCATCGAGTCCAAGTAAAATAGGCAATGAGATTTTAAATTTATATGAAGTCTTCGGAAATTTCCTCGTATGAATTCCAGACACGTGTCTTTTATAATGAAATAATTTTGATATCGTTCGTACTTTCAACTTCCTTCTCTATCGACGACTTTCAACCAAGTGAAGTCTAATTCCTCTCTTATCATTGCCCTTCCCTCTCCTCGTACTTCTCTTCCCTTTCTTCCAACTCTCTTCTCTCTCTATCAGATTCTTTCTCTCTCTCATATTCTCTATCCCTTTAGTTTTATTTAACGTTACAATTTTGAAGAATCGAATGTTTTGTACAAAATACTTATTAAATTCCGATGAAAATGATATGGAATTCGATGAAAATGAAACATATTTTTTATACAAAAGATTCGGTTCGTCGAGATTCAAACATTCCTATGAGGGGTGTAGAAAGCATATGACTGCAAATGGCCGGCAAAAGCCTCATTTTTCAGAAAAGAAAAAAACAAGCTCGTTCATAATTTTCATTTGTGAAGATGTTCATCAAATCTATTAACAATGATTGCCAAGATTCATTTAATCTTTTTAGCCGTCATAATGGTTCTACAATTAAGGATTCTTTTTCTTCCATATGAATTTGAAATTCAATGACTCAAAAATCTCATGTACAATGTGTTAGAACTCACATTTTTTATAGTTTGATCAATTATGATTTTACAAACCGTCCAATCGAAGGCGTCATTTTGAAATTTTCAAAATTGAAAATTGATTCCACAAAGTGCATATATTTCTGAATAGAACTATACGAGAAATATATTCTCCTAATAGGATTAGTGAACAAATCATAAAAATTAACTATGAAAGCCATATTGGTTGATTCTTCATTTTTCAATCATGCACGGAGAGAAAAAAATTGCTGACGCAGCAAATCGAGGTATTATATATAGAATAGCAAAATTTTTTGCTGACCTAGCTGAAAATTTGCTATAACAGCAATCGTGTTAGCTACGACAGCAATTTTTTAGCTGTGACAGCAAAAAATGTTTGCTCCGCCAGCAAATTTTCAGTATTATATACAGAATAGCAAACAAATTTTGCTGGGATAGCAAACATTTTTTGCCGCCACAGCTAAAAATTCGCTGTCGCAGCTAACAAGATTGCTGGAACAGCAAATAGTTTGCTGTCACAGCAAAAAATTTGCTGCTCTGGCGAAAGGGACCCAGCAAAAGTAGATTTCGCTGCCACAGCGAATTCCTTCTTCTCCGTGTGCAAAATCAGAATGTCCGCGCAAAATTTTTCTATCACGTCTAGTTAGTTACGATACATACGCATCATATATAAATTGTATAGAAACATACATACGGCGATTCATACACGAAATTACATAAATCAGGTAAATTATATAAAAACTCTATGGATAAACTTAACGTTAGCGTTCCATTCCGACTGCTGATTCGAATTCAACACTTACCAATTGACGCAGAAACAGCATTATTTGGACTTTCACAAATTGGCTGTTGACCAGTGTCATTGTTCTCTATACCACCTAATTATCATGGTGAGTTGGTAAAGAACTCCATGCCAATCAGATGGGGAAATGTTGGTGGCCTGTGACACACGTTCTTATTGAGATACAGCAAAGTGCTTCCGCAAAGATTGTATTTTTATTGTTTTCTGCGAAATAGAAAAGTTATTGCATTTTAACTGTAGAATTGCCTCTGAGATATAATTCATCCGAATCAGGTTACCCTGCAATTGTATATATCTACACCGGCATGTCTCAGAATTTCGTGGATCGTACCGCAGGAATGTATTTTTTGGTTGGAATCAAGCCCCTTTTCCATTTGGCAAAATTTGATTTGGCACTTGATTTTTGAAGTATGAGGACTTTTCAATTCTCCAAAAACTTCACATATCTCGCAAATACTGTAATTCGAATCTCTTGAATCAATATGGTTAACCGAATTAGAAACAAGCGCATTCCTGGAAAGAGTGCATCATTCTGATATTATCCGTTCTAAGATTATAACAATTGGAATTCTGAAGATTCTACCCAATCAAAATTCAACAACTTGACATTAACAATGGGATGACTGATTTTCTTCCAGAAATCCGCTTGTCTTCCATTTATCATGTATTGACCAATAGAAGATCGTCAGCCATCTAGCCGTGCAGTCAATTGCAATTAGCACGACCGTGAATTTTGGTTTGTAGTCTTACGTCAACTCATATATACCCCGGATTTGAAAAGTCTATTTAATCTCATTGATTAATGAGATTCAATACGAACTTTCCAACGGTGAATAACTATTCACACTTGTTCAAACCCGTTGGAATTCATTGAAACCGATTGAATTATTGAGGTTCAATGGGAATTGATGAGGTCTGAATGGTCATTCACCGTTGCAGAATTTGTATTGAATCTCATTAATTAATGGTTGTCAGTAGATTTTGTTACCCGGGATGCAATTGAATAAAGTGCCTAATAATAATTAAAGAGCTAGAATGAATAACTCACCGAGCGCTCGAATTGCAGGAAAAGTATTGTCCAACTCGTACCAAGAAACGTCGAAAACAAAAATTGGAATTTTGAAAATTCAATAACAGTGGGTGGTGGGGATTGAAAAATCAATCTCAGTCACTCTTTTACAATTTTTCTCCGTGATTAATATAATAGGTTTTGAGAAAAACATCACAAACCATCACTTTTTCGCCCCCAAAATCAATGTTGTTCAACATTAAACTCGCTATAACTCGGTCATTTCTCGATGTATCAAAATGAATCTTGCAAATTTTGATTAGTAAGACTTCCCCGAAGACGCCAATGTTGTGATTGTCGTGAAAATCAAGAAGAAATTAATAAACTTTTCATACGAGGTGGGAATGATGTTTTTCATGCTTCGTATAAAAAAAGTGGTGGAAGAAGTATGAGCTACAAAAAACTTCCAGCAACAAAGTTGCTCATCAGTGTATAGACTACATTTGTGGGAAAGTTTAGATCAATTCGACCATTAGTTTGCAAAATGTTGCGATTTATTCATTTAGTACCACAGGTCAACATTTGATCTGCGCTGGAACACCAGAACAGAGGTGGGTACCTATAAGTTTTGGAGGTCGCAGATCACGATTCCTGGATCCATATGACCCCATCACGTCGGGATCGAGATCACATCACGGTCAAAGATCTCAAATCGGAGGCCATAATTTTTTTTTGACTTCGGATTCCGAACCAGCGGAGAATTTTACATTCAGATACATTTTGACATTTGAATAGAAGTGATATCTGCAGGCCATATAAAGGTCATATATAGGTAAAATCCTGTTTTTGAATCTTTTTTTTTCTACTAGGCTAAGCTGGCTCTTTGATTAGTTGACTCTCACAGTATGAGGGTCGCAGATCACGATTCTGGGGTCTATATGATCCCATTACGTCAGGATCAAGGTTAAATCGAGGTCAAACATCTCAAATCAGAAGATATAATTTTTTTGACCCCGGATTCCGAACCTGCGGAAAATTTTACATCCAAATACACTCTTACGTTCAAATTAAACTGATATCTGCAGGTCATATGAAGGTCATATGTAGGTAAAATCCTTTTTTTAGATCTTTTCTCTGATATTAGGCTAGGCAGGCTCTTGAATTAGCTGACTTCTACGTTGTTGGGGTCGTAGATCACAATTCCGGGGTCTATATGACCTCATCACGTCAGAATCAAGGTCAAATCAAGGTCAAACATCTTAAATCAAAAGATATGATCTTTTTGGTCCTGAATTCCGAATCAGCGTGGAATTCCACATCCAAATACACTTTGACATTCGAATCAAAGTCATATCTGCAGGTCATATAAAGGTAATATGCGGGTAAAATCCTTTTTTTGAACCTTTTGTTCGATTTTAGCGGTTATTACGTGTGATTGCGCCCAGGGCACCTCGCTGTGGTGACGGCGGGCAAGGGAGTTGTCCCGCGTTCCGGCTAAGTCCCTGGGTTACGGCTTCCATGCCGTTATGGCAACCACGCGGGATAATGCTACGGGACAGGGTTTCGGAGACCCAGAACCGGCGGCTGGTCAGGGTGGGGAAGTGAGCCCGCAGGCGTCGTCATCATGCGACCGCAGCTCTACATTGGTGGGAAACTTGACTTTCGTAGAGTCGAATGCGACAAGTCAATCCTCGTCTTGCATGAACAGGGTGAACAATTTCTGTGTCGTGTGTGGAGAGTATATTCCCCAATCACAGAAATTTATGTTTTCGGATTTAATGAAAAAAAAATATAACGGGTGCTCCGATATCGATAGCTACACAGTCGAAAAGATTTGGACGCCTCAATCTATATGTTATAGATGTCGCAGTGCCCTCAATGAATCTGATGAACGGATATTCTCGAGACTAAGGATATGGAGAAAACCAACAGATCATACTTCTGATTGTTACTTTTGTTTGACCAACGTAGAAGGCTCCAATTTTGTCGATAGACACGCAATTTCCCATGCGTGCGTGACATCTCTCACTCCCTCCGTGTATATCAGCGCAAAAATCGATGGGAACGACAGTAGAGATGTAGATGATGAAGCCAACATTGATGAAATCCCCGCGGATAATATCACTATCGATGCAGAGACGCCAGATCAGAGTTTGAATACTTCAGGAAATGAAGAAAGTGATAGTTTTAGTGAAAAAGAATCAGACATTGAGGACAATGAATTGAATCGAGAAAAGATGAACCAAGATGAACTCAGTGACTTGTGCCGAGATTAGGACTCTCAAAAGATAAATCTGAACTATTAGCATCCAAACTGGAAGGGATGCTAATACACATAAATAATTTTTCACTCCAGGAACGCGTGTAACACACTATCGTCCAAGAGAACGGCCCTTCAGAAAGTTTTTCTCGAAGTTGCCAAATTTAGTTGATTGCAATAATATCGAAGGTTTGGTCAAAGGATACAGCATAGAGTATACAGCTAGGGATTGGCGTCTGTTCATAGATTCTTCAAAAAGAGGCTTGAAAGCTATCTTGCTTCACAACGTCAATGTCTACGCTCCTTTACCAGTTGCTCATTCTTTCATACTAGATGAAAAGTACCATAACTTGGAATTATTATTGCGAAACCTAAAGGATGAGATTCATCACTGGCAAGTTTGTGGAGACTTGAAGATATTGACATTTTTGCTTGGGCAACAATCAGGATTCACATCATATCCATGCTTCATCTGTGGATGGAAGAGTCGGGCTAGGAATGAACATTGTGTTCGGAAAAATTGGCCATTGAAAGAAAAATTGATTCCTGGTGAAAAAAATATCAAAAGTCTGAGTCTGATATCAAGAGAACAAGTTCTCTCACCACCGTTATCACATATTAAATTAGGGCTAGCAAAGCAATTTGTCAAAGTAATGAGGAAAAATGAAAGTGCTGCTTTTATGTACATTTTTCAAGTATTACCTCATCTTTCTGAAGCGAGAATAAAAGAGGGCGTATCCACAGGACCCGGAATAAAGAAACTCTTGAAGAATGTGGAATTCGAGAAGCGAATGAATGATGAAGAAAAAGCAGCATGGTGCAGCTTTAGGGAGGCTACAGAAAAATTTTTAGGGGACAATAAAGACCCCGAGTATGAAAACATTGTGGCGAAAATGGTGAATGATTACAAAGAAGTAGGATGTTTGATGAATCTCAAGCTTCACTTTCTTGATCCTCACCTCGACTTCTTCCCAGAACATCTCGGAGCATTTGGTGAAGAACACGGTGAAAGAATGCGCCAAGACTTAAGTGAGTTTGAGAGAAGATGTCAAAGTATTTGAGGGAAGAATATGTTGGCAGACTATTGTTGTGTTTAAAAAGAGACACAACCGTGTCAAATAAAAGGAAAGGTGTTGAGAGATCATTTTTAGAAAGTAAACGTGAGCATTTCAAGCGGTGACACCACATTGTACTTTTAAAAAAATTGAATGAAATTCTTTCGGCTTGAAATACTCCTTACAGATTTGGAAATTATAGGGCATGGTCTACAAATCGAGATCTAAAGTGGAGAGACAATTTTTGAAACGTGGAAATAGAGGCGTGCACAAGTGCGTCGACGTTATAGCATGGTGACTTTCGGAAACCAAATCTCTGGCTCATCACCTGCCTATTTTAATCTGTCAGAAGAAAGTGAATATCGATCACATAGATGTAGAAAAGATGCAATATGGGCCCAGCGAGGAAATGAGAGGTGATTTCTATCCAAGTCATCTTGATTCACAACAAACCGTTATGAAAACTTTCAACGTTTATCTGAGGACTGTATCTTGAAAATCAGTGGGAGCGTTAGGTCTACCAACTTTCAATCAAATCCCTCGGTTTTTTTTCAATTGTATTCGTGATATGGTCATCCAATGAAATACATACGGGGGTGACGAAATATTAATATTCACGTTTCTCTTAAGTCACGAATTTTGGGGTGGAAATCCTACGTTCTTCTTCAAATCGATGGCATTTCGTGAAAGAGCATATTTTTCAGAAGCGATACGTATTTCAATACATTTTGGGTGACAAAAACGAATTATTTTTGGTGCATTGTTCTGGTTCAATCTTGGACTGGGTTATTTCTCCCACCAAACGACCATGAATTTCCGCAGCGCACCGATCAATCGCCTGTCAGGCCACCATATTTGCAGAAAAAAATTGAACAAAGATGTTATTCTGAACTTCAATAGTAGCATAACACCTTCCTGCATTCCAATTTAAATAGCACCTTTCTAATTATTCACAAACAAAAATCTTGAAAATTGACGTTTTTGGGAGGATCACTTTAGTCTTGTCCTTTGAAGCTGACTCTTATGACGAGCGAGAGTAAATCGTTTATACTGAGGTTGAACAGATTTTGAAAGACAGAGAATTCGAAAAATAACATTTGACCTGCAGATGACCTCTATATGACCTGCAGATATCAGGTTGATTGGATTATAAGAATTTAACAAGATTTAAAATTTCCCGGCCGTTCAGGATCCGGGATTAAAAAAAATGATATCCTTGGATGTGAAGCGGTTTGTCCTCAATTTGACCTTGATTCAGACGTAATGGGGGCATATAGTCCCCGAAATTGTGATCTGCGACCGCGAAAACATAGGAGTCAACTAATCCAAGACCCTGCCTAGTAGGGTGAAGTGAAAAACAAAGAAGTCTCTGAATCGAATCGTAATAGTGCGGAAAAGTTGCTACTCTTCAAGACGAACTCAGGAAAAAAAAAATTTTGAAATCGGATAAGATCTTCAACTCGCGCATTTCGTTTAAAGTTCTTGAATTTCATCGAAAATTCAAGGATATTTCAAAATATTCGAGTTCGCTCGATTATTGTCCGATCAAGCTGATTTTTGGTTTGTGGTATTATATTGAGGTTTTTATTGGAGGAAAATCTACCCCCTCCCCTCTTTGATGAGGCTTGAAGCGAATCAGAAAGTCCATTTTTCCCTCAAATCGCCCTAAATAACTCTGTCGACACCGTCCCGTCATATCCCAATAATTCCCACTGTATAGAATAATATCATTACTTCAATTGAATACCCCTTCCAAATAACGGCAAAGGGGGTAGAAAGGAGGGGAGGGCAGGGGCGGATCCAGAGATCTGTCTTGGGGTGGGGGGGCGAAAAGTACTTATTTGAACTTTAAAAAAAAAATAAAGATCGTAGGAACACAAAAACTCCCCATTGCCGGAACATATTTGGTTGGCTTGGGAGGGGTAATTGCCCCTACCGCCCCCCCTTTGAATTCGCGCCTGGGGGAGGGGTTATATCCATGTTTCATTACAGTATGCAATATATGCAGCTCTTCGCCCGTCACACTTGTCACGACTCAGAACTCACCACGAGAAGGTGGCTGCACCGCGAGTTCCACCCACGCCCTACCCAACCAACCAACCAAATGTGGGCATGGACTCTATTTGGAGTCAGATTTCGTTTCGAATTGTGGCATTTCTGCTTGAGAGTTAAGAGCTGCTCGAATGTAGCCATCTCTCCTGTCGTGTCCATATACTTCTTTACTGGCTCTTGTTACCAGTTTTACACACCGTTCTACTGCCTGAGTGTGACAAGGGACTGTTTTCAGGTCTATTCCTAGTGTTGGTTTCTGTTTCTCCTTAATTAGCATCGAAATTTGCTGTGCGGAAAGAGAAGACAAGAGTGGGGGACAGGTAAGTGTAACCTTAGACCAATTGATGATGTCAAAGTACTCTTGCGCTTCAAAATTAAATTCAGGTACTTTAAAAGTCCTTACAAAAGCTTTTTTTGTCACAGGTTTTTCTTTTGTTTCGAGGACTCGCCTTAGACCTAGTTCTCTAATGCGCTCATCGTTATCCATGACCATAGACAGCAGAACATTTTCTGGATGGGCGAAGAAGCCGTTTGTCTGAATGACTTCATGTAAAATATTCCTTACTTTAGGAGGTAACTTTCGACGTCTTTTGATACAATCAAAAATGTGTTTTGGTCCCTCAAGAATTGAAGATTTTGTCTTAATTTGGAACGAAAGTGGTGCGTATATGTGTAATATATATGTCACTATAAGCTGCAGGGTTTCTGACGGGTTTGCAGTGGAAATATATAGCCTAAGAATTCTGTTAGCTGTGGTCAACCAACGAGCATGTGCTATTGGTCCCGGGTCACGGTTGGCTAGATCTGTTGAACAGGATCTTGAATCAATGCTGAGAGCAATCTCGTGTAAATATCTTTGATCTTTACTGAGGATTTTGAAATCAATCTCTGGCAGAACGCAGCTGATCGGCTGAAAATCAACCACAGGCAACGACTCGCATTCTGCAAGTTGTTTGCAGATAGCACCTGTGAATGAATGAGGACCACTTGTTCCCCCATCAAGATCTTCGATGAGATGCCGCAAAGGCAATTCGTTGGAGTGCATGAAGCAGATAACCCATTGTAAGGGTTTTTGTAATTTCATCTCAATATGTTTAATGACTCCATTTTTCCAGCCAGTATTTGTTGCTGTACCATCGCAACCGATAACTGCAATACCAGATGTATCTATAGCATTGTCTTCGAAGTACCTCACAATGCTGAGGGCTGTATCCTTTCCGGTCTTTGAATCTGGTACTGTATGGCAAACATATTTTGAGCCAGGTTCCTCAATAACAGAAATATGTTCTTTTTCCTCTGTTTGGTAGCGTTCACCGTTTCTTTCTCCTAAGTACAGTGTGTTATCTGATCTGCCGTCAAAGTACAAACACTTAGGACCCTCTGCTTGTCGCTCAATAAGCTGCGCTTCAACTAAACTAGCTCTGCATTTTTCTTTCCCACGTCTAATCTTGCTTCGATCAATAATCATAGATGAATTTTCATTAGTGACTAATCCCACATCTTTCAGCACGCTTGGAGCTATGGCTGCTGCTGCTCTGTCAGAAACCCCATACCGATCACATATCCCCCCAGTTGCTGGCAATGACAAACGCATTTGTTTTTTTTCAGAAACAAAAGACGTTGAGCGTGGGAACTGAAAGGTTGCATCTTGCTGTTCATTGTCACTTCCTCCAAAATGTTTATTTTCTGTTTCAGGAATAGTGCTAAAAGAAGACGGACCTGCAGCAATTTCTATAGAGGAGTGCTGCAGAAGATTACTACGTTTTTTCCTCGGCATTTGTTTTGTCAATCTTTTGGTTTCTGTCAAATCTTTGGCTCCAATTTTCCCCTTCCTCAAATACCTTTGTGCATACAGAAACTCGAGTTCTATTACAGGTATTTTTCTGTCTTCAGGGCACCTGCATTGAATGACAACAGGATTTGAGCAAGTGCATGCACTAAAAGATTTGTTGCAAATGCACTCAAATGTCATAGGGCATTTACATGTAGAAATATCGAATAAAGTTTCACATGACTCTTGGATAAAGTTCTTGTACTTTTCATGTGTTTTTTCCCTGTTGTAAGATTTTCTGAGAACATAATATTTGTCATGCAGGACTTTTATTTTTTGTATTATTCTGGCATGAGAAACGGCAGGAATGGAAGCTTTGCAATACAATGCTTCCAATTGTGAGGCTACAGTGCTAGCCACTAAAGAAAAGTTGACTTCCTTCCCGGAGCACAGTCTATATCTTTCCTGGTGATAAGCTCTCACGACATCCGCAGATGTTGGGAGGAAGGGAAGCGGCAATGGTCTTGGGGCCCCGAAAAAAGGACACGCCGTGTCTTTACGTGTCAGGGACATTGATAACCGATAATCAAGAATGTGTATGTGGAAATATATGCGATGCACACCAGTGCGTGTGGATTTTTCATAAGACACTCAGTCTGCAATAACGCTGCGACGATACAACCGATAATCAAGAATGTGTATGTAGAAATACATGCAATGCACACAAGTGCGTGTGGATGTTCTATAAGACACTCAGTCTGCAATAACGCTGCGACGATACAACTCTACTGTGCTACTGGATAATTAGCAAAGACAACTAAGGAATGCCAGCCATTCAGTTTATGCCCCATAAGCAATTTCAGTTCATATAATAATTGAAGTGATAAGGATATTCTATAATACATCGGAAATTGTTTCGATGTAACTGTAAGGCGTCGACACCTATTTAGGGTGATTTGAGAGGAAAACGTGCTTTATGACCCCGTGTAGGCTTTCTGTGTTACCCCCTCCCCGTGAAGGGAGGAGGGGGATATGTTTTTTTTTCCATTAAAAATCTCAACATAATGCGACAAACCAAAAATTAGCTCGATCGGACAATAATTAAGCAACCTGGAATATTTTGAAATATCCTTGAATTTTCGATGAAATTCAAAAACTTTAAACGAAATGCGCGAGTTGAAGATCTCATCCGATTTCAAAATTTTTTTTCTTCCTGAGTTTGTCTCGAAGAGTAGCAACTTTTCCGCACTATTACGATTCGATTCAGAGACTTTTTTGTTTTCACTCCACCCTACCGCCTAGCCAATATCAGATAAGACATTCAGAAACAAGGATTTTACCTACATATGACCTGCAGATATAACTCCATTTGAATGTAAGAATGTATTTGGATGTAACATTCCCCGCTGATCCGGAATCCAGGGCCCAAACAATTATATCCTCCGATTTGAGATAGTTGACCTTGATTTGACCTTGACCCTGACGTGATGGGGTCATATAGACCTAGGAATCTCACTCTGCGACCCCAAAGACGTATCAGTCAACTGATCCAAGAGCCTGTTCGGCCTAATATCGAGAAAAAGGTTCAAAAACAGGATTTTACCCACATATGGCCCCAATATGACCTGCAAATATCACTTTTATTTGGATGTAAAAGTGTATTCGGATATAGAATTCCTCGCTGGTTCGGAATCCGGGGCCAAAAAAATTATATCTCCCGATTTGAGATGTTTTACCTTGATTTGACCTTGATCCTGAGGTGATGGGGTCATATGGACCCAGGAATCGTGATCTCCGACCCCCAAAACGTGAAAGTCAACTAATACAAGAGCCTGTTTAGCCTCATATCGAAAAAAAGGTTCAAAAACAGGATTTTACCTACATATGACCTCAATATGACCTGCAAATACCACTTTTATTTGAATGGAAAAGTGTATTTGGATGTAAAATTCTCCGCTGGTTCGGAACCCGGGGCCAAGAAAATTATATCTTCCGATTCGAAATTTTTGACCTTGATTTGACCTTGATCCTGAAGTTATGGGGTCATATTGACCCAGGAATCGTGATCTCCGACCCCCAAAACGTGAAAGTCAATTAATACAAGAGCCTGTTTCGCCTAATATCGAAAAAAAGGTTCAAAAACAGCATTATACCTACATATAACCTCAATATGACCTGCAAATACCACTTCGATTTGAATGTAAAAGTGTATTTGGATGTAAAATTTGCCGCTGCGCTGGTTCGGAATCCGGGGCCAAAAAATTATATCTTCCGATTTGAGATGCTCGACCTTGATTTGAACTTGATCCTGACGTGGTGGGGTCATATGGACCCAGGAATCGTAATCTCCGACCCCCAAAACTCATAGGTACCCACCTCTGTCCTGGTGTTCCAGCGTGGATCAAATGTTGACCCGTGTACTTTTCCTGCAATTCGAGCGCTCGGCGAGTTATTCGATCCAGCTCTTGAATTCCTCCCACCTAGTGAATTATGCTGGATCCAAAGGTGTAAATCGTGATAGTTTTGTGACAGTTTCGTGACATTTGCATTTGCCAAAAAATTAAGAAATGTTCATATTTCAAAAACTACACTCCAAAACTTTGCACCATTTTTGTAGTCAAACATGTCCGAGCAGCACGGACCACAAATTTTGGCTCAATCTGTATATGCGTATTTCATTGACATTTGATCCATGAAGCATCCCCGTTGAAAAAATCTCATAGATGGCCAAATACTGCTATGGAATCTCATATATTCTCATAAAATTTTATCAAGTTCTATACTGGTATTTGGACACTTGCTTATCAGATTTCAGGAGACGTATGAGTTTCCATGATATTTTTTTCAGTGGAATTCTCGCTTGAACCTTACATGCAGATCACGACAATGTTCAAGCAATCTTGACAGTACAATAACACCCAATAGATACTGATACTCATAATATTCACAGAAGCTGTCTTGAAAACGGTTGCTGGATCAAATAAGAAAGATATAGTAAGAAGAATAATGGCCTGGTTTCGACAAGCACCCGCACGTCTCAACTGCTCCTCAAGAAGAATTGAAAAACCAATTGACCTTGTGAAGTTCATTTTGATTACATTCGACAAATTTTCTCGTTATATCACATTCGACAAATTTTCCAAATTTAATTTTCCTGAATTCCGAATTATTGTAAAGATGTTTATTATCGGAAGATATTTATTATGAAGATTATTATGTTGAGATGATGTTCCAATTTTTTAACGAACAAAATAAATCTTATAATTTCTCCTGAAGTATTGTTTCTCGTAACAGTACACAATTTCCCAGGAAATACTGCACCTCTTCTAAGGAGTGATTCCTCAAGCAAAAACAAGACACTTTTTCTGGTAATAAAATATTTGAACATGCTCAATTTCTGAATGATAATCACAATAAGTACATCATTCAGGTTGCGAGCGCATCGGCTATTCCAATGATCGACGAGTACCTTCTGATCAAAAAGTACCTGGAATTTCTTAATGAAACGGAAACGGTTCAATTATTCATCGATATTCACTTTATTTCCTTCGAAGTAATCTCCATTACAAGCAATACACATATTCCAACGCTTCTTCTAATCTTCAAAACATTTTGCACAGGTCGATTTCGGAATCGCCTTCGATTCCTTTTGCGAATTGTACTTTATTGCCTCAATCGTCCCAAAACGCTGTCCGCGAAGTGGTAACTTGAGTCGTGGGAATAGGAAAAAATCACAAGGAGCCATATCAGGTGAATACGGAGCTTGAGGAACGGTATGAACATTGTTTTTAGTCAAATAATCGCGTAAAACATGTGATGTGTGTGCCGGTGCGTTATCGTGATGAAGAAACCACGAGTTATCTCTCCACAATTCTGATCTCTTGCGACGAATGTTTTCCCTCAAACGCTTCAATACGCTCACGTAATATTCTTTATTCACTGTCTGTTGTGAATTGTATTCATCTTTATCCCTCTTTGATGTATTTTAGTTTTAGATTATGTGCAGGTTATGGTTATAGTAACAAACAATTTTCATTCCCTGTTTAAACGAAAAGCCCTCTATAGTATCACGTCACTAAATGGTTTTTCCGTTACACTTGAAAATATACAAAATGAGTGGAAGGCTTCTTCCTGATGCTTTTATTTCATGAGGGGAAGTCTGATAGCAAGAGCGTATCCAGAGTTTTTTTTGGGGAAGGGTCTACGTTATAGGTATCTATCTATATATATGAAATATATAGATATATGAGGACAAAATTATGAATTGGGGGAAGGAGCGGCTCCCCCCTGGACCCGCCCCCTGGATGGGCCCTTGGCTGATAGTTTGTTTTGGAACACCCTGTATATAATATAAAATTTTTTATGAAATGAAATGATATGAAACTCCATGGTCAATTATTTTATATCAGTAAGAGAAATTAATAATACAATATTATACCAATTATTCTGTACTACAATAATTCGTTGAAGAATAAACTCGTTCAATGATACTAAGAAATTTGTCATTTTTGTTATTTATTATTAAAACCCCAAGAGAACATGGAGGTTCAAGGAACGTTCAATAGAGCTTTGTTCTACGTCCAGACATTTGGAGGTCCATTGAACATCCCATGAACGTGAATTCCATGTACAATGGACGTAAATTCAACCTGGAAGGTTTGTGTTCTCTCAAGGAATAGACTGAATGAAATTTTCAATACAGAAAAACGACGTACTTCGATTATTTCTGTTTTTTCCACACTCGGAACATTTTCCAGTCATTCTATTGTTGATTATTGATTATTGTATTGAGAATTCAGCAGTGTGAATTATTCTCCATCAATATTTTGAATACGTTCTTCAAAGATTTCTAATCTACATATATTAACGTTCAAGAAACGTTCCTTCGATGCTAGGGAAAAAATTGGGTCGCCTAATCTATTCTCTATCCATGATTGTTGCGTTATAATGAGGAACGTTCAATGAACCTTCAATGGACGTTCTACAAATTTCCTTTAGAAGTACTTGAAGGTGGACATTTTGATGCTCGATAAACGTTCAACAAACGTTCGCAAACCTCAATTGAACGTTCCTTGAACCTTGACATAGACTAATCAAAACCTAAAACGAACGTTCGTCAAACCTTCATGTTCTCTTGGGGTATTAATGTGTGAATTAGAGCCAGAACCACTATACTCACGTTTGTCACCTCGGATTTATTTTTTGACGTCAGATCCGGATTCAGCATCCTCGAAAATCCCTAGGACCCATATTTCATGAAAATCCGTCCATGAAAGCCAAAACAACTGAATTCACGTCAACATATCGGATCCGCCATCTTGAATTCATTGATTGGCGTTCGGTTCGGATTCAGCATCTCGAACACTTCTACCCTCGTGGAAATATATCCACGCCAAATTACGCCAAAATGTACGAATAATCACGCAGAATAAGGCTTACTTGCATGGCATAAAAAGTTGTGAAATAACGTAGAAAAATATACGCGGTTTAACGCAGAAGTACGCCAGACTACAACACGGTGCTGGAAGGGCGTAATTTTGGAGTAGTCAGGAGTATGAACAACAAAAGATGATCATGTGTTTGAGTACAAGTATGAAGAATATAAGAATATTCAAGAATACGATGACACCGATTTCATTGAGGGACGGACTTATGCGTAGAATTTAGTAAAAAGCTCGGATTTTTACAACTTCTTATGAATTTTTACAACCGTGTAGGAACTTTGAACACTTTTCACCACGGAAACGTGAACGTGAAGCAGATTGATTGACTTAGATTTTTCGTTCGTCCCGTTGCGGAGACATAGTGTTACATAGATTTTTTTAGAACTTTCTTTTGATAATTTCCATTTTATACGCATTTCCAAGAATTTTTAAGACACAGTTCAGACTTGGAGAACTTTTCACGACGAGACGCGAACATGAAGAAAAAACTGCGTGGGAACTACGAATTTCTACAAAAAACTATGATCGTTATCGCTCTCAGTTTTAGTTTGTCTCACTGCACTGACATACTTGTCCGTAGATTCTCTTAGAAAATTCCATTTTCTACGCATTTCCAAGAATTTTTACGACCCAGTGGAGACTTTGAGAACTTTTCACGATGGAACGCGAATATGCAACCAATTGCGTGGGAACTACGAATTCCTACGAAGAACTAAGATCATTATCGCTCTCAGTTCCGTTTGTCGCAAAAATTATCAAATCAATAAAATCGATAAATTCATCCATTTAAAGTACTTGTACTCGAAAAGGCGTAGTTTTTCGTAATTTTCTAATTTTTACTTTTGGCGCAGCTTGTTGTCAAAGGTAGTAATTTTCATCCATTCTTGAAATTATAACTTGAGAAGGCATGGATTGTAATTATGTACTATTGCTTTGGGCGTTCATTTACGTAATGAGTGGTAGTTCTGAATAATTTGAAGTATTCGAGCGTGGAAAGTTGTAGTTTTCTAACTAATATCGAAGCACCGTAATTTACTACGCCAATCTGCAGATGTGTTCGAAACGGCGGACTTGAGAGTAGTTTTGGGCGTAATTTGTTGTAGGTTTTGGCGTGAAATGGTGTAGTTCCTGGCGTACTTTGGCGTAGATATATTTCCACGAGGGTAGCACCCATATTCCATGAAAACCCGTCCATGAATGCTAAAACGACTGAATTCACATCCACCATATAGGATCCTTCATCCCGAATTCGTTTTTGACATCAGATTCGGAGTCCTCGCCCTCGAAACTCCTTAGGACCCATGTTCCATAAAAATCCGTCTATAAGCACACAAAGGACTTTATACACGCCCGCCATCTGGAATTCCCTTCGTAACGTCAGGTTTGGATTCCTCACCCTCAAAAACCCTTAGAACCTGGTGTCACGGGTGATTGTCTGGTGGCAGAATGTCCGTGATACAATTGTATTGACATTATTGTCCGCGATAGTATGGTATGTGACAAAATGTCCGTGTAGTGTAATGTCCGAAGGCAAAATGTTCGAGGATGGGATGTCTGTGTGTGAGATATCTCTTCAAATTCAAATCCATAATGTCTTGATGAAATGTCTTTTCTAAGTCTCCTCTTTAGTATCTTATCGTTCAGTATGCGTGACGTGAATTGTGAATCATCAATAATTGATGAATTAATTGGTTCTCGATTATTGATTGATTCTCAATAATTGTGAATGATGTGAAATGGTTTTGAGTTCAGTAGTATTCATGAAGTGTTTGATAATTTTGAGAATGTGTAATATATTCAATAATTGTCCTCAATTATTTGATGAATATCATTGAATATTTGATAAATGTTATCGAATGATTGATTCTTATGTCCTCGGATAATCTAACGTTGGGTATTTTGTCGTTGGACATTTAAGTCTTCGGACATTTTGTTGTCGTACATTAGGTCGCGAACATTTCGTTGTGGACGTTGTGCCATGCGACCCTAGGACCCACGTGTCATAAGAATCTGTGTATGCAAACCAGAATAACAAATGTGTAAACATCGCGGAAAAACCGAGTTATACATATATGTATACAGCGGAGAAAATTTTCTTCGAGATCACTTGGATCACTCCCAATTGGATTACTCAAATATTTTAGGAGATACGGTCAGAGGGTATGGTAGCGAGTACACCCAGACAGCACAACGTGCCACTAGAACGTTCAAAGAAGGTTTATAGAACGTAGGAGAGGTTTTCTGAACGTTCAGAAAACGTCTCACAAACACATTGTGCTGTTAGGGCAATAGGCACTCCGTACTCGCCGCGGTAAAACAACCAGATGAGAATCCGATTCAAACCTGGATTGAACTTTCCGAGACTTCATCCGTGTGTATTCGGGTTCGGGTATGGATTTTGCGGTGATTCTTCATCTGGTTCTATCCGGATTCTATGCGGATTTCAATAATAGATATTCTTCGGAATCCCAAATAAAATTCGGATTTTAAAAGTTCCATTTAGGATTGCAAAAAATATCTAGTCCAAAGACCCGGATAGGATCCGGATGGAACCAGATGAAGAATCACCACCCAACCCGTATTGGAACCTGGATACACCTGGATGGAATCTCAAAAAGTTCCATCCGGATTTGATTCGGATTATCATCCGGATTTTATATCAAGTTGAAACTCTGCTCCCCGCCCATTTCCCTGTGATTCTGATTTCATTTCCGAATTATCCCGAGATTTCCCTGAGATTTCTAGAATATTAGGAATCCCTGAGATTCCTCTGATTCCCTGCTTTTATCAGGGTTGCCAGATTATTTGAAGTGGTACCCGCCGCTAGAGGCTGCAAAAACCGCTCAAAACCGCGGAAATCACAAAGTTTCCCGCCCAAAAAACCGCACGTTCAAAACCAAAACTCAAATAATTCAAATAAAAAGTTGATTTGACGCAGACAAGAGCTTCTAACCCAAGTTCTTTCCCCTTCATATAACCTTGCTCTCTGTGATTAATAAAAAAATCCCTCAACCGGATAAGAAATAATTTTGCAGAAAAAGGGTTGGATTATAATGCAAACAAAAATGTAATAGTTTTTCCAAAATTCAAACAATTCTGAAATCCTTCATATACACAAATGAAGCGTTTTGATTAGAATTGTAATAGAACGCTAACAGTAAGCGTTCATTTAATGACTTACCTAGTACTATCATGTTGAATAATGTAGTTGCTGACTCTGCAGCTGGAATGGCTAACTTTTTTGCTAATCACTTTTCATCGGTTTTTGCTTCACATAACTCGGTTAATGTTAATCTAACCATCCTAGACATGATATGTCATTTATCATGCTTTCCGATTTGGCTATTACCATAGGAGAGATCTACTCTGTTCTTGATTCGTTAGATACGAGCAAGGGCCCAGGATTTGATAGCCTTCCGCCATTGCTGTTCAAGTCTTGCAAATTTATTCTTTCTCGACCGCTTTGGATTATCTTCAATAAATCTCTTTCTTCCGGATGTTTCCCTGCTGAATTGAAAACGAGCCTGATCTCTCCTATTTCCAAGCATGGTAATAAACTGGATGCTAAGAATTATAGACCTATGAGTATTTTAAATGTTATGTCTAAGATTTTTGAGCGCGTGGTTGTTGACAAGATTACTCCTTTGTTGTCTCCTCTTATCATTCCGGAACAACATGGTTTCATGTCAATGAGGTCTACTACTACGAATTTGGCTGCTTTCTGTAATTACACCGCCATTGCACTGGAGAAGAACTCACAAGTTGATGTTATTTACACTGATTTCAGTAAAGCGTTTGATACTGTATCTCACAGCGTTCTTCTATCTAAGTTGAGTAGCTTTGGAATATCTGGTAATCTGAAAGTTTGGTTCCAGAGTTACTTAACTGATCGGGTGCAGATGGTAAAAGTTCGGAACTGTTTTTCTGAACCGATTATACCTTCTTCGGGAGTGCCCCAGGGATCCCACCTTGGTCCACTTTTATTTTTGCTATTCATAAATGACATTGGGCAGGTTCTCAATGATTGTGATTTCCTGGTATTTGCTGATGATCTAAAAATCTTCAAGAACATAAAATGTCTTGCGGATGTTCATCACTTACGGTCAGTATTATCGAGATTAGATTCTTGGTGCACCCGTAATTCTCTGCATCTGAACTTAGAAAAATGCTGTGTAATGAGAATCTCGCGGTTAAGGAATCCTCTCATATTCTCCTACAAGATTGCAAATGTTACATTGAATACTGTTAAATCTTATGTTGATCTTGGTGTAATTATAAATAATGAATTGGATTTTTCTGAGCATTCTGTGAAAGCTTGTGGTACTGCGCTGAGAAATCTCGGCTTCGTCAAAAGATTTTCTAGTGATTTCAAAGATGTTAGGTCATTAAAAGTACTATATTCCTCTTTAATTAGACCCCATCTTGAATATGCGTCCCCTATCTGGTCTCCGTACTTGAAGAAGGATATTAGAATGATTGAGAGTGTGCAACACAAGTTTTTACGCTTTGCTGCTTTTAGAATAGACTGCCCTATGAGATATCCTGACCATGATTACTCCAGAATTCTTCACAGAATGAATCCAACTACCCTCGAAGAGCGGAGACAAATGAATGATCTCCTATTTCTTTTTAAATTGAATAATGGTTTTCTTGATTGCGAGTCATTGCTGAGTAAAGTTGATTTTAACATCCCCGGTAGACCAGTTAGGAGGGCGCTTTTATTTAGACCTGTACAATTCAAATCTGGATTTGGAAATTATGATCCGATTTCTCGCATTTGTGAATTAGCAAATAATTTCGGTCAGTCGATGGAATTGTTTGGTGTTTCCTTGAATCAGTTTAAACTGTCGGTTAATGCATGACCATATTGTAATTGTATTTTATGCGTCTTTGGACGCTGTCTTGTATTGACTCTGTATTTACTTTTTATATCGGAGGGTGCTAACCCGTGTATTGCAATGAAAAAAAAGAATGTATTTAATTTTCAACAACAATTGAAATAATTTGACAATATTTGTAAAGCTCTTTGCGCAACTTGGGTTATATTATATAAATAATGTGATTTTCATAGGAAAAAAAATAATTTGGAAGCATCTGAAACATGACTAGGCGCCTGTTCAACTTGAAATATATTATAATAAATCACTCCATTCTCAAAAATAAATCATTTGAAATAGGTTCCTTGCTCAACTTTGGATACTTTAATTTTGATTTGATGCAGATATAGGACAATCATCTTGGTTATTTTCGTCTTGGGCATTTTCATCTCCTCTCTGGTACAAAGTTCTCAACAAAGTCTTCACTATGATACAACAGCGATAGCGCAAGACTGGCGCTTATTCACTGAGTGCTACGCGCGCGTCATTCAATCACGCATTACACTTCATCGGTAACTTAAATCAATTTCTTGAATATAAAATAACCCAAAAACCGGGAAAACATATTTCTAACTTTTCAAATATGAACCTTCCTTCTTAAACCGTCCAATTTGCAGGAAACCGCATTTTTTAATTTTCTCCCGCAAACCTTCTCTTCATATCCGCCCAATTTGCGGGAAACCGCCCAATCTGGCAACCCTGGCTTTTATCGCCAGCCTCATGACATCCATACACACACACACACATACAGACAGACAGACACGGAACAAAACTTTTCCCCCGAACTCTGAGAAACATTTTGATGTGAGAAATTTTCATTTTGGAGACAAAAAAGTTTCCGGTTCGCGAAAACGATCACAAAGCTTCTTTCTCACGGAGAAGTGAAACCCTTATGTGATCAATCTATTAACATAGAATAACATTTTCTCAATCATGCATCGTTTTGTTTTCCATTCTGTTCACCTTCAATAGAATACCCATCCATCCCTTCACGTAGAAGAGAGGATTATTTCGTCTTTTCTCGTCCAGTTCTTTGGCTGTCTGCATTTTGGTAAGGATATCTGAAAATTGAAGACTTTCTCCGTCCATTCAATGATGCGAGTTAGTGAAGGATTACTTTCCTCACCTGTACGTTTGAACGGATGAAGAAAGAGACAAATGAATCATTCGACACAGCTCTGTGTATATGAAGTCCCAAACATGTCAGAAAAAGTCCTATGAATTCTCTAAGAATTTTCTGTCAAGGTGGATCTGGTGTTACATATATGGTTATTCTTGGATAGCAGAATAGAATTCCAATCAAACTAAACTAAAATACCTTTGTTGGCGAGGAAGCTGTCTTCAGTTCCGCACAATTGGGAGCTTTGTCAACTTTTCAAATAGATTACCCAAGTAGCACCAGAATATACTATAAAAGTTCTTACACTGAGAAAAAAAAAAGAGAGAAATTACAGTTTTTTCTGTAATTTTTAGCTCTATACCAAATTTCTTGCAAATACAGCAGAGAAATCTGTAATGTTTCATATCATAAGTTGTAATAATAGAAGTAAAGTATTTATTTTGAAAAATTACATTTTCTTTCAGGAAATGTCACCGAACAAATTCTCTACTTCCAATAGTCAGTTTCATATTGGAAGATTCAGAGTTACCACGATAATAATAGCAATAAAAAAATGTAAATATTGCGTTATGAACACGATAATATGAATAGAGTATGTTCTTACTGTCAAGTTTACATTTTTTCTGTCGATGCTAAAGACTTTAAACATTACATTTTTCTTTTGTAATGTATTCAGCTTTGTGGGTAAATCTTACGGTGTTTGGTTGTTACCGACCGATTCCATTGCGACGTTGTCAAAATTACATTTTCTGGTCGTTCACGGCTGTTTGAAAATATAAACGCTTACACATAGAATAGAGTGACCAGTGAACAACGAACGGGTATATGACAACACACGAAAATTGAATCGCAAGTGCTTTCAAGGTGTTATCTGATCATTAATTTACTAATTGATAATCATTGAAATTCACAATGAAAATAATTTACTTAGATTACTAATGAGAGAATTTTCCCATGTTTGGAAAACATAATGAATGTTTCAAATGTTGGAGGAAAAATGTTCACTGGGCACTATTATACAGGGTGATGGAAACTTTTGGGTTGTATTCCACGGGTAAACTTTTCAGGAAGAAAGTAACAAGATTTATCTTTTCACGTAATGCTGTGATGAGCTGAATTCTTAAGTTATCAGTGAAATAAGTTAGTCATTTAATTAAGAGACGAGTAGCTTCTCTGAAGATCAAACAGTATACGTATGTAGTCACTACCCATGCAGCAAAAATTTTGCTTCGTCTGAAAGATTTCTACCGAATTTGTAGAAAATATCTTATACGACAGTCTTCACTGCATACGTCTTCGTTTCAGGAATCTGGAGGAGAGATCTAAAAGAAATCTGAAGACAGCTTTCAGACTTTTGAAATTGAGACATCTTATTAAAGACAGCCAAGACTGCTGCCTAATATATTGTATATTGCAGTACGAATCTTTGAGACAAAGCAGAATTTTTGCTGTAAGGGTAACTGAAGTCAGCACCAAATTGAGCATTTCACAAGATAATCAAAGGGAGAAGCTTTTCATTTTCTTCAGTATATACCCGTGCAGTACCTTACGCGGATTTTCAATCACCCTAACCTGCTAAAAATTCCCAATAGAGAACCATTCAAAACGATAAATTTTCTCTATAGTTTTCAATAAGGTTTTTGAATACGGAATTTACTATGTTGTAATCTTCTTAAACGATAGAACTTCAATCGTTCCTCATCGTGTCGTATAAAATTTGACAGGATGTATGTGGTTTTATCAGCAAATACGTACAAAAAAAGTATCACTTATTTGAAGAATAATACTCATTTATTCTAAAATAAGTAGTACTTTTTCTGTAAAAATTTTACGATAACACCACTTACGTTTCATGATGAATTCTATAGAATACGATGAGGAGAGATATAGTTCTATCATTCAAGAACGATAAAGAATTGTAAATTCCGTATTCAAAAACCTAATCAAAAACTATAGAGAAAGTTTATCGTCTTGAATCTTTCTGTATTGGGAATTTTCAGCAGAATGTATTCAGAAAATAGTTTTAATTTATATCATTCATCGAAGCATTGATTGCCAAATTCTCAATGCATTGTCCCTTACAGAAAAATGTAAAGTTTACATTCTGACGAAGCGAAGAGTACATTTTCCCTGCTACTCGCATTGAACAAAGTAATGTCTGCGAAAAATGTAAACTTTCTTGGATCTACGTTGAATTTTCTATGTTGCATACTGAGAATGTAATATTTATTGTGGCTTTATTCAATTTCTTGCGTTGTCTCTCGAAGATGTAATGTTTACGGTGTGGTCTTTGAATTTTCTTCGGAATATAAAATTTACAATTTTTTTCGCCCCCCGGCGAAAATTCCCTTAGAAAATGTAAAACTTTCATATGAATTCCTCTCTTTTTTTTTTCTCAGTGTAGAATATTCGAAATATGTTCTATGCATACTCCAATGAGACCGCTTCGTGGGTGCTATGCATATTCATCGAACGTATGAAATCGAACATACGACGGGACGTCAATCGAACGTCGATTGAATGAATATCGTACATTTCGAATATACCATGTACGTTCTAAGTATATTTGAAACAGTCTCATTCGGATATTCTATGAATGTTCATTATGTGGGTGATTCTTCGCTAAACGTACAATTCAATGTCCCTGACATTTCCTGCAGGAAAGGTTCCACTTTTGGATATGAATTTCATGCCAAAGAGTAATTCTTATGCCTACAAACAACAGCCACTACTTGCAATTAGTCCTAATATTCGGTACATGTTTTTACACCGGTTCAAACAGACAAAAATCGTCATCGACTGGCATGTCCCCGGTACGACTTATTCATCAAAAGTTTATTTTTGCAAAATCAAATGGATAATATAATTAGTCTGTATGTATTATCATTGTCTAATGTGTGATCTTTAAGAGAATCTGAAGTTCAATCGTGAAGAATTAATTGAATCATTTTTTCGTCATTCTTCAATATTGTCCCCAACTTTTTGCGTCATCGACTGGCATATCTGTAGAAAAATGATTATTTCCTGAATTTGATGGTTCGAAGTTGCTAACACAACAGGATTCGATACATTGAAATGTAAGATGTACCGCACATTCAACACAATCGATCTCATTGTACAACTTTACATTGATTACACATGTGAAATTGTGAATTCAAGAAGGGCATCAAATAATCGTCACCGACTGGCAGGTAATATTTAGATTTAATTCATGGATAGCTGAACTTGAAATATTGAATAATGTGTGATCGTGTTCATCTGGTGGATATCAATGTAGAAAAATTTGATGATGGGAGAAATTACCTTCCCTTTTTCTGTAAAATTGATGTTATTTTTGCGTCATCGACTGGCAAAACGTCATCGACTGGCACGTTTCTTTGCTTTTGGTTGTTATGCATTTTTATCATGATGCAGGCTTGGTGGATTCGCTTGAAAATGATCTCTCAGGGGTTTTCGAGGTCACTGATTACGAATCCGGAATCAGAGATGAAAACTTCAAAATGGCGGACCGAAAATTTATAATCAATCCGATTTGCTTGAGATTCACTACTTAGGGGCTTATGAGGTCGCTGATCACGAATCCGGAATCAGAAATGAAAAATTCAGAATGGCGGATCCAATATGGCGGCCCGAAAAATTATAATCAATCGGATTTGCTTGAAACTGGCTACCTAGGGGTTTTTAAGGTTGTTGATCACGAATCTGGAATGAGGAATGAGAAATTCAAAATGGCGGATCCAATATGGCGGACCAGAAATTTACAATCAATCCAATTTGCTTGGAATTGGCTACCTAGGGGTTTCCGAGGTTGCTGATTACGAATCTGCAATTAGAAATGAGAAATTCAAAATGGCGGATGTAATATGGCGGACCGAAAATTTATAATCAATCCGATTCGCTTAAAATTGGCTCCTGAGGGTTTTCGAGGTCGCTGGTAACGGACCTGAAAGTAGAAATGAGGGATCACAAATGGTGGGTGCAATATGATGGACCTAAAATTTATAATCCTTCTTTTTGCAGAATTAACATTTATGATTAATGCCTTAACGTTAGAATTATTACGAATAGGAAGAAAGACATTATTCCCCCTCATTATTGTTCTATTGTTCTATGATTCATATAATTTACAATGTTCAATACTTCAAAAAATACAATCTCCCAAGTTGAAAGAAATCAAAGCTATTTTATATGCCAGCTAAATTTTTTAAATATTTTGATTTTTGTCGTTGATTCTCCAAATATCATTTTGGATTCAAAGATATCAGAATTCAGTATGTCAGCAATGATTCCTGACCTCAATATGAAGGAATTTCCCATAAAGAATGCTCAGGAATCAAGCTTTTTCAAGTAGTGGAACTAGTACGAGCAGCTCCGGATAAATTGTTAAAAGAAACACAAAAAACGTTAAGATTCTTTCTGGCCCGTTACGGATATCAAATTTCTGACCCATCAACGTAATAATAATGCTCCATTTGTTCTCATAGTGCACAAAAAAAATTTGAGAAATTTCGATACCCAAATTGTACGTTTAGCGAAGAATCACCCATATATTCTTCGTATCTCATTCGTACATTCGACGAACGTTTCTATTTCGTATATTCTTTGAATTTCTGTTGCTGCTTAGGTATTTACACTGTAATGTACCAAAATGGCTCTGAGAAAGTCATTACCTGTTATGTCAGGAGGGCATTGACGACAATTACGTGCAAAACAAGCCAAAATATTTTCAGATGCCACACCGAAAATATCGGACAATTGTTGAAATATCGTTATATCATTCTGTGATACGAAAAATAGTTTCCAAAAAGCAAAATTCCAGTTCAATCGAGTCTGCTTCTGATGAAGTCTTCAAAAGCTCCAATAAAGAAAATTCATTAGACTATGGGTTTTCAAAATCTGAAGTGGAAGATATAACCCTCCCACACAGCACATCCACCGATGTCCACGTCGCATCTCCGTGGAGGCGAGGTGGAAGAAAGGAAGACGTGGATACAAGGTGGAAAGAACGGAGAGGCGACGTGGAGGCGACGGAGAAATGTCCGCGTGCTGTACGGGCTGGTGCCACTCATTCAGGATGCAGACGGGAATAACGTTCTTGATGAATTTGAACGTAATACGGATGTCCACACAGACGTAGAACATCCAATTGAAAATGTCGACTCCAGCGGTGAAAGTCAAAGCCCCTCGCTTAGTCATGAATTAGCAGAATCATACATCGCATATGACACGGGAGAAGGATGTTGTATGCAGTCTACCCTGGCAAACATCATTTTCATTTTCAATTTGTTTTCCATTTTTGATTTTGTGGGTATTTTACACTAAATACTAGGGTGTGCCAAGAAAAATTTTTTTTTTCTTCTCAGTCTCCAGACTCAAAAATCGATATATCATGACAAAAAAAGAAATCAGCCGGGAGGACAGCTCAAAATCTTTCGATTTCGAGCATCCCACCGGATGTGACTATTTCCCATAATAACATAGGAAAATGAATGAGTCGGGATATTTTACTGCATATCTCCTGAAGAAAATTTCTCACGGGTATGGCACTAACATATTCTTGTGGAGAATGAAATTCTCTTCAAAAAACACTCATATAACTTGATATATCGGTCAACCGTTCAACAGTTATAGGTGTTTGAAGTTGAATATGAAGCTGAAACTAGCGGTGAGAGGGGGTCCAAAGCGAAACGCACTGGGGCAGATGCAGTCAACGCGAATAAAATGGAATCCCGTGTCAGGGAAGAACGTTTTGAACATGAATGGAGGTGATTCTCATAGAGTTTGAGATGAGGAATTTATTGGGAGTGGTTTCAATAACGTACGGCAAAGACTTCAGGTAGTTTTGGAGTGATGAAGGCGTAAGTTACTTGCAAATCGTATGGAATTTTCTCTATTTCCAATGTCTTCTCGGGGACAGTATTTTATTAGAATTTTTTGTGACACATATTTTTGAAGATTTTGATCTGCTGAATCTAATGGTGATGTTCTAAATCATTCACGCGCAACCGATTGCTCGAATTTCCGCGTTGAAAGGTCAAAAATCGCGATTCTTCGATTCATATGCAAAGTTCTGAATTCCCGTTTGATTCTCTAACTGAGCACTTGATTAAAATTTCTTCTCATGTGTGTTCTCATGGTTTTTGAGTCCCTGAATCGAATGGTGATGGTCACAACCAATCGCGCGCGACCGTTATCCCGAATTCCCGCATGCAACCTTGAGAAAATCGTTTATCACTTAGAAGTTGCTGAATTTGTGTTCATTCCCGGATTGTACATTTTATTGTGATTTTTTCTCATGTGCATTCCTATAGGTTTCGAGTCTGTGAATTGAATGGTGATAGTCTCAATCATTCATACGCAACCGTTACCTCGAATTACTGCAAAAAGTCTCGAGAGAATCGGGAGAATTATTCCATCACAAAGTTCAATTATTCTGAGAACCATTTGTTACAAAATTCCGTACCTCGACGATCCATACCTCAGCTGTTCAGTATTATCATCATTTTCAACCCAATCGGATTGATTATTCACCAAAAAACGGACAAGCTTAACAGATGAACCAATCACGATTTTTCGGAACAAAGTGCTATCGGGATATAACTAGGAGCGATGTGGAATTCCCGATCAAGCTCACTCATAGAATGACACAGAAATTCAGAACTTTGTACATGAATCGAAGAATCGCGATTTTTTAACTTTCAACGCGGAAATTTGGGCTATCGGTCGCGCGTGAATGATTCAGACCATCACCATTAGATTCAGCAGATTGGAATCTCCAAGAATATGTGTCACAACAAATTCTAATAAAATGCTGCCCTAGAGAAGACACTGGAAATAGAGAAATTTCTATACAAATCGTAAAAATCTTGTTTTCTCCCAAGATCTCAGGTGGAAATTCGGGATGAGTATTGCGCGTGAATAATTGGGATTATCACCATTGGATTCAGCAGATCAAAGTCTTCAAAAATATGGGTCACAAAAAATTCTAATAAAATGCTGTCCCAGAGAGGGCATTGGAAATAGGAAAAATTCCATACGATTTGCGAGTAACTTACGCCTTTATCACTCCAAAACTACCTGAGGCCTTTGCCGTACGTTATTGAAACCACTCCCAATGAATTCCTTGTCTCGAAATCTATGAGGATCACCTCCATTCATGTTCAAAACGTTCTTTCCCGACACGGAATTTCATTTTATAGTGCGTTCATAGTAAGAGGTACAGAGAAGGGAACAGAAAAAAAATCTGCGTCTAGCATATATTGGAATACATAGGTAAAGTATGCAGGTTACTCGAACGACCGAAGTTCATCGAAGTTACAGGCTAGTCCGAAAGAGACGACAGTAGCGCACTTCTTTCGGCACGTCTAGGCATATGGAATAACATATTGAATCAGACCTTGGAACAACACACAGACGCAGGAGTAAACACATAGCACACAATATTGGTAAAAATATGAGGAATAGCAATTATCGCTATCTCTATTAATGTATCAATATTGATGACCGTAATTCTTCATGCTTCCACCAATATACCCATACAGCACAAGAGTACCCACGAAGAAGTCCCGTTATGCTAATCAATATGTATTAATTATGAATAATTTGAATTCAAAATGAACTCTTTATGAACAACTTTATGCTCAGAAAGAATTCATATAGGAATTCCGCAATGGATTCTTCGGGTATTCAATACGTTTCCATTTTGAATTCATTGAATTCATATTGAATTCATTATTAGTCGCATAACGGGGACTATTCAAGAGATCTTGCAGAAGTCTTCAAGAATTCAAATTGATCTTTTGTGCTGGCTGGGTAAACATATTTCCAATGATTTCTTGTGTGCTGTGAGTTATTCCTCTCTCCGTGTTGTAGACCATGGCGATCACACTGTGCTTATGACCACCTATATATTGATTGGCGTGGACTGACCCGAACCCGTCAGCTCATTTGTTACTATCCGAGGCGCCACTGCAAACATAATCTTCATTTATCATAAAAGCATCATTCAAGATTTTTTTTACAAGTATTATTGAAACGTGATTAGGGATATCAAGTAGAGCGGGAGCGCTAAGGCATTTACCCTCAGCCTGGTAACCCGGCAGCCCTCAGCAACCGTGCTATTATATAGTTCCAATTGCAGCCAACGACTTCTCAAATCATAAATTAAAAGTATTTATACCCTCACTATTTTGACTTCATTTGACATACGTAATGCCTAACTATAGTTTCCAAGAAGAATCCTGGCTGAGAGTCTTCTTAAGTTATTTTTATAAAACTCAAATATATCATGAATGACGATTTCAAGAGTCTTCAATTCAGCATCGGGTGTTCCAGACCTATGAAGTCAGCTGCTTTTGATAGAAGGTGACCGGCCCCATTAATGAACACCTTAACCCCCATTAGCGAACAATCGTTCATCCATTATATCTTTTCTATGGCATATCATTCTGAATTCATTCACATAACAGGGTTCGATTTGGTATCCAGTCAGTCATGCTTGGATGAAATTAAAGCACCAAATGAAAAGTACTATGAATCGAAAACCAAAACGTTCATACAAGGGGTCGCGTTCATGAATTGAACAGAATGGGGGGTCATCTACCTTATGTATATTACACATTACTTGAATCTCCATTGAACTGGTAATTTTAGATGTACGCGAAATCATTATATAATATTGTAAGTATGATTGATATCATCGGATCTCATTGTTGAATTTCTTCATTTCAATAATCGCGATATATTTGACAATAAAATACAAAGTCATGTTATTAACCAGTATTAATCTAACCATTCGTCAAAAAAAAAGGTTTTTTGTATTATGAAGGCATTGCATATCGTTGACATGATTGTTTAGAGCACTGATATCAATTTTGATTATTGAAGTGCAAAATAATGTTATTAAACAATGTTAAATAAACGAAATGTTGTTGCAATAAAGCCGAGTTCTCGAGATACGAAAGCGTCGCATCTTGTTACTATGGTTTTTGATATTGATGACTTAAATTTTGATTATGAAAGTGCGAAATAGTATTGTACAATTAATTGAAAAAAGTAATTCGTTTTAATGACTGAATAAATTTGAAAAAGCGTTTTTTGAACATCAGCTGTTCATAAATCAGTTAGAACTTGATGATAATAAGATTATCTAAGTAACTAACGTAACAATTCATGGATATTTTTATAAATCTGTTTGATGCTGATTCCTAGTCGATTCGGATTAGATCGGGAATACCCAGGGAATAGAGCCTATCTTTATGTAACACTAACTTTAGAGCTGCGCAACTTCCAGATAATAAATGAATGATGAATAAGTTTTTATGCTCGGCTCATTACAAAACGACTAATCGATACCTCGATCTATTTCATTGAATCGATTGACACCCGCGTACTGTTTCAAAGTCACCTAACCCTGATACTAACGTAAACCGACTTTTTTCTCATTCGGAAGTGAATAGTTGTTCTGTAAGACAAGTTCGAACGAATCTATCATTATCAATGATAAATACGTTCGCTTTTGACCACGATCTTCCATTATACGTCCCACTTAGCCACTTTGATCATATGAGAAAGAACGCGTTAACTACTACCTCGCCACCGCGGACGGCCTGTTCTACGATAAAACACAACACTTTTTGATATCGTGATTTCGACCTTATAAAATTGATTTGAGATAAAAAAAATCATATTTTTCCCCACCTCAACCTCCACAATACACATTTAAATCAACAATGGACATTTATAGGAGCCTTCCGAAGTAGCTGACCTGATCATCTGGTCATGACTAGATCACCTTTGTTTGGTTGAGAAGTGATCTGGTCATGACCAAATGATCAGGTCAGCTACTTCGGGAGGCTCCAAAAAATAGCTCATTACTTAGTTTGATTACAACTTTTGGAAATTTTTTTCAACACTCAAATGAAACATTTTTATGTTTACAGAGCCAATAACAATGCGGAGCGTATTGATTATAGGATTTGTTATAGGAATTGTTGTGAAATAACTATAGTTCATCTCAACTTATGTGATTGGAGATATGATTCATTCTAAAATGTTCTCTCCAAAAGTTTTATGTTTTCAATTGTTCCATTCGACCTGAATTATATTTCTATTTCTATAAACCTTCATTCTCATTTGAAACTATCCTTGTTTTCAAGGAATTGAATTCTCAAATATTATGAATAATTAATATCTTCCCTCTTCTTTTCTGCTTGTTCTTTATCTCCCTGTTATTCTTCTGGAGGAATCTGATAGCAGGATACCTATCGCAAGAATTTGTGGTACATCCACTGAACTTTTGCTGTTTCTTTATCTGTTGACGACATCACCTAATGGAGTTGATAGTAATGATAGCCAACGTATAGAGTGCTACGGTTAATCTACTTCATTTTTGTTTGTTGTCTGTTCACTACGCTTCTGCCCCCTTGAATCCCTTCCGAGCCTTCCTACTGAAATTGTTCATGGTTGTAGCTATGGGATGAAGGTATACTTCTGTATCCTTTCTGTTTTTTCTGCATCTATCTGCGATTCTACTTGGAGGACAGAGAGAAATCATTTTGTATACAGTTCATAGTTTTCATTCAGAATATCTGATATATTTCAGCATAACCATAGTAATTAGAGACTAACCTTATTTTCCTATATTTCCCAACTTCCCTATATTTCATAAGTCGTATTTCTTCTTGAGCTCAGATTTCTGATGACAAACCGTCATTGTCTGACAATTCAGATCAATTCACTGTGATTTGAATACATTCATTTTTTAATAACTTTCATCCATCCACTTCATACTGTTCATTAACGTTTGAATTGAATCCATTATGTAACATCACCTATGAATTTCACGTCAAAAAGCGGCCAACAACCTGCAATTCATCCATTCCGTACTACGAAATGGTTTCCGTATTATAACCTGCCAATGCGTTATTGACATATTGAAGCAGTGATGCCAGGTTTTACCCCCAGGCTGGCACCAGTGACTATATTTCCACCGTACTGGGATCAAATAGGAATGAAGAGAGATTATCCAATCACATCCAATCCAGAGTTGCCAGATTCGAAGGATACGCAGTTCCTTCCCTCTCCATCGAGCCACTCTCCTTTCACCCACCATGCGAATCAAGTCGGGCGAGCAAGAGATAGAATAAGTTACTTTCTCCCTCGCTCGCCCGACTTGATTCGCATGGTGGAGGAAAGGAGAGTGACTAGATGGAGAGGGAAGGGACTGCGTATGTCTCGAATCTGACAACTCTGATCCAATCTTATAACAGAAAACTACTCACATGCTGGTCATCATCCCATAGCGATTTGATAATCTCATTTCGCTTCCGTTCCATTCCGGTACGGTGGGAACACAGTCACTGTGTTGAAGGGTAGTATGCATCATACCCGACTGGTAATAAGCCCGACTCCACTATCATTGATGGATCACTAGTAATGTTTGGTAATTTCACTATAAATCTCTAGTTCTCAGCCAATAACAATCAGTCGGGCTTATTACCAGTCGGGCTCATTACCAGTCGGGGTTCTCGCATACCACCTGTTGGAGTCCATACTGCCGACCATGGAGATATAAGAAAAGAGGAGAGGAGTTGGCCGGAATCTGTAGGTGGGTGTGTTACATTGAATAAAAGAAAGGTTCTCGCACACTTCTCTATTTCTCTCCCTTCCTGCTCGGTCTCACACGTTTTCACCCCACTCCCCTCCTCTATTCTTATATCTCTATGCTGCCAACGGTGGAGCTCAATAGGCCCGGAAGGCAGTAAGCCCGAAGGGCTGTTAACCCGGAGAAAATAAACCCGAATGAAATTAAACACGAAAAAAATTGGTGACTATTATAATAATTGGAGCACGACTAGTAACAAATGGTGATTTTCCGGGTTTAACTTCGGTCGAGCTTATTGTTTCCGGGCCCACAGCTCTTCGGGCTTACTGCCTTTCGGGCCTATTGAGCCCTACCCTGCCGACTATACATTAGGGTGGAGTGAAAAACAAAAAAGTCTGTGAATCGAATCGTAATAGTGCGGAGAAGTTGCTACTCTTCGAGACAAACTCAGGAAAAAAATTTTGAAATCGGATGAGATCTTCAACTCGCGCATTCCGTTTGAAGTTTTTGAATTTCATCGGAAATTCAAGGATATTTCAAAATATTCCAGGTTGCTTAATTATTGTCCGATCGAGCTCATTTTTGGTTTGTCGAAAGAGGGGGTAACACAGAAAGCCTGCACGGGGTCATAAAGCACGTTTTCCTCTCAAATCACCCTAAATAGGTGGCGACGCCTTACAGTTACATCGAAACGATTTCCGATGTATTATAGAATATCCTTACCGCTCCAATTATTATATGAACTGAAATTGCTTATGGGGCATAAACTCAATGGCTGGCATTCCTTACTTGTCTTTGCTAATCATCCAGTAGCACAGTAGAGTGGTATCGTCGCAGCGTTATTGCAGACTGAGTGTCTTATAGAACATCAACACGCACTTGTGTGCATTGCATGTATTTCTACATACGCATCCTTGATTATCGGTTGTATCGTCGCAGCGTTATTGCAGACTAAGTGTCTTATAGAAAATCCACACCCACTTGTGTGCATCGCATATATTTCCACCTACACATTCTTGATTATCTGTTGTATCGTCACAGCGTTATTACAGACTGAGTGTCTCATAAAAAATCCACACGCACTGGTGTGCATCGCATATATTTCCACATACACATTCTTGATTATCGGTTATCAATGTCCCTGATACGTGAAGACACGGTGTGTCCTTTCTTCGGGGCCCCGAGACCATTGCCGCTTCCCTTCCTCCCAACATCTGCGGATGTCGTGAGAGCTTTTCACCAGGAAAGATATAGACTGTGCTCCGGGAAGGAAGTCAACTTTTCTTCAGTGGCTACCAGTGTAGCCTCACAATTGGGAGCATGGTATTGCAAAGCTTCCATCCCTGCCGTTTCTCATGCCAGAATAATACAAAAATAAAAGTCCTGCATGACAAATATTATGTTCTCAGAAAATCTTACAACAGAGAAAAAACACATGAAAAGTACAAGAACTTTATCCAAGAGTCATGTGAAACTTTATTCGATATTTCTACATGTAAATGCCCTATGACATTTGAGTGCATTTGCGACAAATCTTTTAGTGCATGCATTTGCTCCAATCCTGTTGTCATTCAATGCAGGTGCCCTAAAGACAGAAAAATACCTGTAATAGAACTCAAGTTTCTGTATGCATAAAGGTATTTGAGGAAGGGCAAAATTGGAGCCAAAGAGTTGACAGAAACCAAAAGATTGACAAAACAAATGCAGAGGAAAGAACGTAGTAATCTTCTGCAGCACTCCGCTATAGAAATTGCTGCAGGTCCGTCTTCTTTTAGCACTATTCCTGAAACAGAAAATAAACATTTTGAAGGAAGTGACAATGAACAGCACGATGCAACCTTTCAGTTCCCACGCTCAACGTCTTTTGTTCCTGAAAAAAAAACAAATGCGTTTGTCATTGCCAGCAACTGGGGGGATATGTGATCGGTATGGGGTTTCTGACAGAGCAGCAGCAGCCATAGCTTCAAGCGTGCTGAAAGATGTGGGATTAGTCACTAATGGAAATTCATCTATGATTATTGATTGAAGCAAGATTAGACGTGAGAAAGAAAAATGCAGAGCTAGTTTAGTTGAAGCGCAGCTCATTGAGCGACAAGCAGAGGGTCCTAAGTGTTTGTACTTTGACGGCAGATCAGATAACACGCTGTACTTAGAAGAAAGAAACGGTAAACGCTACCAAACAGAGAAAAAAGAACATATTTCTGTTATTGAGGAACCTGGCTCAAAATATGTTTGCCATATAGTACCAGATTCAAAGACCGGAAAGGATACAGCCCTCAGCATTGTGAGGTACTCCGAAGACAATGCTCTAGATGCATCTGGTATTGCAGTTATCGGTTGCGATGGTACAGCAACAAATACTGGCTGGAAAAATGGAGCCGTTAAACATATTGAGATGAAATTACAAAAACCCTTACAATGGGTTATCTGCCTCGTGCACTTCAACGAATTGCCTTGGCGGCATCTCATCGAAGATGTTGATGGGGGAACAAGTGGTCCTCATTCATTCACAGGTGCTATCTGCAAACAACTTGCAGAATGTGAGTCGTTGCCTGTGGTTGATTTTCAGCCGATCAGCTGCGTTCTGCCAGAGATTGATTTCAAAATCCTCAGTAAAGATCAAAGATATTTCACACGAGATTGCTCTCAGCATTGATTCAGGATCCTGTTTGACAGATCTAGCCAACCGTGACCCGGGACCAATAGCACATGCTCGTTGGTTGACCACAGCTAACAGAATTCTTAGGCTATATATTTCCACTGCAAACCCGTCAGAAACCCTGCAGCTTATAGTGACATACATATTACACATATACGCACCACTGTGGTTCCAAATTAGGACAAAATCTTCTATTCTTGAAGGACCAAAACACATTTTTGATTGTATCAAAAGATGTCGAAAGTTACCTCCTAAAGTAAGGAATATTGTACATAAAGTCATTCAGACAAACGGCTTCTTCGCCCATCCAGAAAATGTTCTGCTGTCTATGGTCATGGATAACGATGAGCGCATTAGAGAACTAGGTCTAAGGCGAGTCCTCGAAACAAAAGGAAAACCTGTGACAAAAAAGCTTTTGTGAGGACTTTTGAAGTACCTGAATTTAATTTTGAAGCGCAAGAGTACTTTGACATCATCAATTGGTCTAAGGTTACACTTACCTGTCCCCCACTCTTGTCTTCTCTTTCCGCACAGCAAATTTCGTTGCTAATTAAGGAGAAACAGAAACCAACACTAGAAATAGACCTGAAAAAAGTCTCTTGTCACACTCAGGCAGTAGAAGGGTGTGTAAAACTGGTAACAAGAGGCAGTGAAGAAGTATATGGACACGACAGGAGAGATGGCTACATTCAAGCAACTCTTAACTCCCAAGCAGAAATGCCACAATTCGAAACAAAATCCGACTTCAAATAGAGTCCATGCCCACATTCGGTTGGTTGGTTGGGTAGGGCGTGGGTGGAACTCGCGGTGCAGCCACCTTCTCGTGGTGAGTTCTGACTCGTGACAAGTGTGACGGGCGAAGAGCTGCATATATTGCATACTGTAATAAAACATGGATATAACCCCTCCCCCAGGCGCGAATTCGAAGGGGGGCGGTAGGGGCAATTACCCCTCCCAAGCCAACCAAATATGTTCCGGCAATGGGGAGTTTTTGTATTCCTACGATCTTTATTTTTTTTTAAAGTTCAAATAAGTACTTTTCGCCCCCCCACCCCAAGACAGATCTCTGGATTCGCCCCTGCCCTCCCCTCCTTTCTACCTCCTTTGCCGTTATTTGGAAGGGGGATTCAATTGAAGTAATGATATTATTCTATACAGTGGGAATTATTGCGATATAACGGGACGGTGTCGACAGAATTATTTAGGGCGATTTGAGGGAAAAATGGACTTTCTGATTCGCTTCAAGCTTTATCAAGGAGGGGAGGAGGTATATTTTCCTCCAATAAAAACCTCAATATAATACCACAAACCAAAAGTCAGCTTGATCGGACAATAATCGTGCTACCTCGAATATTTTGAAATATCCTTGAATTTTTGATGAAATTCAAAAACTTTGAATGAAATGCGCGAGTTGAAGATCTTATCCGATTTCAAAATTTTTTTTTTCCAGAGTTCGTCTTGAAGAGTAGCAACTTTCCGCACTATTACGATTCGATTCAGAGGCTTTCTTGTTTTCCACTCCACCCTACTATACATGTACCTACATACATATATATATATATATATATACAGGGCGTCCCATCCGAAACAGGACAGCTGAATAACTCTTCAGGGAATGGAGGGGGGAAAAATTGTTCAGATAAAAGTTGTAGGGTTCGAAGGGGGTCATAAGATGGTGACCTTGAATTTGACCTTGAGGTCAATTTTGAGCATAATTGATGCTCAAAGGATGTTTTTTCAAATGGAAAACCCTACGTTCGACATCAGACATGGAAAGAGCGAAAAATTTTACGTCCGAATATGTTAACATATCAGGTCATTTAGAGGTCATTTTAAAGTCAAAAAACCATTTTCTATGGATTTTCACGGGAAAGCCTCAAACGAGTTGTTTCTCTGACCAAAGTTATCAAAGTGAGAGTGAAACCCCACGCTTCGACCTTGAATTCGACCTCGAGAACGATAATGAATGCCAAATTTGGAACAATAATTCAAAAGTTATTTATTTTTCCAGTTCGTCGTTTCATAATTACAGATGGCACAAATCCGTTGACGGGTAAGACACACTTATTGCAGGAGATGTTCGAATACACCGCCATTCACTCCAATACCTAACTCCAGCCGGCGTTGAAAGTTTCCAAGAACAGACTGAAAAACTTCTGCACGAATATTCGCAATTGCGTATCTGATGCGTTGTTGTAGATCCACAGGTGTTGTTGGTCGGTTGGTATAAACGACATTTTTTACGTAACCCCACAAATGAAAAACCAAAGGGGTCAGATCAGGAGATCTTGCCGGCCACAGTACAAATCCACCTCGACCAATCCAACGATTGGGGAAAAGGATATTTAGATAATCCCTCACACATCGAGCAAAGGGTGGTGGTGCACCGTCTTGCTGATACCACATCCTCTGCCTAGTTGCTGATGTCACATCTTCCATGAGAACTGGTAATTCATTCTGTAAGAACTGGAGATAATTAGGACCGTCAACAGTTCCATCAAAAAAATACGGCCCAATAACTTGATTGTCTAGAATTCCACACCAAACATTTATACTCCACCGATGCTGATGATCAACTTGTTGAGTCCAGTGCGGGTTTTGCGCTGACCAATAGTGGCTATTGTGACGATTTAACAAGCCAGTACTTTGAAACGTTGATTCATCACTGAAAAGAACATATCGAAAGAAATCGGGCGCTTCGTTCAACCTCTGTAAAGCCCAATGGCAAAAGTTAACCCGATTCTGCATATCTTGTTGAGATAATTCTTGGGTCAGTGTGATGTGGTACGGATGATATTGAGCAGCTTGTAGAATTCTGTGTGCCGTACTGCGTGGAATACCCAAATCGCGTTCAATATCACGTGAACTAACATGAGGATTCATGTGTATTATTGCTAAAACAGCAACGCATCGAGGGTCGTTGAAGTTGAAACCTTGATTGTTTCGGCGTTGACCAATCCTTCCTTGTCGACAATTTCTTTCAATTCGGCGAATGACTTCTGGAGGAGGATCATGCTGCCGATCTGCAAACCGTTCTCTGTACAATCGTGACGCTCTTTGATACACTCCGCGACACTCACCCAAGATCATTGAAATATCAACACATTCGTTAGGTGGATAAACCATTTCGAACCCGCACTCACACCGCAAACGATGAAAACTTCTTAATGATCATTTTTGTACTGATATGAAGAATAAACTCTGAAGGTAAGTTCTGTTCACTTCCAATTCAAGGTCGAAACGTGGGGTTTCACTTCAACTCTAATAACTTTGGTCAGAGAAACAACTCGTTTGAGGCTTTCCCGTGAAAATCCATAAAAAATGGTCTTCTGACCTTCAAATGACCTCTAAATGACCTGATATGTTAACACATTCGAACGTAAAATTTTCCGCTCTTTCCATTTCTGAGGTCGAACGTAGGGTTTTCCATTTGAGAAAACATACTTTGACCATCAATTATGCTCAAAATTGACCTCAAGGTCAAATTCAAGGTCACCATCTTATGGCCCCCTTCGAACCCTACAACTGTTATCTGAACAGTTTTTCTCCCCCTCCATTCCCTGAAGAGTTATTCAGCTGTCCTGTTTCAAATGGGAGGCCCTGTATATATACATATATATACAGGGTGGGGCATTTGAAGTGTCATGAGCGTTTTTTCAAAAATGAAATGAGATACGAGAAAATTTTTCGGACAAAAATTGTAGGGTATCGAGGGGGACATCCGATGGTGGCCTTGGCTTTGACCTCAAATCCCATCTTCAAGGGCATTCTGAGGTCAGCTCTTGTTTTTTAAATAGCATCTCATATTTTCCACTACAGATTTGGATTCTAGGTCAAACCCAAGAAACTTTTGTCTGAACCATTTTCCTGAAATCCGCAAAGATGGCGCTCTAATCGATATTGTTCCATACTGAATCTGACATTAGAATAACTCGAAAACGAAGGACCTTGGAGGAGAATGTTTCGGACAAAAGTTGTCTGATTCCAAGGGGGACCCCTTGAACTGAAACGAAGGTGATGGGGTATAACAGACAAAACACAACACATTTCAATCGTCTACATCACTTGGATAATTTTAATGCAGTAGATGCTCAAAATGATGGCCTTCGACTTCAATACACATTTCAAAACGTTTTACAAAAGATTGCTGAACTCGTGCCAAAATATCTTCATTGATGCTCGCGCATGCATTGATGATTCGTTGACGCATATTCTCAGGTGTAGTCGGTGCTTGTTGATAGACTGTATCTTTTATGTATCCCCATGAAAAAAAATCTGGAGAAGTAAGATCCGGAGAACGGGCAGGCCAATGAACTGGTCCACGACGTCCTATCCATCATCCAGGATAATCTCTGTCCAATATTTCTCGAGCTGTGACTGCATAATGGGATGGACAACCATCGTGTTGATACCACATACTCAATCGTTCCTGAATAGGTATGTCTCCAAGTAATGTTGGAAGTACTCGATCTAAGAAATGTCTGTACTTCTCTCCATTTAGCGTATCTGCAATGAAATACGGTCCAATTACTCGAGATCGAAAAATACCACACCAAACATTCACAGCCCATTGTCTTTGATGCTCTACTTGACGTAACCATCTTAGATTTTCTGTCGCCCAGTAATGCATATTATGTCGATTTACTTGACCATGATTGGTGAACGTCGACTCATCAGAAAATAATATGTTGATGAAGTTGTTATTGTGCATTTGCGCTAGACCCCATCGACAAAACTGTACACGATTTTCGAAATCATCACCGTGAAGGTCTTGATGCAAACAAATGTGATACGGATGGAATTTGTGACGTTTCAGTATTCGAAGAACACTTCTTCGAGAAATTCCCGAATGGAGTTCAATTTCACGAGAGCTCACGTGTGGATTATTGGCCACTGCAGCTAGTACATTAACTTCCGCATTTTCTCCGCTAACAGTTCTCATTCGATGTCGTTTTTCCCTTGTGACACTTCCCGTTTCTGAGAATAATTTTGTAATGCGTTGAAAATACCTAATGGATGGCGTTGTTCTTCCAGGAAATCGTTCTGCATACAAGTCATATGCTTGTCTGGGGTTCTTATGCACTTCACCGTAAATGTAGATCATATCGATCTTTTTAGAAACCGTGTATCGGATATCCATGATTTTCAATTTGTCATAAACCAAGTAATAATCAAATGTAACTGACAAACTGACTTTCAAAATCGTGAATTTTCACTGAACCCCGTCGTTTGTTTACATCGCGTGAGCTCTGAATGGTGGTAATGTAGACGATTGAAATGTTTTGTGTATTGACATCTTTTGTACGAAACATTCTTTTGCAAGACCCTTCGTTTTCGAGTTATTCGAATGTCAGATTCAAAATGGAACAATATCGATTAGAGCGCCATTTTTGCGGATTTCAGGAAAATGGTTCAGACAAAAGTTTCTTGGTTCTTGACCTAGAATCCCAATCTGCAGTATAAAATATGAGATGCTATTTAAAAAACAAGAGTTGATCTCAGAATGCCCTTGAAGATGAGATTTGAGGTCAAAGCCAAGGCCACCATCGGATGTCCCCCTCGGTACCCTACAACTTTTTTCTGAAAAATTTTCTCGTATCTCACTTCATTTTTGGAAAAAACGCCCGCGACACTTTAAATGCCCCACCCTGTATATATATGTACCCGTAGGAAAGTTTTCCTTGTTTCTCCCTGTTCTTCCCATGGAAAACTCGATATTTCATAGCACGATTTTCCCTGTTTTCGCCCTATTTTTTTCATGGTCTCTTCCTATTCTTTCATTTTCTCTCTTTTTTCCATGCTTCTCCCCTGTTTTCCCATGTCCGTACAAACATATATATATATATAATATAAATATATGGGCATTGTATGCATTTTTATTTGCGAATACATATTTCCCAACGCGTAGCGCTTGCGATTTTTATTGGCTCTGTAAACATGAAAATGTCTCATTTGAGTGTTCAAAAAAATTCCCAAAAGTTGTAATCAAACCAAGTAATGGGCTATTTCATGGAGTCTTCCGAAGTAGCTGATCTAATCATTTGGTCATGACCAGATCACTTCTCAACCAATCAAAGGTAATCTAGTCATGACCAGATGATCAGGTCAGCTACTTCGGAAGGCTCCTATAAATATTTACCGTTGATTCAGATGTGTATTGTGGAGGTCAAGGTGGGGAAAAATATGATTTTTTTTCTCGAATCAATTTTATAAGGTCGAAATGACGATTTTGACGTGGTGGAAACACGTTCCAAAGTTCATTGTTCGAAGCTCCGAACGGGAGCCTACCGGCCAGGAAACGAGCCCTTGCGAGTCCCGGACACACCCTAGAATAAGGATGTAAGACACCAATAGCGGATCATTTCTGAGGTAATCGAGAGCACGGAAAGCATCAACCCGGATTCTTTCCCCGAAGATGAGTCAGAGATATCCTCCCGCACAACCCCTTCCCGAGATGAGAGAATCACCCCGTACAAGAAGGGAAAACCCAAACGACAGACGAGAAAGATATAAAGCACGAACAACCCGAAACATTAGACATGAACCAAAATACAACCCGAATACAATCGAGAATTTTTATCGATATTGGAATCGGACCCTGCACAATCCCCGCATTATTAGATACAGGTGCATCATGCACGTTTTTAGGCGAGCTGGGTGGAGCATTGGTTAGGGAATTAGGAATACCAACCCGAACCTCGGCTTGCGGTACAGTAAAAGCCGCGAATAGGAAAACCGAAACGATTTCAGCGGAATGTGACGTACCGATCAAAGTCTGAAGTATCGAGAGAAATATACTTTGTCGGATAGTACCGGAATTAGAAATCAATTTTGTATTGGGGATAGACTTCCTGTACGAATTTGGAATGACCATAGATGGCGAAAGATATCGCTGGTCAATACAGGACAAACCCGACGACCGGCAACATTTCAACCCGATCCCTGACCCCGAAGTAAACCCGTTGTCCCTACACAGTCTAGTTCCCTCAACTGAACCACAACAATCCCGGTTACAGGAGTTCATAGAACAGGAATTACAGAATATTCCGAGCACGGATGGTATGACTTTGCTGACCTCCCATCACTTTGATACTCAAGGTCACCCGGGGAGAAAGCAAAGATACTACATGATTTCACCAAAAGTACGGGAGGCCATGTACAAAGAGGTTGACCGTATGTTGGAAAAGGGTATAATCGAACCCTCAAATAGTGACTGGTCTAGTCCCGTGGTGATGGTAAAGAAACCAACCACTATAGATGAACAAGGAAATTTGAAAACAGACAATCATCGATTTTGTGTAGATTACAGAGAGGTCAACAAAGTCACCAAAAAGGATGCTCACCCGATCCCCTATATGGACGCAATCCTGGATAAACTGAGATCAGCCCGTTACATATCCACGATTGATTTAAGTCAACCATACCACTGAATTCCCCCAGATCCCCGATGTAAAGAAGCCACTGCGTTTACTGTCCCCGGACGCGGACTTTTTCAATTTACCCGAATGCCATATGGGTTGACTAACGCCCCCGCAACCTTTCAACGTCTAATAGATAGGTTAATCGGCCCTGATGCAGAACCCCACGTTTTCGCCTACCTTGACGATATTATTATTCTAACGGAGACGTTTGGAGACCATCTAATCTGGCTTAAAAAAGTACTCGACCGAGTGGAAGAAGCAGGATTAGCCATTAACCCTGGAAAATCTGAACGATGCGAAACAGAGGTCAAGTACTTGGGCTTTAGAGTCAACCAGGATGGTCTCCAAACAGACCCCGGGAAAGTAGAACCAAATCCCGACTCCCACTAACCTCAAGAAATTGCAACGTTTTCTGGGGATGGCATCATGGTATCGGAAATTTATAAGAGACTTCGCCACGATAGCCATACCCTTACATGAATTAACAAAGGAAGGCACCCCCTGGAAGTGGGGGGAGGGAGGGGAGAGAGCGTTCGCAACCTTGAAAAAAGCCGTAGCAACTGCACCCGTCCTAGCGTATCCCGATTTTTCCCAACCATTCACGCTCCAAACTGACGCAAGTAACACTGGCATAGGCGCTGTCCTTTCCCAGGTCTTGGAGGGGGAGGAGAGAGTGCTAGCTTCCGCTAGTCGCACTCTAAACAGCGCAGAGCGCAACCATTTCGTCACGGAGTGTGAATGTTTGGCCGTGGTCTGGGCAATAAGAAAGTTCAGAGAATACATGGACGGTTACCACTTCACAGTGATAACCGACCACGCTAGTTTGAAGTGGCTCTACCAGTTGCACAACCCGACAGGCGGGTTGGCTCGTTGGGGTTTGGAGCTGTGAGAGTATGATTTTGAAATCATTCATCGCAAAGGGGCACTGCACCACGTCCCCGATGCGTTATCAAGAATGTACGATGAGGATGATCTCCCTCTCGCGACAGTACAGGCCACAGACCCGACCCCCAATCCTGACCCAAATCCTCACCCTACAGCCCCGAAGGGGGATTGGTACACCCGCAGATATCACGCTATCCAAAAATACCCGAGATCCTACCCGGATTGGAGGATCGAGAATGGTCGAATTCACGTTACGACGCCGGATCCGCTCATTGACGATGTCACTGACGACGTGGATGAGTGGAAATTGGTAGTTCCCGAAGCGTTCAAAAATCCGGCAATTCACGAATGTCACGATGGACCCGAGGCTGGACATCTGGGCATCGAAAAAACGTATAAAAGAGTAGCGTTTGATTATTCCTGGCCACGAATGTTCGGAGATATCAAGGGATACGTTGCTAGATGCCAAGTATGCCAGGACAGACGTCCATAAATGGATAAATCACCTCTCTCGTATTAGAGCCCTAGACGAGATCGTGGGCCAATACCCAAATGAAGCCTACGAAAGACAGGCAAAGGACTACAATGAGGGTCAAAGGGACATACAATACAACCTCGGAGCAGCGTTGCCAGTATTCCCTAGAAAAATCTTCGACATCTGATGATTGGTTATTTCTTGTACAACCGGCCAATCATATTTACAATTTGAAAAGAAATGACCAATGCCAAAAAATCTGAAGATTTCTCTAGGGAATACTGGCATCACTGCCTCGGAGATCGAGTACTCGAGAGGAATTTCGTGCTATCTAGTTGCCCCCATAATTTCGCAGCCAAACTGGCAAAACGCTTCATAGGTCCATACCTTGTGACTCGAGTGTGCTCCCCCACGGTGTATGAACTATCAGACCAAGCAGGGAAGATCGTGGGGAAATATCATATCGCCGACCCAAAGCCGTATGTGTCTCTTGAGCAGACAGGATCTCCAACTGCCCCTAGGGAAGGATTCGATACAACCCCTAGGAGTGAAACTCCCCCGAATCCCCGCAATACACACCCGATGAGGTTAAGGCCAAAGGAAAGATCGTAGAGGTAGAAACAGAGTGTGCCGAGATGGGAGAGGAGAATAAGGGGATTTTGAATTTCCAAAGACATGTGCTGGAGAGCCTGAAATCTCAAGATATCCTTCCCCGTTTCTGGAACTACCCAACCGCATCATGAACCAGAGTGGAAAAACCCGAGGAGGAGAGCGCGCCACTTCAAGCACGCACCTACGTCGTCAGCCAAGGGCAAGGCGTTGGCAAAACTCCCGTCCCCCCCCCCCCCGATCTCCTCCGCAAATCCAATACTACGTGCGTCCCTATCGCCCGACTCCCTTTTTTTCCGTCAGACAACCACCCCGCATTAATGGCCCCGTGTCGGAAACCTCCCGCAGCGCATTACCCGATCACCCTAGCTCGAGAGAGAATCCTCCCTCTCCACGTCCCGACCCTTCCTGATTCTCTTCCTCAGCGCCCCATCCATTCAACCTCATCGTTCCAGGTCCATCGGGGACCCAACCCCGACCAGGACCCGCCCCCTCCGTACTCTCCGATCACCCCAACTTGACCCCTGGAATCCGAGCGGTGATAGGGACGCTATGCGAGAGTGTTCGCTTGCAGCCTGTGGCGAGTGTCCCGCCCACTCCGGTTTCCAAACCTACCCTCCTGAGGATGCCACTCCAGGCCCTGTACGGGTTGGGACCTACCCCGGTGGAGGAACTCAGAGTTCAGGAATGGCCGAGATCTCCCTCCGGTACGCTGATCCCACCCCTTATGGAACTGAGGGTGGAGCCCTCGGCAGAACTCCATCGGGCGGAGGAAACGAGACCCCCATGGAATGTTTCAACTGCGGGGGGTGAGACACCACCATAGGCACTGTAGGAGACCGAGGGGCGTATTCTGTCACCGCTGTCGACGACAGGGCACGCCCTCATACCTCTGCCCACGATGTCATCCCCCGAGAAATTGAGTCTCGGCCTAACCTGCCCACCCTTCCCCGGACACCTGCATCTCACTTATACCTTAGCCTTAGATACCCTCACGCATAGCCCTACTTGTTGTTACCCTTTCAACCTAACCCCAGCCATCTCCCGGAAATCACCCCTCCCCCTCCTACCCGTAGTCCCTCAGCCCGTGCCCCGTTCAAACCCCGGAAACCCAAACCCGAAAGAACAAAGCGACGTCACCCGAAATTTCACCCCGTAAGTTGAGCTCGAGTTTTTCCACGTTATACACGTTTTGTGCTACGCATGTCCCCACGTTGGTCATCCGCGTGGAGTAGCTGGTGATGGGAGAATAGTCGGGAGAAGTATCTGAAACGGTGGGTCCCGGACACGCATAGCTCGAGTAAGAGAATACCCCTCTAAGGCTGAGGGTGGGCAGTTGTAACGTGGTGAAAACACGTTCCAAAGTTCATTGTTTGGAGCTCCGAACGGGAGCCTCCTGGCCAGGAAACAAGCCCTTGCGAGTCCCGGACACACCCTAGAATAAGAATGTGAGACACTAATAGCGGATTATTCCTGAGATCATCGAGAGCACCGAAAGCATCACCCTGGATTCTTTCCCCGACGATGAGTCTCCTGGTGAGGGACGTCCTCGCGGAAGGTAAGGAGCTTCCGGACCGGTCCACGTGATGGTTCCAAGAACGGAAAGATTCGGCGCCGATTCTACAACTCTCGTAATCAACGACGAGATCAACGTGGGTTACGACAGTTCGTCCACGGTCCACCAGGATGGATTTCCCTGTAATATTAGAATGCATACCGAGGGAAAAGTAACTTGTCGTCTGCTGAGAACGACAAGAACTACAACATCTCAACCAAACACACGAACTATAGTTGCAAATTATATATGGTTCAGATCAAACGTCAATAGGTTGTTTTGTCTTCACGAAACCACGATGATGAAGGCCCCGAGATCGGTATTTAGGAATTATCGCGGGAAAAGAAAGAATTCAAGTCTTTGATCCAGAACAATCGAAACGTATTATCTAACGAGATAATGGGAAATTCACACTTCTATACGCATATTTATGAACCGAAAACGATACTTCTCCGATACGAGAAAGCGTTCATTTGAACAACTGTTCGCATCGATTCTGTATGCATATTTTTGAATCGAATCATGTTGTAAAGAATACGCACATATTTTACGCGTGTGTATGTATATGTATGGATGTATATATGTGTATACAGGGTGATTCAAAATTCACGCACTCTTTTTTGGGAGTAGATTCCTGATGGAATTCTAAAACGATTTGTCCTTTTGCACAATGCTCTTCGACGCATAATTTCCGAGATATAATTATTCAAAGTTGACTAATTATGGGGTGGATCCATCGGTCATTCAGGAGCGTGATAACAGAACAAGAGAGGAAGGTGCTCGCAGAGGGCGCTCATACGATCAGCTGATCGGTATAATCGATACGATTTACCAACATACAAATTGGTAAATTTTCTATGTAGAACGATTGAATTCTCCGACACTGTGGAAAAATTGATTATTGTCATGAATTCTTATCACGATATGCTGTAGGTGAAAGTTGGAATTTCAGTAATGATTTACGTACAAGTTGAAGTAAGTTATTAACGTCCGATAAACCCTTTATAATCATCGAATGATGTAAAAAGGGTGAATTCGAATAAATTCATCATTGTTCAATGTTGTGGTTGGGATAAGTCGAAAACACATTCTTCAGAAGAATCATTTGAAACGGCCGAGGATTGATCTAACATACATTGATTCTCGACCAATCAGAATACAGGATTCGGAATCCAATCTCTTGTGTTAAACTTACTAATCAAACCGTTCAAATTGTACTTTTTTCTCCCACTTGAATCCCTATCCCTACGAAATAACACTATTTTACATTTGTCTGCGTAATCAAAATCATTACTGAAATTACAACTTCCACCTACAGCATATCGTGATAAGAATTCATGACAATAATCAATTTTTCCACAGTGTCGACGAATTCAATCGTTCTACATAGAAAATTTACCAATTTGTATGTTGGTAAATCGTATCGATTATACCGATCAGCTGATCGTATGAGCGCCCTCTGCAAGCACCTTCCTCTCTTGTTCTGTTATGACGCTCCTGAATGACCGATGGATCCCCCTCATAATTAGTCAACTCGAATTAATTATATCTCGGAAATTATGCGTCGGAGAGCATTGTGCAAAAGGACGAATCGTTTTAGAATTCCATCAGGAATCTACTCTCAAAAAAGAGTGCGCGAATTTTGAATCACCCTGTATATATATGTTATAGGTTATACTGAACAGGGTTTAGATACCCATTGAAAGTTGTTTGAATGTTGTCCAGTTTATTTCGGTGTTTGAAGGATCGTTTCGAGTTCAAGCAAGAAGAGAACTGAAGTGCACTAGTTATAGATAGACGAATCCTCGAGATTGTGTTCTCGAATATTAGCGGATGTAATTTGTTTTCTTTCTCGCTAAATAATTCTCTACTCAAGATGTAATTGTTATTCAGAGCATAGGAGAATTAGATATAAGTTTCCCCGAATGGATGGACGCGTGCGAGAGTGACCAGTTCAACGGGCCCGCCGATGCCTTGTTCAATTTCTTTCCCAGCGCTCGAGGGCAGCATTGATCAGTGGATCGATAATTAGGTCAATAGCGCAACGCGACTGATGACGTCACGGGAACAGGGACGAAGGCAACGGCGCCATGCTGTCTCGTCACTCGTATTCTGACCGGCGTATCGAATCGACGGAGCTAAGAAATCCGACTGATTAACGTGATTCCGCCACGTGCACGGCAGCGAATTATTTGTAATAACGGTGAGCTAAAGGTTTTGTATGAGTCAGTGTGTCCGGGAAGTGGATGGTGCCCCTATCTTTCGTTTTTCTTCTCTTAATGGACCTGTTGTGTGGATATTCAAAGTGAATTCGTGCAGCGAAATTATATGTCCACCATACATACTGAATTGGAGTGGTTAATTTGAGAATCCCGACTACCCTCTCCTCACCTCCGGCTATCAGTAAGATCGATCCAATTTATTTATTCTTTCAACGAAGAAACCCAGGTGGATAATCAATTCATAGTGGAGACGCTGAGCAGGGCAGTCAGATAGCTTGGTTCATTATTATCTCGCTGATTTCCCTGCCACACGTTTCACGCTCTGAGATATCGAAAAGTGTTGTGTTTTATTGTAGAACAGGCCGTTCGCGGTGGCGAGGTAGTAGTTAATGCGTTCTTCCTGATATATTGAAGTGGATAAGTGGGACGCATGATGGAAGATCGTGGTTAAACGCAAACGTATTTATCGTGGATGATGATAGATTCGTTCGAACATGTCTGACAGAACAACTATCCACTCCCGAATGAGAAGAGAGTCGGTTTACGTTAGTATTAGGGTTAGGTGACTTTGAAACAGTACGCGGGCGTCAATCGATTCAATGAAATAGATCGAGGTATCGATTAATCGTTTTGTAATGAGCCAAGTATAGAAACTTATTCATCATTCATTTATTATTATTTGGAAGTTGCGGAACTCTAGAGGTAGTGTACCATAAAGATAGGCTCTATTCCCTGGGTATTCCCGATCTAATCCGAATCGACTAGGAATCAGCATCAAACAGATTTATAAAAATATCCATAAATTGTTACGTTAGTTACTCAGGCAATCTTATTATTATTGAGTTCAAACTGATTCATGAACAGCTGATGTTCGAAAAACGCTTTTTCAAATCTATTTGACCATAAAAAACAAATTTCTTATTTCAATTAATCGTACAATACTATTTTGCACTTTAATGATCAAGATTCAAGTCCTCAATATCAAAAACCATAGTAACAATATGCAACGCTTCCGTACCTCGAAAACTCGACTTTGACAACATATTGTTCATCTGACATTGTTTAATAACATTATTTTGCACTTCAATAATCAAAATTGATATCAGCGCTCTGAACAATCATGTAAACGATATGCAATGCCTTCATATTACAAAAAACCTTCTTTTCTGACAAATGGTTAGATTCATACTGGGTAATAAGATGACTTTGTATTTTATTGTCAAATATATTGCGATCATTGGAATGAGGAAATTCAACAATGAGATTCCATGATATCAATTACACTCACAATATTATATAATGTTTTCGCGTACATTCAAAATTACCACTTCAATGGAGACTCAAGTAATGTGTAATATACATATATCAAAAGCAGCTGACTTCATAGGTCTGGATCACCCGATGCTAAATCGAAGATTTTTGAAATCGTCATTTATGATATATTTGAGTTTCATAAAAATAACTTAAGAAGACTCTTAGCCAGGATTCTCCTTGGACACTATAGTTAGGCATTACGTATGTCAAATGAAGTCAAAATAGTGAGGGTATGAATACTTTTAATTTATGATTTGAGAAGTCGTTGGCTGCAATTAGAACTATATAATAGCACGGTTGCTGAGGGCTGCCGGGTTGCCAGGCTGAGGGTAACATGCCGTAGCGCTCCCGCTCTACTTGATGTCCCTATTCTCGTTTCAATAATACTTGTGAGAGGAATCTTTAATAATGCTTTTATGATAAATAAAGATTATGTTTGCATCGGCGCCTCGGATAGTAACAAATAAGCTGACGGGTTCGGGTCAGCCCACGTCAATCAATATATAGGTGGTCATAAGCACAGTGTGGTCGCCATGGTCTCAACACGGAGAGAGGAATAACTCACAGCACACAAGGAATCATTGGGAATATGTTTATATCGGTGAAAGCATGAAGAATTACGGTCATCAATATTGATACATTAATAGAGATAGCGACAATTGCTGTTTCTCATATTTTTACCAATATTGTGTGCTATGTGTTTACTCCTGCGTCTGTGTGTCGTTCCAAGGTCTGATTCAATATGTTATTCCATATGCCTAGATGTGCCGAAAGAAGTGTGTTACAATCGTTTCTTTTGGACACTAGCCTGTAACTTCGATGAACTTCGGTCGCTCGAGTAACCTGCATACTTTGCCTATGTATTCCAATATATGCTAGACGCAGATTTTTCTTCTGTTCCCTCTTCTGTAGCTCTCACTATGAACGCACTATATCACTCGAGCCACTGCCACTTATGTGGAAGGAAACATTTTTCTGCTTACATGACCTTGCGTTCATTATTCAAACTTGTGAATCAAGATGCACTTGTGGTGGAAAAACACGGAACAAACCGTGTGATTTAACCAGTACATACTTGAAATGGATACGTGGATGACTTCGTCAAAGCGTCAGTATACAGGGTGACCCAAGTAAGGAAAATTGTATTTCAAGGGCGTATTCTGGGGTGGGGGCCGAATCAACGAAAGGACAAATCAACGAAACCATTGGTTAGGAAGGAAGAGATGTATGATGTATGATGTCTTATTCTTCTCAACTAACGGTTTCGTTGATTTGGTTTTTCGTTGATTTGGCCCCCATCCGTATTCTGTAGCCATGATGCAGGAATTTCCCGTTTTTTGAAGGTTAGTTCCTGAGATATGAGCATTTTTAGATTTTTTTTCAAATCCAAACCAACTTGGATCATTTCTGTAATTTCCATTTGGATGTCATTATGATTTGATTATAATGTTAATGATATTATTATGTTATTATACTGGATCAAATTTTTCTAAGTTTTTCCAATCACCTGTTCATCAATTTCAATTCCCATGCACAATCACTTGAAAATTCAATAACATGTATTTGGATTCCTATTTCAGTTCACAAGAATTGAATTTTCATTTACGTATGCACATGAAAAGTACATGAAATTTCAAGAAATTTTCAAGTGTTTTTATTGGGATGAAAATTTCTCTCAGTTTTTGAAACATTACAATGATTCATAATGATAATCAAACTTGAGACTGAAATGTCTTGTGTAATACATGAAAGGTGACGTGATATCGTTCCATAATCTTCCAAATGTAAATTTGGAATCACATCGCTGCAATGCGATGCAATGTCACAGTGTGAGAAATCTCTGATTGAATTTTCAATTACATGTAATGGAAGCAAAAGTTATACACGTCACTAAAAACTAACATGCAATGTATTTGAATATTCCATATCAAACTATTGAATTTCCACATCTCTGTGATTGAATTTTCAGCCACCTGTAATTGAAATAAATCTGATCTCCATAATTGAAACTTAATGCACTTTGTACTTGAATATCAAATTACAAGTTGCTTGATTTTCATGCCTTTATGATTGATTTTTCAGTTACATGTGATGAAAACAAAAATTATTTTCATAAATGAAGACTAATGTACTGTGTGCTCGAATATTGAATTACAAATTTGTTTCTTTTCATGTACCTGGGATTAAATTCACTTTTGGCCAGTAGTAGCAAGATTTTCGCATATAATTGAGAATTGAATAATACACCGTATGTTGGAACTGTTCATTACACTCAGATCACCGAACAGTATTTTGACACAACCCAGTCAACACAATTTGTAACATTAACATCACTGTTATGTAACAGTTGTGTTCTTTGGGAAGTTTCCAGGAAAATGAATATTCATTAAAAATAATTAGTCAAATTTTTATCTTGACCAGCAAAGCTTTTGTTTGAAATGAAACAGAAAAATATATTTCAGAAAAACATATGGGATCACTTGAATGTGTTTTCTATGTATTTTCTGTGTTTTGTATTGTTCCTGTGACAAAAATCTGCATTCAATTTGCTATCTTGAATGATGATATCTTAATGAGAATCTTGAATGAAACATTACAAAATCGTCGTAGGCATATTATACGTATCAAACAGTATCATCATCTATGTAATGGTAAGTATCATAATGTGTATATATATTATAGCCTATAGGCATGTAAGAAGTATCACAATAAATCAGGTTCGCTTCTGAAATGGCATCTTAAAAATGAGTTAACATGGTCATTTAATATTGAAAAACGAAAACAATTCCCTTCTTTGATAATATGAACAAAAAAAATCATCCACCTTTTGTTTTGTGCACAATTAAAATGCGTAGAATGCGTAGAAATTATATTCTCCAAGTCAAATCAAATTGGTTCGAAAAATCTGATAAAGCCTTGGCCAAATTGAAGACCGGAGTGGAAGAACTTGTCGCTCGTCGTTCACTTTTAGTTATTCTTTTGGAACCAACCTTAGGATTTATTTGCGAAAATACTCTGGAAGAAACATTTGTAAACCGTTTTAGTGAAAACAGGTTGAAAGATCACACATCCAATCATTTGAAGTAATAATATATGATCACCTTTGAATAAATTCCAATTTCTCTAGTTGTGTTGGATAACAATATCCAAAAACATAATAACTTGAAAAATTGATGAGAATCCATTTTAGAACACGGTTACATAAAATTATCACACTTTCTCCAATCACTACCATGCATTCTGCATTTTCCTCATAAATTGACTTTCCTGTACAAAGAGAAAAATATTATAGACTTTCGCTCGATATAAATATAGAAAGGCGTATGTAAAAAATTGTGGATGAATTTGATTGATGATGAAAAAACATACCTTTTATAATCGAAGTCGGAAAATCAGATTGTACTCCTCTCAAAATTTCCTCATCTGTAGTTTCAGCCTGTAATAAAGAAAGAAACATTGAAATATCCCACATACTGAATATTATCATTTGTGAATGACTTCATGGTGTTGAAAATGGGTAACTCACATCCATTACTTTGAAGAAAAAGGTTTCTTCTTCTCCAAAATATAATAATAATAGAGAAAATACAGCAATCACTTCTGGCACACCACTCTTTGTGATTTTTATAGCTCCTTTATATTCTATGACTATTTTGTTGATGCTCTCTTCTTTTCCTTTAAGATGACTAGTCATTTTTGAATACTGCCTGATGGGTTTGACGTTCTGATTCGAAGAGTGTTCCCAAATTTGAACGACATCCTTGCCAAGTAATCGACTGGAGTGCTGAATGAGGTAATCTGGGTCTTTTAGAAATGGCCATTCAATAGATATCAATTGAATATTCCGATGAGTTCCGTTGATACACGCGCGTTGTGTAGGGTCCGTTTGATCCATCAATTCCGCAATTTCTTCAGCGTTCAGATTTTTGTTGGAAAATATATCGACCAAGCGGAGACGTTTTTCCTCTTGAATTTGAGAATTTTCAGAGGGAGGCAATGTAGGAGCATATTCTACGCAACCATAAGAATCTTGCCGTTCAAGAAGCGACGTACTTTTTTCTCAAATTTGTTGATCTGCATCATCACTGTCAGGACTTAGCAGTCTTTTACACGGAAAGAAGAAAACAGCACTGGTTACTGTCCATAACAGCAATCAGTTGAAAAACAAATGAAAACACGCTTAGATGATAGAGGTTAGCGCGATCACAGTGATGTGTACTGCAGTTAAATTCGTCAATGCTGCTTGGATATTAACGGTTACTGGGAGAGGCAGTAATGAGCGGCGTGAATTTGATTTTTCATTATTTTTCAATGAATTACTGCGATTCACAGTAACCATTGCTGTTTTTTTCCGTGTAGTGTTCTTCTTACATGATTTTCTATACTGGACAGCGTTGTAAATTTGTGTTCTGAGAGTTTCAATTCCACTGCCCCAACGCTGGTTTTCAATAATATCCACAAAAGTATCTGGATATGTATTACATACGTCTTGTGAAATTTTTGTAGCCATTCCTCTGGATGTGTTTTTGATGTCATTGAACATATATTGAGTGATCATTTGGATAATTGTTTGTCTATCTGTAGGAATCATTTTTTTTCCCTTGATACATGAAAAGTATAGCATTGGGTAATTTGTCCCATACACCTTCTTTTGACTTGAGTGCGTGGCGTTTTTCAACTGCGTGAGGTGCTGAGAATAATGAATGACCTGAACTTGCCTATAATATACCTACGTATCAGTACTGTTCATGCGTTTATACTTTTATGAGAATATTTTCACAGTGCTTGATGGTATTCGAGCTTCTATACAGACAACGTTATTACGTACCATGTTCATCACTTGTATTGGGTGCATTGAAGTCATTTTCTTTCTTCATGTTTGAAGAGTGTCTCTTCAACTGCACATCTTCAGGAACAATTTTCAATATTACAGGAGATTTACTGTCTCTGGCAAAGTCTAGTAGAACTCCATCATCATCAATCTGACTTCCATCTTGTAATATAACCTGCATTCAAGATATTGATGACATAAATGGGAATAAGAAATGAAGAATTATGGATGAATTCTGGGTAAATAACTGAGTATCCTTTTCTGTTTATAATAATAAGGGCAATATTCTAAATTAGTTCCTCGTGAACAAATATGAGGTATAACAGCATCCTTATTTCTTATACCATACAGCACGCGAATATCCATTAGATATCCAATGAATATCCAAGATATATAGAATATCCAGTGGAGATCTATTGGACGTTGAATGGATATTGGACGGACATTTGGATATCTGAAGTATGCGATATCCAAGTGTGCTGTGTGGGACTATTTCTGATTCATTTTTCTGATAAAGGAAGATTCAAATAAATCCAATATAAGTGAGTAGGATTGAAAAGGAATATCTCAAATCACTGCAAACATCTGAACTATATCCTTCCTCAATAATCAATATCATCAGTTTGTACGCAACAAGTGACTAGAATTAGTAGGATTTTCTCTGTAAAATATCTGCAATTCCTCTTCATTTTGTATCCTTCATTTGAGTGGAAAAATTTACAAACTCAAGTTATATCCCCATTTTCACAAGCAAAGTATATATAATAGGGTTCTACCAAAAAATCCCCAACCTCTTGAAACTTTCTTCACAGCTTCGTGGGTGTTGTAATTGAACATTCGCAGCACGAGAATTCGAAACTTTGCATGTAATCATTAATAATTATTGAGTAAAAATAATAATATTTTCGCGGCATCATACTGCGTGCTGAATGGCCAGGTGATTTGTGACCGTTGACGCCACCTAGCGTTGCCTGTTTATAATGTGCGTATTCCCATCTATATTGGAAAAACCCAAGAAATAAAAATCTCAACCGCTATTTTCCAAATAATAAGTTTGTGTATTAGCCGATTGTAAAGTTGGAGCTAAGCTCCATTAATTCTCAATAAACTGATTTATTTATCTATCTATAATGAGTTTGATCTGTTCATTTTTAGGTATTGTTGAAATCAACCATAAGGTCAATTACTCCTACTCAAATAATAAGTTGAAGGGTTTGGTTGTGATGTTATATTACTCAATAAATAATTAAAATAGCTGGAGTTTGTATATTGATAGTCAAAAATAAACTCTAGTATTAATTATTGATAGTCGGTTGGAGTGGAAATGATCAAATACAATGCAGGAAGGTTTTGTTCAAGCACGTAGTGATAACTTGCCAAAATTGGACAGTTTCATGGTAGCAGAATTTTTGGCAAAAAACATTGCTTATTCAAGTGTTGAAGTGCGTGAAGTGAAAGAAATGAGGTTAGTTAAGTATATTTATATGTATCCTGGTGAAAATGACAGCGTGAAGGGAGCATAGTCTGAAACAATTCCACGTTCAAAATGTTCCAGTTTATATTCAGCACACGCCCCCTTAGCTTTATATATACTTTTACTATGTGCTGTACAAGTTTGCTTTTCACCAGGGTGAGTTATTGACAAACATTTATGAAGTTAGAAGACCAATTCATTAAGATTATTACTGACGATCTTCACAATTTCATTTTATGACAATTCATCGCTTCAATGATATCAATCATATTTTCCAGATCCTCTCGACAAATGTATGGTGACAATGCAATTGGGTATGTTCAAGTAATGAGAGATGGTTCGGTGTGCACTGTTATAGCTCGAATATGCCCTGAACATAAAGTGAAGAGTAAACCTTATTCAGTGAAAGCTGTTATCGATGAAAAGAAAACAACAATATTGTCTGCACAATGCGTAGATTGCGCTGCTGCGCTTGGTACTGATACGCTTTTAATTACCATAATTTTTATAGAATTAAGCCATTGTGTAAATACCAATGTATATTTATACGTATTGATATCTTTCCTTTGTAGGTGGATGTAAGCATGTCATTGCTTTTATCACTTGGTTGCATCGAAGAAGCGAAAAGCCATCACCTACAGAAACCGTCTGTTACTGGAAGAAACCTGCACTATCTTCTGCAGCATCATCTTCTACCCTTCTAACTATTCAAGATTTTGGAAATGTCTCAGTACCACCATCAGCTTCAAGCGATTTTTTGAAAGCAGTTATTGAGGATCCGGTGTCACGTGAGATTGATAGCTCTATAGCAAAATCGTGTATAAGAAATCATCCACTCAGTTTACATAATCTCATGATAAAATTTGTAGAGAAAAAAGGAAACGATGTTGATGAATTCTTGAAATATGTATCTATGATAATGACTGATGACGAGTGTTCAAAAGCTGCAGTGGGATCCATGGACCAAAATGAAAGCACTTTATGGTATGAGTTACGTTATGGTCGTATAACCGCGTCAAAAATATACGAAGCTGCACACTGTTCAACTAATGGCATATTAGTTGAACAATTTATTGGAATTATGAAATTACGTGGAACTGCAGCAATGAAAAGAGGAAAAGCTTTAGAAAAACAGGTTCTAAACGTGGTACAACAAATGACGGGAATCAATGTTGAAAATATTGGATTAGTGATGAATGCAGAATATCCAATCATAGGAGCATCACCGGATGGTATCTCCGATGATTATGTGATTGAAATCAAATCTCCGACAAGTGAAGAAACTGTTAGAAATTATATAAACCCTGACCAAACTTTGAACACTAAATATTATGCACAAATTCAATTGCAGATTTTATTATGTAAAAAAACGAAAGGTTTATTTGTTTTAGCCGATCCGAAATTTGAGATAAATAATTCTATTCAAATCCATAGTGTGGAATTCGGTGGAGTCTACATCAAATATTTCATATCTGAAGCAGAAAAATTTTGAAAGAAGTTTATATTTCCAATAATTTTTGATTCTGCTCATATTTTGTAATTACGAAAGTATTTAAAGAGATCCAAATGTTAACAAAACTGGAAAAACAATTGGGAAATGTATTTATAAACATAGCAAGTATACATATTTCAATAGAAAATTATTTATCCAGAACTTCTGTCAATTCATTGTTTCATATGAGAAAGTGTACATAACAATTTTGAAAAAAACATGGTTTTGGAATGCAATATATATACTTATTTTATTGAAGTGTCTTGCACATTAGATATCCCGCATGCGATTTTCACAATCATGTCTAAGTAAGGAACAGTTTTTGTATTCTAGCATGAATGTGGTTTCAACATTTTCAATTCTCGAATCCTACGAATAACTCTTTCTATATGAATTCTCAAACTTGCAATTCTTCTTGCTTCTAATACTTGTTCTTGTGTAGATTGTACGGTTGTTTGAACACTAAGTGGTCTTATCAATTTACACATTCCTTTCGATGATAACGCATCAATGTGTTTGAATCCTCTATCTACCATTACAGCTGAACCAGGGGTGATTTTATTGAAAAAACCTGAGTTTTCGACAATTGCTGCGTCACTGCTTCTCCCTCCATAACCAGTGGAAATAAAGCTAATTAAGCCATCAGGTGTTGAAGCAATCAGATATTTTATAGTGTTTGCTTTCTCATATTCTGACCATGTCAAAGTTTGTTTGATTGGATCTTCAGGCTTATTGATTTCAATTTCGAAACAATCAATTATCGCGATTACAACACTGTATCTTGCACGGAAAGGAATTGGCAATTGTTTTTTGATCACTTCATTAGTGGGCCAGATTATCAATTGACTTGAATGTTCAGATATTGAAGGTGAACATTCACAAAATATTCTGCGAGCAGTGGTTGTTGACATGTTAAACTGATCCGCAAGTATTTCGAAATTCACTGCTGTTCTTATTCTGTATAGAGCCAAACATATTTCATGTAAGTAAAATTGTGTGAATTTTTGCAATAACATGATTATATTGAAATTCTTTTCAGTTACACCTAAATATAATCGTGACTTGGTGGTCATATCCGTAATTGTATGTTTCAAACGAAATGGATCAATCTCTGATTGTTTGAAGTCTTGATGTGAGAGACTACTCGTAAAACTTGTTTCGCTTGGTTTCCATTCAGAGGTATTTGAATGTATCAAAAAATCTTTACTTCTTTCACTCGCTTGAAACTGTATTGGAGAAGTTTTCTTGTTGCATGTTTGAATTTGTATTGTTGAAGTTCCTTCATCTCTTGTAGTAACATGACATTGTATTCCTTTTGAACAGTATGATGGCCGAACTTGTATTTTAACATATGATTGTCTCGAATAGTCAATTTGTTTTGTTGAACACGAGGGACCATTAATGTCAATGCTTTCCTTTAGTGCAATATAATTTCTCGGATAGTCGATTTGTTTTGTTGAACACGAGGGGCCATCAATATCAATGCTTTCCACTGGCTCAACATCACTCTGTTTTTGCTGCGAATCCATAAGATTGTTCAATTCCTCGTGCACGAATTCCCTCTGCTCCTCAATTTCCACACATAGTTTCTTGTGAGGAACAACATTTTTTCTGAGCAGCCTCTTTCCACCAGCTCATTTCCAGAACTCATAATTCTTCATATCATGTTTCAACTAGGAAAAATGTATTAATGTTACAAATTGTCCACCGACTCGAAATTCATAATAACGTTTCTTAGATGTGATTGGCAAATAATAAGTATTTTAATTTCAGGAATATGTATTTTACATAAAGCTTCTTTGATTATATTGTATGCAAATTGATGAAAATTTATATAATCAAGTTTTGAATTTCTCAAGCTAGTTTTCAAATAATTACAGATTGCAGTTAGATGAAATTGAAATCATGTACACTTTCACTATTTGAATATTATTTCCGAATGATGAATTTTATTCAAACGACCATATAAATAGGTATAGATTTTGAATTATAGATCTAGATTATTGATATATTATGGATTTTTGAATGGAATGATATGATATTACTTGGATTCGGAATTTTCATATGTATTGAATTCCAAGTTTCATTCCAGAGAACCAGTGAAACCTCAGGGCCATGATACTCCTTCAATTGTACAAATACAAGAATGATTTTTCATAAATGTCAATATTCACTCACATCAAAATGGTCTTCACATGCATATATTTGTGAAGTCTTGAACAAATATTTATCTGTGTTCTGTCCAGCAATTTGTAACCATTCTCTTCGGATATCATCCTTTGGCACTGAGAAAAACTCTTTGTTAGGTGTATTTTTCGAAGAATTTGTACAACCTTTTATTATATAATATTTGATTCTGCCTTGTGCCATGTTGGAGATTTCGACATTATTGGAATACAATTGTTTTCATCCAGTAGTAAATATTACCGATAAATTGAATTTGAAATTCACTAGGCTGGTAGTTTTTGAACTCTCTTCTAATTTTTCATATTGAATTTATAATGAATATATATTGATGAAATCTCTCTCCCCAATGAGAAAATAGTACTAGGAACTATTTTGTACGGGTTTTTACTAATCTCAATCATCTTTTAGGAAATTTTTATTTCAATTTTCGAAATTTTTGTTTTGACCGGGGTTCCGGACATTTTTGGAACGCTACTGGTGGGATACCGTCCACCATCTTGACAGCTAGGTTGTTTGAACGTCATTTGAACACACGCGATTCCAACTGCAAATAACTATTTTATTAGGTACTTGATTGGAAAATTGTCTTGTAAATATTCAAGTTGGGTGTTCATCTCTTGTTTCCAATCAAAATTGAACATCTGGTGATTTTTTAGCAGAACCCCATTGCCTCTGGGTCAAGTATTTTGTCCTAAATCAATTTGCGAAATATTCAAAAAAAAGAAGGATCCTCCATATTCTTTTTGTGGAAATACTAGGAATTATCAAAACACTTTTGAGTTGTGCTGCCAGAAACTGAGTACCGACAGTATGAGGACCAGAGGTTATAGCTTGATCTTATTGACAGAAATATTTAATTGTTTATAGACCGTTAGATCTCAAAATTTCTGGCATTATTGCTTTAGAACACTTTGATAGCAGTTTTTTGAATCGTTGAAGAGTTATTTTAAGCAGATATGTTTTGGAACTGATAGGGTCATTTCAGCTTTGTACTTACCCTTGTGAAAATATTTCTACGCCAAAATTACGCCAAAAACTACGCCAAATTACGCCAAAAACTACGCCTAATTACGCCAAAAACTACGCCTAAATCCGGCGTTTCGGACACTTTCGTAAAGAATCTTAGAAAACTACGCCAAGGTACCTTGATCAGGAACTACGTATTATTACATCAAAATACTGCTTACTAGGTCGGATTGGTGTTTTTTTTACGCACAACTACTACTTATTATGCTGTTCACAGTGATTTCTGGGTTGTGGAACTACGCCGAATGACGTTTTTCTACTTCTTATTACGTACTGTAATGCCAAAGTACTACGTATTACGCGCATCGATGGTGATTTCCGGGTTGTAGAACTACGCCGAATTACGTTCTTCTACTTCTAATTACGTAATTTTATGCCCAAGTCCTACGTATTACGCGCATCAATGGTAATTTCCGGGTTGTAAAACTACGCCTAATTACGTTTTCTACTTCTAATTACATACTTTTATGCCCAAGTCTGACGTATTACGCGCACCGATGGTACTTTCCGGGTTGTAGAATTACGCCGAATTACGTTTTTCTACTTCTCATTACGTACTTTTATGCCCAAGTCCTACATATTACGCGCACCGATGGTGATTTCCAGGTTGTAGAACTACGCCGAATTACGTTTTTCTACTTCTAATTACGTAATTTTATGCCCAAGTCCAACGTATGACGCGCACTGATGGTAATTTCCGGGTTGTAAAATTCCACTGAAACGTAAGAAAACGTACATCGGAGAATTCTGCAATGTCATTATGCTGCTGTTGAAGGAAATCACCCTATTTTCACTGAAACAACCGTTTTTCCTTCCAAATTGGAAAAAAATGAGGCGTTTTGGTAAAAATGAAATGAATTTTCCTCAGGATATTAATTATTTTGGTCTACTCTGCCTACTTACGCCAAAAGTGAGACTTGAATAATGACGCCAAATTGTGATCTATTGCATCATAATTTTATGATTGTCTATCGAGAAAACAAGATAAAATCATCAGAAATGACTATCATTCACAGAGTAGCAACTCGACGCGATATATTAGTATTAAGATATAAAAGTATGATCAGGGTGCACGGAAAAAATGGAATGAGATTCAATTTGCAAAAGATATTTTTATTAAAATAAACTCAAATTCCAAATTATTGAATTGTGATCAATAAACAATTATAAAATAAACAATAAACAGAACATAAAAAATTCAGCTCATTCGCTTTACACTAATCTTTATACGTGGAACATACCATAGAAAATTCAGATAAAAAAAGGAACATTGGAATGAAGTATAGAGTATGTTACAGTGAGTTTCATACTCTCATATTCCTCGATATAAGGATCTAAGAAAGCTGATCGAAGTTTTCTGTAAGAAATTTTACAATCCCAAATGAAATAATCAAAACTCCATCCTCAATCATTGCGTTGGATGTATGAAATGACGGATTCAGGTTTTAAAAAATCAAAAAGTTCAACTTGCTTGCTACATACTGATCAATACAAAACGAGAAATATTAGTTAAAATTTTTTATGAAAAATTCAAATATCAAAAGAGAGAAATTAACCAAACACAAAATAAATTACTTCCTCAATTATTGTACTAAGTGTGTAAAATCACATCTTAGAATTTTAAAACAAAAAAAATTCAACGTTTTTCCTATAAAATAATTTTAATATTCCTATGGAAACAAGAAGTCAAAATCTTGTCAACATTCGTACTAAAATGATCAATTTTTCAAGAAAATGCTTAGAAATTCTTGAATGAAAAAATGAGTCAGGTGAAGCCACATTTTGCGTGATGTTCCGGAGTCGGGTCTTCTTTGCTTCATTTTTTGTTTAAGGAGTTTCTGAACCTCTTCTTTGTCAAATGATTACTTAGGTATAAATTTTGACATAATGTTGACTTCTTATCCCTATTGCAGTCATATAAACCTTATGATTAAAAACTGAAAGCCCAAAAAAGAACCATAAAGTCAGAATTTTTCCCAAATTGTTATTAAGATATTGAATGTTATTGAAATTTTCAGCGTTTACTCATCACTTGTTACGGGTATTTTGACATTTTCTTTCCCTGAAACTTTCCTTTTTTTTTGGCAAGTCGTTTTTCCTCATCTCTTGTCTGAATTTTCTCAATAGATGCGTCTTGGCCACGTTCTGGAAAACCAATGAATCCGATCAATTACACGTACAAAATCAATATGAAGTGACAGCACGTCATCAATTTATAAAATTCATACACTTACCAGTAGAATGATTAGCTTTAGGGTTTTCGGTTTTTTTATGCTGCTTTTCATGTGTAGATTTATCATCATCGTTTGACTGACGAGCAACTCTTTTCCTTGCTGCTGAAATAGCTTTATTGAACATGGAATTCAATTTTTTCCTGTTCAACATTTCGTCAATTAAATGTGCAGAGTACCCTCTTTCTTGTAACCATTTTTGCATCAAGTTTACCACAATCTCTTTTTTATTGCTTTCTAATTTGCCAAAAGTGGTATTAGTTTGTTCTCGAACCACTCGCTCTGCGAGTTCATCCCCCCAAATCGCATGACACACGTTATTGAAAAAAGGAGTGACTTCCTTTTCTCTGAAAATTTCTTTATAAATTTCCTCTTTCCACCAAGTGTTACGACCAACGTACACTTTATTATGAGACACATCCCCTACACAATACTCTTTGTTTCCATCCTCAGACGCAGTTGAATGTCTTTCTCCTCCGAATTTTTCTAAAAAAAATATTAAAAAATGTATTTTTTCATTCATATAAAAAATGTAATTGATGGTCAATTTTCAAAGTATGAAATGTGAATCTCCAACCTTTCAATATAACTTGTAATTGTTTAAGAGATTTAAGAATTTCTTGGCCAGTCTGCTCCGTCAAAAATTTTGGATTGTCAGGTGGCTCTTGCATTTGATCGGACTTATCATCAACTTCTGAAAAAACTGGATCCTGTCAATCAAAATATATAATGAATTATAGTAAATACAATTTTTCGTTTTCTTAAGCGAATGAATTGAAGAATGAATTGAAAAATGATCTTATTATTACTTCTTGGTTTTGGAGTATATCCGAATCTGTTATTTCTTCTTCTTCTTCTTCTTCAATTGAAATACGTTCTTCTCTCACAGCTTCCAAGTGTTTTAGTAAGATGTCCTTATTATTTTCATTGATGACAGTTTCTTTTTGATTTTTGGAAATCTGAAAATAATAGAAAATTATGTGTATTATGTCTTACGCATATACATTTTCGAGTTTGTATGTTGGTGTAAAACAACATATTATTGGCATTTTACCATAAAGATGTTAGATACAGAGGAGGGGAGTCATAAGATTCGATGACAGTTGAATGTAATAAATTCCTGCAAATAATATAAAAGACAGCAGGAATGCATTACAACTTGGTAGCGATATCATGGTTTGCTCTGACGTATAACCTGCATACGAGACATTGCATTTCCATTATTTCATTTATATATGATACAGATATTTCAAACATACAGGAAAAGAGTTGTTGGGTGTTACGTAAGTGGCAGCGACAAAGGAATAGAAACCATGTGTTACAACTTAGCAGTGACGATAGTGTCTTGTATGCAGGATGCACGTAAGAACAAACTATGATATCGCTGCCAAGTTTTAATACATCCCTTTCGTGTTTTTATATTATTTGCAACAAATTTATTCTATTGAACTATCAAATCTTATAACTCCCCTCCTCTATATCTAACATGTATATGGTAATATCAACATTCAAGCTCGAAAATCTGTATGTATAAGACATAACATTCACAATTTTCTATTATCACAATCCAAAAAGTGAAATATACGAAACCTTTCTTTTCTTTTTTATTTCCTCTGTACACATATTTTTATTTCGGTCGTCATTTTTCGAAACTTCATCATCAGATAAATAATCTGATTGATTCAATTTTGGTATCTTCAACCTTTTCGTATTTATAAGAGATTCCAGGTCTTCATAATTATCTGTAATAAATAATCGTAAGAATTAGGTTAGGTGAATCAAGTATGAGGTTATTGACACGTTTTATCCAAAGCTTTAATAAATATTATACAAACCGGCAATTAATAACACAGTGCATTTTGTAGACTCTCCTTTGTAGGTTACGTTGTAAACCTTCTTCGTACACGTGGAATCCTTTGAATTAAATTCTTCGCTATTGAAATTTTCAATATTTCGAATTTTCACTGTATCACAGGTTTTGGAGATCGGGAAATATACGTACGCGATCTTCATAATTATACGCACAAAGGAGACTAGATGCGAGAAAATATATCAAACTATATGAACGCGGGGATGTGCGGCAATAAACATTTACATCGAACACAGAAGTGCTGGCTTCTTCTAACATCTGAAACGATTTTTACTTTTTACCGGCATTCCGAAGCGCGCGTATTTACTATGGCGCCATCTGACAAAAACATAAACAGGGCCGTATGCAAGAAATGGAGAAATGATTTTGTATAAAATGAAAAGTTCAGCGAGTCAATTAGTGCATTCAAAATTGTATTTGAGGATCTAGTATTGGGCACTTATTCACATAAATGGAATAGGAGTTGAATAGAAATATAGTAGAATTGAATTCTCAGGAAAAAGACAGATTTTGAAGGAAATATATTCGCAACAGTGGAAGGGAAGGATATTTGGCAATACGGTCCTGAATACTGAGCTCAGGCAGTCAGGCACACGTGCATGAAGCACGTAAACAAAACAATGTGTGGTGTTTGCTAATCTGTCTCTCACGTCTTATATTAATTGTATTCAGAAAATGTTGAGAAAATCGTACAAACGATATTATAATTCCAACGAAAACACTGATATTCCCCGCTCAACAATTTTCAGCAGAAAAAAAAATTTACAATTGATTAACAATTGTCAGGTAAGTGGTATATATGCACATAATAATTAACGTAAATATTATCTTATAAAAATATGCGGTAAATTCCAATCAATTCTATTGAATATATGCAAGAAACCCCTAAATTCGGGATAAAATTATATTGGAAACTCTCCTCAATTTAATCTAACGTCATCTAGGATTCTAAACTCGGTTGATATAAATCATCAATTTTCACAGCATTCAACAAAATTTTGGCGCTAATTAGTGCAATCATATTATTCATATAGTAAAACACGAAATGATCATATCGTTCAAAATTGTATCAATACAACGCCATTCAAATGTTTTCCATTTTAAGGATTCTTCTGATACAAATGAATCTGAGAGCTCTGCAGTCCAGCCGTCAGGAAAATCTACTGAAAATGATCTCTCTCCAAATCACAACGTTCATCACGAATTACTAAATGTAAAGTATCAGTTTTTTATACAATCATCATTCTTTTTTTATTATATAATGACAATTACAAGAAATATATGTATGTCAGTTATTATGCCACTCATTGAAACCTTTGGTATTTCAAGGATTGGACTTCTGAGACAAATGAACCTCAAAGTTATGGAAATACTCAGTCATCAGAAATATACATGGAAATCGATGACACGTCAAATCGAAATTTCCATCATCAAACACCCAATGTAAAGTATATTTTTCATTATATATAAGGATAATTATTATTATATTCTTTTTATACGATTTTTAAAAAAGCTCAAACTTGCTTATTATAAACGACTTTTGATTTCATTTGATTATGTGATATTTATTTGGGAACGAAAAAAATAATATACGAATTTTATAGGAAGAACTGAAAAATTTCAATTTTAATGGACGTCGAAATGTTGATTTTCAGGACAATAATAGTATATGTGACAGTGAGCACTTTCTGAATGACTTTTACGATGATGACGAATTATCTACCGATATTGAGATTGATAGTGATGTGAGTACTTTTATTATTGTAGCAGCATGTTATATTCCTTGGAAACGGTGTTTGTATAAACCTTGTATACAAACGAAATGGAAATTGCATTCCTCGTTTTTTTCTCCTTATTTTGTTAATTTCTTTGTTTTTATAAAAATCTTATAGGTTCCAATTGACAAAATTACTACTCACTACTTACTATTCACTGCAAAAAATCAGTCCTCAATGAGTGTTTCGATTCAGTGTAATGAGTAATAATTTCTCCTGAACTTCTTAATGTATATTAAGGGGATACCAGCGACTGTATCGAACCTCTCTTTCTATCACATAGGCGTGCTGGAATGAGCATTTCCTATATTTCCCATCGTTAGAGAGAAAGGTTAGAGGTATCGCATGAGGCAAATAAGGGGGTAGAGAAAGCGATATGTTCTGACGTGTATTCGAGAGAGAAGAAATCTCCTCTGTAAATAGTATGTGGCTGGCCGGCCTAAACTATAGAATACCTGGGAAGTACTCATTTCAGTATATTATAGAGTTCAGTGGTATTAATACACTCTCGAAATGAATGAAAAACATTTTTTTGGTACATTTTAGTAAGTTTTTATACATGAAACGCGTTTTTCGCAAAACAACGTTTTCCGATGCCCTGTTGATAAAATCTCTGGAACTACTCAACCGATCCTTATGAAATTTTTACCACATATTCTTCGCACCTACAGCTATAGCGCATATCAAGCGATTTTTGTTTTTCAGAAAATTGACGAAATAGCGGACGGTTTTCGTAAAAAAAAGTTTTTTCCACTGTTTTTGGCAAAAAAAGAGTTATAATCAACATTTTGAACAATCCTTGATATGCGCTATATCTATAAGTGTGAAAAATATGTGGTGAGAATTTCATAAGGATCAGTCGAATAGTTTCGGAGATTTTATCAACAGAGCATCGGAAAACGTTTTGCAAAAAACACGTTTCACGTATAAAAACTTACTAAAATGTAAAAAAAAAATTTTTCATGTATTTCGAGAGTGTATTAATACAGGTCAATAACTTTTATGCCAATATTTATATTACCAAACTGTTTGAAAAATTCTGAAAGAATTTTTTTTTGAGTATTCTAATTAGGATAGACTCCTTAAGAGATCCCCCCTCCTCTTTGATGGATTTCACTTTCGATTATAAACTATTATTTTGATATATCTTCTTTCTCATTCCAAGTACATGAAATAATACTATACAATTTATAGTAAAGGTTTGATTCAAAACACAAGATTTTGAACGGAATGAACTATGTGAATGACACTGGTATTCATATCATATTTTCCAGGAACATTCAAACGATGATAGTTGTAACGTAGATGGAAATTCTACCTCTGAAAATCTCAACAACAGTATCAGTAGTAATGAAGAGCCCATGAATGATTTTTATGATAACGACGATTTACCTTCTTCTGATGCTTTCGATAATAATGTATTTTGATGAATAATACTTTATGAATTTGCACTGTTTTCTTGAAATTTGATTATAGACCTAATCTGTACAAATAAAATGAGTTTCATTCCAATCTCTTACAGTTTCTGAATGATGAACATTGTCAAACAAAACTGTGCGAGTGTACCCTTACTACAGTAGCAGAAGCTGTTGCGATGAATTTATTATTGGGGCAAAAGCATTCATTGAATTGGAACGTTTTGGTGGATATAATGAAAATGATCAACAAAATGATGAACACGGACAAGTTACCTTCTACAAAATATCAACTATTCAAATATTCCACCATAGCAGATGGAGAAATTCAATATCATATATTTTGTTCTAATTGTCATAAATCTGTGGCTCAGCGGGCGACATTGAAAAAAGGAAGTCTTTTGTGTTGCAATAATTGTAATTCCACTTTCGATGAGAAAGATGCTTCTTATTTTTTAACAGTCAATTTGACTTCTCAGTTACGCACTTTTATGCAAAATCCAGAGACGCAAAAACTTATTGAATATCGATTTAATCGCGGAGCTTTCAATAATGACGTTATCAAGGACATATACGACGGTAGAATGTATAAAAAATTGGCTTCAACCAAATTACAATCAAAATGGGATCTTACGTATTCATTTAATACAGATGGTTGTCAAACGGCTAAATCAAGTAACATAACTACGTGGCCAATATATTTAATGGTGAATGAACTGCCACCTAAGATTAGATCAAAACATATGTTCATAGCAGGACTATGGGTTCACAAACATGAGCCTGACATGAACATATTTCTCAAACCATTCGTCGAAGAAGCTAACAAATTGTCGACTCAAGGCATTACGTGGAAACTGGACGATGAGACAATCGTTAGCAAATTTTATCCAACAGTTTGTTGCGTGGACTCTATAGCACGACCTCGTTTATTGAACATGAAACAGTTCAATGGGAGCTTTGGGTGTACATTTTGTGAGCATCCAGCCAAAACTATAGATGGACAGAAGAAATATACTATGTCTTCAACAGTTTATCCCTCACGAACTGATCAATCCATTAAGAGAGACATGCTTTCTGTACATCAGACAAGTGCAAAATCTATTCGTGGTGTTAAAGGACCATCTATACTTATGAACCTCAAATATTTTGATTTAGCTGCAGGCATGGTTGCAGACTCTATGCATGGTTTATTCTTAGGTGTTTCAAAACAATACACGGATTTGATTTTCACGTCAACTGGCGAAGCTTATTATGTTGGAACTCCAAATCAGATCGCCATTATAAATGCTCGTTTAAAAAATGTGCAACATCCAAAAATCATTACGCGTTCTCCAAGAGGAATTGACGAAAGGAAGAATTGGAAAGCTTCAGAATGGCGATCCTGGCTCATTTTTTATGCTTTGCCATGTTTAAAAGGAATACTCCCGAGGAAATATTGGAAACATTTATCATTGCTGATAGCTGCAATTACTATTTTACTACAAGAAAGTATGTCGAAACAAATGATCGATCATGCCGAAGAACTACTGATCAAGTTTGTGGTGGATTTCCAAAAATACTTTGGGGAAAATTCAATGACATTTAATGTTCATTTGCTTCTTCACATTTGTACAGGAGTGAGAAATTGGGGGCCATTATGGACCCACACTGCATTCGCATTTGAGAACGAGAACAGACTTTTACTGAAGATGAAAAAAAGTCCCGTGTGCATACCAGTGGAAATTGCCATGCGATATTTAAGGAATAATTCTATCCAATTATTTTCCAAAGAAATTGATAATGAGAGTTTTATCCACTTCCGTAAAGAAGTTTTAGAAAACAAAACTAAATCTTTTGTGAAAATACAAGATTGCACATTGATAGGAACAGGCAAACGGTACACACTGAATTCAGAAGAAGAAATTTGTTTTGGTAGCGTTTTGGAATGCAAAGTTTTCAACAAAATGATCTACGATGGAATTCGATATACTACTAATAAGTATAGAATTGATGGGAAGAGGAACGATTCGGTCATTGTAACAAATGATGGCACAATAGGCATTATAACCAACATATGTACTTTCCAAAATGCCAGCGGGGTTGAGCGAGTCATTATATTTTATTGGAAAATAATACGTTCATTTGATTTAATTAATTCACCACACGTCAAAATTACGCACATTCGGCTATGCTCCATTGATGACGATAATCTTGAGTTGAACTTCTGTGATTATTCCGAACTGAAAGGTCAATGTATATTGATGAAGCATGAAAACGATGTTTTCATCTCCACAATACCGCGAGGATGTTTGGGAGATTGAATTTATAAGAGATAGAAAATATCGCAGTCTTTAGAAGGAGGAAGATTTTAATATTATGAAATGTTTCGTTTATAAACTGTAAATTTTTGAATTTTCTGACTGTGGACCATGTTACATTTGTAAGAAAAAAAGTACAATTGGCATTCCGGACAAATAAAAGTATTTGCATTCATAAAACCGAATCATTTCATTCACATGAATCTAGTAACGTCGATTCTGATTGTCTGCAATAAGAATCGAGTATTTGGGATCGGGGGTGAGTAAAAGTCGTAAAAATTCATAGTGATCAACGTACTTCTACGCCAAAGGATGGCACGCTACGTTCAAGGATTAGGCCTACACAGCGAGCTATACGAAGGCGTAAGAATACGTAGAACCGCGTAATACGTCGTACTTTTTACGCCAAAGTATGATCTACTACATCCAGTCTTCGACAGAAAATAGACGCAACACATGCGGGGTCGTAGTTTTTCTTAGAAATTCATAGAACCCTACGTATTTCTACGCCAAAGTACGGCACCCCACGTCCAGGTATCAAGCCCACATAGCAAGCCACACAAAGGCGTAAGAATACGTAGAACCGCGTAATACGTCGTAGTTTTTACGCCAAAGTACGATCTACTACGCCGAGTCTTCGACACGAAATAGACGCAACACATGCGGGGTCGTAGTTTTTCTTAGAAATTCATAGAACTCTACGTATTTCTACGCCAAAGTACGGCACCCTACGTTCAGGTATCAAGTCCACATAGCAAGCCAAACGAAGGCGTAAGAATACTTAGAACCGCGTAATACGTCGTAGTTTTTACGCCAAAGTACGATCTACTACGCCCAGTCTTCGACAGGAAATAAACGCAACACATGCGGGGTCGTAGTTTTTCTTACAAATTCATAGAACTCTACGTATTTCTACGCCAAAGTACGGCACCCTACGTTCAGGTATCAAGCCCACATAGCAAGCCAAAGGAAGGCGTAAGAATACGTAGAACCGCGTAATATGTCGTAGTTTTTACGCCAAAGTACGATCTACTACGCCCAGTCTTCGACAGAAAATAGACGCAACACATGCGGGGTCGTAGTTTTTCTTAGAAATTCATAGAACTCTACGTATTCCTACGCTAAAGTACAACATTCTATGGCCAATGGTTCACTCCTACCTCCGTTGCTCTGAAAGACGTAGAAGTGCGTAAAAAAGCGTAGAAGCGCGTAGAAAGTACGTATATTCACAAAAACTCACGCGAAAACAGCATGATGGCCTGTCAAATTGCGTAGAAGTTCCTAGCCCTCATGTATTTTCCCGTAGTAAAATATTCAGCATTTGGGCTTCTACATCAAAGTACGTATTTCTACTTCCTCGCTGTAATTTCGCGTAGTTTTGGCATAAAACTCCGTAATTTTGTCTCTGCCCAATTACGCAATTTTATGCCAAGTATGTTGGCGTAGATTGGCGTAAAAGTTCATAGTTTTCGGCGTAATTTGGCGTAGAAATATTTTCACAAGGGTACACAGGAAAAAATTGATTGAAATCACTTTATACATATCCTCAGAGAGTTAAAACTTTCCTTTTGTGATTTCAATTATATCAGATTTCCGATCAGACTTGATCATGATCACTATGAGGTGAATCGACCTTGAAAAGTGGCATCTGAAAGGTTTGAATATATATGTGAGAACTTTGAAAATAATCGAATACATGTGAAATTATAAAGCACTTCATATTAAGAGAATAGAAGAATGTATCAATAAAAGTTCACAACTATTCAAATTATTATTGTTTGAAGGTATTTTTTGTATTCTCACACAGGAATGATATGATGAGAGTAAATTTATGCTGCATTGTCATATGGGATGAGAAAAAAATCCATAACGAGGCTTGCCACACAGCATTTCCCCTAAATTATATAAATTCATCGGTTTGAAATCCATCAGATTATGCAAAGAGGGACATGCACAAGTGACAATTGACCCCAGTTTGTACAGTGGGTTGCCAAATTATTAGGGACAGGTGCCGAATAATGTATTTGTGAATTATTAGTCTTGAATTAATAAGAAAAACGCTGTACTTTTTAAAAATAACGCTTCAATACTATAATACTGTTATTCAGAAAGTGCTATAAGGATGGAATATATGAAAATGAATAGTATACAATTGATTTTTGAATGAATAAGCCTAAAAAATTCATGGATCAGTATTTGGTAACATTTCCTTTTGCTTCAATAACGGCTTTTACACGCTTGGGCATGCTTTCTATGCAACGTTCGGCACTTCCTTTTATTTTAGGGTTGTGGTGCCAAACATTTGTGAGCTTTTCTATCAGTCCCACCTTAGTGGTCATTATCTCTTTGGCAACTTCTGCCTTGGTGATCTGCCATAGATTTTCAATGGGGTCCATGTCAGGAGAATTGCCAGGCCAAGGTAAACCTGGAATGTTGTGGTCTGCCAAAAACTTGGTCACGCTTTTAGCCTTGTGGCATGGTGCTGAATCATGCATAAATATGAATTCCTCACCATTTGGGAACCATTCCTTAAGTGTCGGTAACAGATGAGTTTGTAAAACTTGTTTGTACTGGTCTTGTTTCATGGTTCCCTGAACAATGTAGAGGCACCCAACTCCTTTAGCGTTTATGACAGACCACACCATTACCTTAACAGGGTGTTTCACCTCCTCCATGAGACAGTCAGGGTGATACTTTTCACCTGGGCGCCGCCTGACGAAGCTGCTCTAATCGGCTAGAATTTCAAACATCGACTCATCTGAGAAACAAACCTGAAGAAGAAGAAAGATGTTCATGATCTTGAAAAACAATGTTCAAATTGGTGTTACATAACAGTGATATTGCAAACTGACCTTATTCCAGTCCTCAATAGTTTTCTGACGGTGTTCACGAGCCCAGGCAAGCCGTTTTGTCTTCATTGCATAAGTCAAGCGTGGTTTTTTCACAGGACGATGACCTGTCAAGCCTTCTTCAGCCAACCTCCGCTGCATAGTTCTCTTGGAAACTGGCATACCGTACTCTTGGACTAAGTGAGTCAATAGTCCAACACTTTTCTTTCGGTTTTGCAAGCAGAGGTCCCGAATTTTTCTGTCCGAACGTACTGTTGTTATACGTTTTCTTCCACTTTTACCTTTTCTCTTTGGCGAAAGGGTCTGATTTTGATCCAAAGTTATTTTGATCTTATCGACCGCATACTTGGAAACACCAGAAATACTTGCTTTTTTTCTCTGAGAATGACTCGTATGCTGGAGAAGGGTTTTGATCTCAGATTTTTTTCGAGGAGATAAATCACAACCTCGACCCATGCTGGGAGATAGAAATGTTGAAATTAAATCATTATTATTACAATCATTTGGTGAAGAAAATATTTTCCTAATAAGAGAACAATGATAACCTCCCTTCAACTGTATGTTGTGGCACAAGTATGAAAATAATTTTATTCTGAGGTCTTTCACTTTTTCACGTCCTCAGAACTCTACGGCACTCACAGTACTTATAAAATTGTGGAACACAAATAAATTTTCCAACCCTCAACTTCCACTTGAAATTTGAGTTACAGAGGTATTACGAACGTCAATAATAAATTCCAGCAATACTATATTATTCAAAATGGCAGTCAAGTGCACCCGAAGGAAGAAAATGATAGAAAATGCAACTGTTCCTAATGATTTGGCAACCCACTGTAGGCTCAAAGATAAGGGATGAACTCATTTTCCATAATTCCGAAACCGCATAAGTATGGGCACCATTGTGATATAGTAGTGAACATATTTTTCCTATAATAATATTGTACCGATATCCAGATTGTGGTATCATTGAAGCAGATCCGTTTTCATATGTTGTACCTCTTAATTCATTTTTTCTGCATTCTTGAATATCTTCAGGTGAACTTATTGCTCTTATAGCACTTTGTAAATTCACATTATACAGATCAATTTGAAAATCTTGAGAAATCAAGAAGTCAGAAGAATCGAGAGTCAAGAATCTGTCAATTGAAATATTAGCTTTTTGCGATGTCTCCGATATATCTCAAGAGAAACTATTACAATGAAATATTTTATGAATGTTCTTGGAATATTTCAGGAATACCTCAGAAATATTGTAGGAAATGCAAGATTAGCGGACATTATAATATTTCTGAAGAGCCTTCGGAACCTCCGTGAGGCACAAAGCAATATCCCAGAAGTATTTTAATGTTTTGAATGTTACGTTTCTGCAATTTTAATGAAATTTTTCCTACTACATACAATCAAATTATTTTTTGGAATAATCAAAAATAGCCATGTAAATGTTTATACTGGACAATGAATATGAATGTATGGGACATATTTTTATTTTTGGATAATTGTACAAAGATCAATCATCAAAACCTAATCAAGTAAAGTGTTTTGCTATCAAAACCTGAAAATGAAATTTTGAATACACGCACACCGCGCAGTGGGTAAAAACAGTTCGCGCCTCCTTTTTTTACCCACTGTGCAATTTTTCCATGTCGTAATTTTTAGTTACGTGATTGTGGAACAATTGACTGGCGCACTATCCTATCTGATTGATTTTCAACTTTTCTTCACTGTTCTACTGTCTTTCATCGTATGAACATCATCTGGGTTGATCAAAACTTTTGTGAGTTCCTTTTTCATTTCCCCGTTTATCCTGATATTACGGGTTTTTTTTCATTGATTTGTTTGATTCGTTAAATTATTATATTTTGGTAATCACTTACTTATTTACTTATTCTATTCACATATTTACTTATTTTGCTTACGTATTGACTTACTTATTTTTGTTACGTATTTTTTCACACATTTACTCATTTTACTCACATATTTACTGACTTTTTTTCTTGTTATATATTTTTTTACACATTATCCAGAAAAGTCATCATATATTAATATATTTGATAATTTTTTTTTGTTCACCATGAATCCATACGGAAACATGGATCATGGCAAACGAAACAATTATTTGAAAAGGTTCAATCTTCGTAAGGAGTCAGATAATCCTGATTTTGTTCGGTTTATCAAGGCAATCGACGGAATCGAAGATAGGTTTCGTTGTACTTTGTGCTCAAGAAATTATTCAGGTGGCAATTCGGAAGCTGAGAAGCACCTTTCATCTAAAAAACACAAAACCAAGGCGCATTCTCCCCCGGAGACGGATTCTAGTATTGGAATAAAAAAGCGAAAAGTTTCTCTCAAACAATTTCCCCGCGCTTTATGTACGGATGAACGTTTCCATCCATATTTGCGGGCCGTTCAAGGTAACCCTAACCATTTTCATTGCGTGCCATGTTCTCAAACGTATGTAGGTGGAGAGTACGAAGTCAATCTCCATTTCAAAGGTTCGAAACATTTGGAAAATGTTCAAAAATTTAATTCCGGAAGGAGGAATTTCAATCTCAGTGACGTACCATCGACATCAAGTTCCAAAACTGACGTCGATCCATATGAATTTGTTTGTCATTCTCCTCCACTTAATTCATTGCCATCATTTCGGGGAATGAAGATTATCCGTTCGGAATCTGTACCGAAAATTGATGATACAGTAAGTGTGTGAACAGTTGAATCCTTGGACGAATTAGAATCAGGTGTTTCATATACATGCAGTGATCCGGTCGAGTCATTTTAGTCCTCTTCTTCAATTAGACGAGACTCAGTGATTGAATGGGCACCGAACCACAATGATTCAACTGTCAGTGCATCTGTTCCATCAATGAACAATAATTTGCCGGAAGCTGATGGTTTGTGTGATTTGCACGTGGTGGAGAAGACAAATATTCATGAAGACGTTGCTCGTGCTGAAATTTTGTTATCAACTTTTGTCGCGGAACACAATATTTCTGTTTATGCGGCCTCTGCTTTGGTCTATACTCTGAAAGCTGCTTTCACAGATTCTCGGATTGCCCAAGAACTGCAATTGAAACGCGATAAAATCAGCGAAATCATTGTTGATAATGTCGTGGTCGTTGAGACGAAGAAATTGATCGAGAAACTTCAAAGAACCCCTTCTGGTGTTCACGTTGACGGGTCTACGGATATCACGAATAAGAAAAACTTGACTGTTTGCGTGCGTTTTATTGATGAGGACTTGGATACACTAATCAGCCAATTGTTACAAATAATTCAAGTGAAGGCGATTATTGATTGTTCTCATAAAAAGCTTTCCGCTGCACTTGAAACGTGTTTACGGTTTCATCAAATCCCTTTTAGGAACATCAGTTCAGTATCCGTGGTTATGACCGGAGAGAACAATTCAGTCGCCACTTTACTTAGAAGTGAATGCCCTGCCTTCATTTCTCGTTGTGTATGTCACATGAGTGCATTGGTGGCGATGCATTCTGGTAAATTCATTCCGAATCCCGTACAAAATTTTATTCAGGATGTAGCCACTTTCTTCCGCCAAAGTGCGAAGCGTAATGACATCGCCATCGATGTGACTAATGATTTAGGCATTGTACCCGAACAAATTCTGTCCTTGTCCGTCACGCGATGGCTGGAATTGCAGCACTGCATTCAGAGGATCCTGGAAGAGTGGGAAAGGATAGAAGAAGCCTTATCTCGTTGTGCGAAGGGAGAAAAGAGAATCACCAGATAGTCTGTGCCCTTGATATTAAAACGGTGAAATACGAAATCTGTCACAATTTCACGTCGTGCGAAAAAATCACCGGCCACAAATTTGCTGATTACCATGCACGATGATAAGTTGAATGCTCACCTTTTTTTTTTGGAAGATGCTCTCCGAGATTCCAATACGTATGATGCATCATTCCAAACGAAGAGTACGAAAATTCAAGATGTGTATAATGATGCATTGGATCTGATACTCAAACTTGCCCAAAGATTCATCCGAAAACCTCTTCTAGGAATCCGTGAGCAAGTTCTGCACCTCGGTCTGTTCGATAAAGGTAATTTGCGGATCGATGATAAATTTATAGATCTTGGATGGAAAACTGAAAATTTTATTTCACAGTCCCTGGCACAAAGTGAGTTGTGAGCCAACGTAATTTCCACTCTAAAAGAAAATGAAGACGACCACCAAGATCAATCACCTTCTCTTGGAGCACGGTACAGAAACCATCTTGATTCCGAGGTTGTTACTGATATTCGGAACAACTGTCTTAACTTTTGTCGTACAGCAATTCTTAAATTGTCTGAACGACTGAATTTGATATCGGATTCCTTTTACCGACACCTTTCCGTATTCAAAGCGGAATCCGCGTTATTTGAAGATCGAGAAAAGTCCTACCAGTCCGTGGCTTTCGTTGCGGAACGTCTAGGTGTTATTGTAACACCAGAACTGGAAGCTGATAGGGATCTGCTGACGCGTCTTCTCGAAGAACGTGGGAAAAAAATTCTAATCAATATGGATTTTGACCAAATGTGGTCGTTAATCCTGAATTATAAGTCTCCCAAGGAGGGCACGGAATTTTTCCCGGGTTTGGAAGCGTTGATTAACCGAGTTCGAAGCATCCCTTACTCCAACGCAGAAGCGGACAGAGCATTTCCTTGAAAGTGAAGAGAGGAATAAAATGGGTGCGAAATTATTGAACGCAATTCGCGTAATAAGAAGCGCGTTGAGAGCTCACGGTTTGGAAAGTTCCACAATGCCCGTCACCGGAGCTCATCATGAGAAATGAATTCTCAAGTTTCGCACAACAAAAGGGGAGATTAAAACGCATCATCACTATCACATGCTTTTGTGAAATAATATCATCGTTTCGGAAATGATCAGTTTTCTGCAAAATGTAGGGAACTCACCATAAATATTGTGGAAAACTTTCGAATAACTTTTCATCAATTCTTTGCGTACATGGAATTTTTATGAATCCGTGCACAAAAACACAAACACCGGTTAATTCAGGAGCAGATTTGGAGTCATTAAATACCGGGGGAGTGACGAACCTTGGGGTCCTGAACTCCTGAATTGCTACACACTGCTTACTTAGCACATCACATTTTACTTGGGGGTACTTAAACATGCATCCACACAAACATTAGTTCAGGAGCAGGTTTGGAGTCAATAAACACCGAGGGAGTGACGAACCTTGGAGTCCTGATCCCCTGGGCTGTTACACACTGTCATACTTATGACATGACATTTCACTTTGGGGGACTTATACATGCATTCACACAAACATGAGTTCAGGAGCAGGTTTGGAGGCATCAAATACCGAGGGAGTGACGAACCTCGGGGTCCTGATCTCCTGAATTGCTACACACTGCTTACTTAGCACATTACATCCTACTTGGGAATACTTGAACATGCATTCACACAAACATTAGTTCAGGAGCCGGTTTGAAGTCAATAAATACCGAGGGAGTGACGAACTTTGGGGTCCTGATATTCTGAGCTGTAACACACTGTCATACTTATCACATTACATTCCCTTTCGGGGGACTTAGACATGCATCCACACAAACATGGGTTCAGGAGCAGGTTTGGAGTCATCAAATACTGAGGGAGTGACCAACCTTGGGGTCCTGATCTTCTGAACTGTTACACATCGTTATTTCAATTTTTTTCATGTTTCAATTGAAGTTCACCGTTGTTATTTGATTGTCCGATCATTCGAAAAACAGCAGATTTTTGGAGTCAATGTTTTTTGCCGAATCCATGGTAAATCTTCTACGCTATTTGCTAACTTGCAGAGAAGCTCAGATTCGACACAAATACGATGTTTATGTTATTGAATATTTTGTTCTTTCAGGTTAACTTTGACATTATTCAGGGAACATCATCATCATCATCATGAAGTAATCAGTCTTACGACTGGTTTGATGAAACCCTCCACCCCTGTCTATTATCCGTCAAACGTTTAATTTCTACATATCCACTACATCCCTTGTCTTGTACGATTTGCTTCATATAACTTGCTCTAGGTCTACCTTTACCAGTTTTACCATTCATTTTCCCTTCCAATATTGTTTTCAATAAACTCTCATGCCGTAATGTGTGTCCTATAAGATTGCTTCTTCTTTTCACAATGTGTTTCAAGAGGTTTCTTTCTTCATTTATCTGCTCGAGTACTTCTTCATTTTTGACTTTGTCTATCCATTTTATTCTGAGCATCCTCCTATAACACCACATTTCAAAAGCTTCAAGTCTTCGTTGATCAGTTTTCCCCATTGCCCAAGTTTCGCAACCATATAATGCTGTGCTCCAAACGTAACTTTTCAAGAATTTCTTCCTTACTTCCAAGCTTATATTTTTTGAGCATGATAACTGTCTCTTCTGGTGAGAAGCCTGTTTCCCTTGTGCTATTCTTGCTCTTATATCTCTTTCGCTTCTGCTGTTCTCTGTAATTATGCTTCCTAGATATTTGAATTCTTTCACCTGTTCAATTGTCTCGGTATCTATTTTGATTTCCGTTCTTCTAGCTGTTTCCGCTGCTGTCCACATCATGAATTTTGTTTTGTCTTCATTTATATTCATACAATAGTTTTCCAATAATATTGTCCCCATAGTGTTGAGAATATTTTCTGACTTAGTACTACTCGTGGCAAGTATAGCTATGTCATGCGCGAATTCAGGGAACATTTTTCTAAAAACGATACTCCTCATTCACGACATTATTGTTCATATGATATTGTGCTCAGAGAACACCGGGAATGAAACTTGAATAAGCCGTGAGTAACGATGCATGAAAAACATATACCTGAATTGAAGTTCTAACGAATGTAATTCCAAATTGCATGGAATATTTCTTGCACGTTTTTAAGATTTGATCTGGTTTCATCATTTCCTATTTCCATTTTTTGCTGAATGATGTCAACATTTCAATTCGTACACAATGCGATTGTTATATAAAATACAAATTTGGGTACAAAAAAATTTTGCTCCGCGTTGAAAGAACGGACAGAATAGAATATAAATGTAATTCGCTTCACTGCCTCAAGTTCCCTGGTTAAAAGAATCCATTGAATCTGAAATTCCAGAAGTGAAATTTCATGGGATTTGGTCAGAAAATTGTACAAGATTCAATCAGGATTACATTGAGAAAAATGCATTTATCTGATTGAATCTCATTGAGAAACGTTGAATCGGATTTGGTCCGATAATTATTCATGATATGAAGTCATTAGATTAACTCGAATGATTGTACGAAAAATTGAATGCACATGTGATTGCCAGTACACATTGCGGAAGTTTGGATCGTTTATTAGAAAGAATCAGTGATCAAATAACGAAATATTCAACTCCTAGAGATCCAAAATATTGGCATTTATCCTGTAAACGAAGTTTTGCGTTTCAAGAAATTAATACGAGGTGAACACCAATTTTCCAGATTTCGTGAAATAGAATTTTCGTTTTGTTTCTATAAACGAATCAAACTTCAAGAATATATTGTCAGCACTCATTCTTAAGTTACTCCAGGATATTTAATTCAAAATTTTGACGGGACTAAAGTGCGGTAGGAGAAATGTTTTCTCCTCATATTAGATTTGATATAAGCTTTATATTGCTGATTTATTTTTATCTCTGACTTTTCTAAAGTACTGATGAATCGTGCACATTTCTGATTAACTAATATTACATTGTTACTCATTTCCTCTCAACGAAATGGTAGAATTGATTCAATTATTCTTGTAACATTACGAAAACCAAAGCATACACAGTAGGTGTAATTCCATTTATCAGAAATTGGTCCATGCTTTCTTCATAGCGTTAGCAATATTTTGAAATCATTTATAGTTCAACAAACCAACGTCACTACAGTCCACATCCAGTAATTGACTGATTCATGATATAGTGTACGAGCGGTCCAATGATGGCGAATTCATTTCGCCCGTCAATCAGTCCACATTCATATAACTGATGAAGGGAACTTAAGTACGGTCCACAGTCAGAGATTCGGTTCAAAATCCTCAAGCGATCCAGTTGTGACAAAATTATTTAATTCATCGATCAGTGAAGACCAATATAAATTATGACATTACCATCTTGTGTAGCAACAAATGATGGATATCTTCAAGATCATTGAATAAACCATCACGCTCCGAACGTCCATTCCATCGGTATATTTTTATACGTCTGCAATCGTCACAATTGAGGTATTAGACAAGGGCTATCCGAGAATTTGATCATCTTCATTGATATAGCCATGAGATTCTACAATTGCTACTGTATGACACCCTTACATGGCGTTCATATTGGGGATTTGTTGTAATCAATCTGATGCGCGATGATCTATATTGGATGGTATCGCATGAAATACTTGGATGAGCGGTGAATGATTGTTCTGGCATAATTGATGGACGCAGCAATCTTTTGGATACCAGGATGCATGTAGCTGGAATTCTGTTTCATCAGTATTGGACATCCCTCATATAGCTCTGACTTGCCTAATGATGATCACTGAGAGCACATTCGGTCACAACGGGAAGTATTAAGGACTCAATGACACGGACTAGGAAAAATTGGAACCTTTGAGGAAGAAGAATTGATTAAGGTCAGTGTACCAAATTTTACCGCCTGCACTCAAATCTTCCACTTCTGTTCCGTTCAGTTCTGAAGAAACATGGAAGACGCCACTTGACGTCATTTAATAGTAAATTGTTCACCAAAAGTGGAAATGAGGTGTATAAATTTCGAAATTCAATCTTCTTCAACTGTGTACTCAACGTTTAGCTGTTTGGATTTCACCATAACGTTGTTATAATTTCATATTATTGAAGTCTGAATTGTTCACCAAGAAAGAATGATCGATTTAATTTTAACGTATTTGATTAATTAAACCTCTGAATGTTTCTGGGTAATTTTGTAACCACAAATTTAATTCAGGATGGAGTTTCTTTTGATATCAAAAAATCATTCTCCTCCAGTTCCCTTATACTGACTTTTGCGGTAGTCTTTAATGAATATTGAGGAATTGTTTTTCTATAAGTATTTCTTCTATCCATATGTTAAATAATCATAATTTCCAATTTTTGATCTGATGAAAAATATAAATTTATGCTACAATACTCAGGATGAATGAATGGATCCATAGAATTTGCATAACATGCATAAAGGAAAAAGACAGTAGAACAGGGATGGGCGAGAATGTACTCCGCCAAATACAAAGTGAAAAGTATAATTATACTCAATACTTCATTTGTTACAGAACATCAAATATAATTGCACTCTGGACTCTGACTCTTTGAGAGTATCAAATACAAGACCAATCGAGGCTTTCTTTACTTTTGAGTACAAAATAGAATTGTACTTCCACTATCTAGGAATTTGAAATACAAAATCCAATTGTGAGTTCCATTTCAAGGGAGAGGAGATAAAGATTACAATACGAACGCGTACTTGTGCTTTGAATGTGTGAGACAATTTGTATTTTATGTGGCAAAATACATGATCATGGAATAAACATTGTGTTAAAAATTATATCCTTTCATCGATCTATCAATATAATACGAGAGTCCATATTCAATTTTCAAGATGAATATCAATACGCTCACATGGTTATAAATTATAGCTTGAACTTGGCCACGAACATGAATATACAACATATAGGGGGATCCCTAAATTTGAATTATCAAATGTCTGAGAGTGCCATGAAACTGTGTGTGGAAAAAATTCCTATTGTATGGACTTAGCTCACAATTTCATGCAGTCATTATACTATTGCAAAGATATCTCATCCCCGTCTTATAGTCAAACGGAAAATAGGTACAAAATGAATTTGAAAGAATTCTTTACTCTGCTGTTGCAAGAAAACAGAGTATATTCGTATTTGTAATTCGATTATATACGAGTGGAAAATGAATTCGTAATATATGTAACATTCAACTGTCGAATACGAAATACATTCATAATTGTTACTCTGTAGATGTGTGAAATATCGAGTGAATTTGTATTCATTACTTTTCCATCAGAATATCACTGAGTGAATTTGTATTCCGTACCCTTTACTGTAATCGAGTCAAAAATTATTTGAGGCTGCTCATTCCTGCAGCAGAACAATCGGAAAAATCGAACGTCAATACCTTTAGGAAAGTTTTCCTAATTCTTGCAAAATCTTCTTATCCTTATTCCCATTTTTCCTTCGGAACATAGGAGGGAACATGAAAATTTTGCGAGTTCATGGAAATGAACAGGGAAAACTTTTCTATGGGTACGTTCCCAATATAACTAATATAAAAATGATATATGAATCATATATAATCAGTCATATTCAATTTAAAAGAAAAGTATTCAATGTGTTCATTACTTCTAGACTTTACTCACGTTATACCCTGAATTGAAATCGAAAATGTTATTTCTGGAAAATATAGTATTATTGAAGGTTTTAGAATATGAGACACACGTGAGACACAATAAACACCTATAGAGCAAAAATTTCCCCTTGTCTACAAGATCTCTACCGGATGTCTGAAAAATTTCTGATGCAAAAGTTTTCACTGTCTTTAAGATGTCTCCGTCTGAGGAATGTAAGATATCTTTGGATCTCTTTCACATGTCTCTCAGATTTTCTTGAACGAAGACGTCTCTTAGACAAAGAGAAATTTTTGCTGTATGGGAACAGCGAAGCAAGGTGCAAAAAAAACAAATACTGTGATACTGAATATTGTGATATGTTGTTGTAAAGTATTGTTGAATGATGATTGTTAATTTTCATTTTATTTTAGTGTTATCATTACTGTTGGGTGATGATACTTGTGATTCCCAATCGCTATGTTTGTGATTTGTGTTGATTCTATTGTTGTTCATGACAGATTATTGATATAAAAAATGTTAGTCAAGTAAGGGTGTATATTGAAAAATTGCAGCTTTCACATTTCGATTGTTATTCATGTTGACTCACTGTAATGAGAGCAAAAAATATATCCAATCAATATGACTGTACAAAAAGTTTGTTGTTTAGTACATCACTCATTCGAACACCGTTGAAATACAGATATGAAATTGTATCGAGTAATCACGAATTTCCGAACGATAAAATATCATTCAAACCCAGTCAACTCATAAAAGAATCGGGTTTGGATAGGTACAGATAGGTTTGAATGGTTTTTCCCGTGATTGTGTTTTTGCATCGGAATCAATGAGAATTGATCGGTCCGATGGGATTTCTGAACAAGAGAGTACTGGAAGATGCATTCAAATCCTCCAAATAATTTCCCGTAGGAAAATAGTCCCAGTCCATTTCCATAAACTTGAAACATTTCCATATTCGTTTTCATGTTTTGGGGAAAGAATGGAAAAGTTACTGAGGAGATATTGAGGAGATATAAACGAGGAAGACTTTTCAAGAGTTGAAGGAAAAAAAACAAATACCTGGAAAAAATGTTATGCAACATAAAAGATATCTCTCCGAATATTCCAATGAAATTCCTTGAAAGTGTTTTTCAGGTTCGATCAGGTAAGTCAATTCGTCAATTAATGTGTTCAGCATGTCATAAAACGCGATTAATGGAAAATCAATGAGTAGCATAGTATCCTCATGAAAATGAAATGGAACATTGATTGAAAATCGTCAAATTGAAAATTGAGATCAGCAGGTATTCAATTATCAAAATTTTCCAATCGCTTTACATTTATATGTCAAGGTTTTCCCTTCATATTTACTCTTCAAACAAACTCTTATGGCGATACGAAGGGGGACAATCCAATTGAGAGGTTATGAATTTTGCGAAACGATATTCATAAGTGGGCCATTAGATTTTATGGAATTGTGCTTGTAATTTACTGTGGATGCGTATGGGATATTCATAGTTAAATATATAAAAAATCATTGAGAAATCAGTGCTGATTTAATTTATAATTAAAAATGAGGAAAAAATATTGATAATGAATTTTCATGGTTGATAAAAAAATTCTCTCTCGCAGCTGGAATTGAACGTGCGTTCTTCCGATTACTGATCTAGTGACTTGTCATTGAGCCACAGACCGATTTTGTATTCGGAGAAGAAAAAGAGGTGTTTATATGTGTTGCGCGTATCACTTTTATCGCATCGCTATAATGAGTTCAACTTAGAAAATATAGAATTATTAGAAACATCATGTACAAAGATTTGAAATTTGCAAACAAGTTGCCTTACATCGTCAAAACTGCGCTTCTTTGAAAATTCTCAAATTTCAGAATAACTTTCATCAACAAGGCAAGCGACTTTTCAACGTGCGAGGAAAATTTTTTGCATTCCTCAGATCCTCCTACATGATTTTTCTAATCTTTCATTATCGACCTATTCTTTTATGCATCATCATTAGACATCAACCAGGACTTGCATCAATAGGATTTGAGAATTTCATAATGAAAGAACTTCTGCGTACAAGATATTGAATGTCCTGTAAGGAAATATAGAATGTAGAATGGAAAGGAAAGAATATCAATAAATTGTATAAAAAATTCTCGACAAGGAATTTTGGAGATGCAAAAGATGTTATTTCATTCGATTTTCAATGTTCACGGGTCTTTCTTTCGTCAAGCCCCGGCGTTGGAATGGGAAGCATAAACGCGTTGCTATGACGACGTATATATATGTCTTCGCCAGCGAAAAAGCATATTTTGTAGGAAATCGCTAGAATGAGAAGAGACAAAGAAAACATTCATACTTATTCTCTCTCCATTTGTCGAACGTCATTGACGCTCGCCGAGAGGACCCGAATAGCGCATATATATATCTCGCATACTATACGGTGGTGGGGATGACTCACGGACAAACGCGCTCGTATGCATCAGTGAGTGACGTAGACTTTGTGACGTATTAATAGTCACGTGACCAAGCTGCAATTTCCCAGCTCGGAGAATATCGCAACACTGCCATCCACATACTCAGTGATGCATCACAACATGGCTGCCACCACTCTAGTCAAGGCCCTTACAGCTCGGCCAATCCTGACCGTCGATCGTCCCAATCGATTTGAATGCTTTTCAAAACCTTCTCTTACATATTATTATACAGTATCAAAATGAAGTAAAACAACATACCAATATCGTTATCGCTTTCTGTGATATCTTATTCAAATAAATCATCTAATTCTAGATTCCATAATGGATTGTATCCATAGAACAAAATTCCACTTTCCAATGGCTGACTCTCTTCTATTTCTTCTTCTACTTCCTCAACTTGGTCTCTTCCTTTTGCTTCTTTTATTTCCTGCTCTAAGTTTATTGGTTCTTCTTGCTCTATATTTTGTAATTCCTTATTTAATTTGAATGGTCTCAGGTTTTCGCTGGGATGTATTCCTTCATAGGGCCGTTGAGATCCTTGCATTTCATGTATATCTGTTATTACATATCGATCATAATCTAATAGTTTTTTTACTTTGTAAGGACCTTTTCTTTTCGGTAACAATTCATGTTCAAAACCCGCGGTGGTTATTATATTGGGGATGGAAACTCAATCTCCTACTTCATATTGTGGGCCTGCTTTACGTTTATCATCGAAATTGTTTTCATTATCCCAATAAACATTTGATTCCTCAAGATATATTCATTGGGATATCCTTGAGACTGGTTTATATTATTCAATGTGTGTTCCCGTAGTGTTTCTGAATCATATTTCTCATTACCGATTTCCAAGATTTCTATTAATGGTTCGTCATTCATTCCGATTAATCTCTGTCCAAGTTGTAATTGGGCAGGTGCGCATTGTACCGTTTTATGGTACCCATTGTTAGGAGCTAAATGTATCTCCATAAATGTATGTCCCAATTATCGTTATCACCTAATTTGGCGATCATAGGTCTCAAAGTTCCATTCAATCTCTCGACTCGGCCATCTGCCCGTGGTGTATTTGTTGCCGTTCAAACATGTTGTATTCCGTAACTAGTGAACTTGTGAATGCGGCACCTCTATCCGAGATTATGATTTCGCTCAAGCCAAAGTGTTGTATATGTGTCTTCATTGCTCCTATTGCAGACTGAGTGGTAACTCTTTGTACTGGAGATAAACATGTATATTTTGTGAAACTATCTACTACCACCAAGATATGGACATTACCATTAACAGTCTTATTCATTGGACCCAAGAAGTCGATATGTAAGGGATCGTCCATAAATTACGTAACGCTATTGACTATATCTTTCTCCATCTCACTCGTCATGTCTGAAGTTGGTGCAACAAGGAACGATAGAAGGGAAAGCGTTACGTAATTTATGGACGGTCCCTAATTTGTAGTTTAGTTTTGCTATAATGTTCGGTGTTTGTGAGAACTCTGCTTTTTTCCCGTAGTTATTTGAATATATAAGGGATTCAGTAATCAGTTTTTTCCCCTCATTCAAGAGTTCTATACTATTGTACGGTCTTATTTCAGGTTGTACATAGGAGGCAGCTTCGTCCAAGGTTGGTGTTACTTCTACTGACATAACTATTTTCCTCTCTGCATTATTGGTTATCTCCGATGAGTTGTCCTTAGCTGGTGTACGTGTAGTTCTAGATGAACAGTTCCTGGCTAGGTGGCCAGGTTGTTGACACGCCCAACATGTAATTCGATTTGACTCCTTCGCTGAGTCCACTTTCCTTGATGCAGCATTAACTCCTTGTCTTGGTTCTTTCCTCTCATAGGTATTGTTTGTTTCATGCTCATTTAACGGCTCCCCATGAGATATCTCCACTCCGTAGTTCAACACGTCATGTACGCTAGCAGAATCTTTTCCTCTCAATAACACTTTGAACGTATGATGTGTTATTCCTTCCGTTAAATGATAAATTCGCTCGTGTTCTTGCAATTCACTCCTCTTCATAAGGAATACTTTATCCTGGAAATACTGCCTGAAAGTTTCGCCTTCGGACCACTCCATGTCTAGAGCATCTTGTAGGCACTTAGCCAACGGTGGCTTTTGACCAAAATATGAAATGAATTCTCGTTTAAATGCTTGGTATGACATTTTTTGAATCTCTGCGTAGTTCTGCATGAACCAGGTTTGAGCCGCGTCTTTCAGGTATTGAAATTCAAAGTGTAGGATATCGTCCTGACTTAACTGAGCACGTCGTGCTGCATCTTCTATGATTTGCAACCATATTTGTGGATCTTCTTGTTCTCTACCATGGAACGTTCGTAAGTGTTCAATAGAATATTCCTCAAAACGATCCGTCTTCGCTGGTGAAACAACTGATTGTTCTGGGTAGTTTGCTCTTCCCCGTAGCTGATTATTTTCTCTTTCTAATTCAATAATTCGTTGTTGCGAATTTTGTAGTGGGAGGAAAAAATTATCACTCGGGGGAAACGTACCATTTCCTAGATACTGATTGCTTCCCCTGAAGTTAGCATCTCCCTCAAGAGCCTGCCTATCTATCCCAGGTGGTTTAGGTGTACTGGAGTACATGTTTGGAGAATTCAACATTGCCCTACTCTGTTTTTTCTGGAGGATTTCCTTAGACGCGTTTTCCTCATCGTTTCCCTTCCCGAATTTTTCTTGATCTCCTTGTTTGGACATTTCAACTCCAATCGTCCATTCACTTGTACGGAAAAAAAATTTCCCTTTTTTTATTCGTGAGCCAAACTTATTCCGATCCCACTTCTGACGCTGTAAGGATAGCGTGAGCGGGAAGGGGATGGTAGGAATATGTATGACATATAATAAAAGCATCGTTGAATTTTTACACTTATAATCCTGATATCATATCATCTTCTGATGAAGACAAGTTCATATAATAGAAATGCGATACCCAATTAAAATTAAGTCGGAACGCGTTATCACAATCATTCGTTGAGGAATAATCCGCGTAACATGCTTTTTTGAACAGCACGTCTTTCTCTCACTCGCTTCAAGCTCAACTCTACTCTCTCCCATCCACATACTCAGTGATGCATCACAACATGGCTGCCACCACTCTAGTCAAGACCCTTACAAATGTATACTACAGAAACACATTTTCAACGATAATTATGCAATCATCGACGAATTTCTATCTGAAAAACATGTCACACACTGTGAAAAAACTTTTGGAATATTACCACGATGAGCGCAGAAACGGAAATCACCTATGCTCAGCGTGAGATATTCCCTGCATTCAGCGTAGGACTTTCACAGCGAAATTGTGATTTCACCACTCTTTGTGATTTCATCACGCTCAGCGTAGGTAACTTCATTACCTACGCTGAGCTTGACGTTTTTACAATTCCATGCAGAATTTCTACGCGAAGCATAGAATAAATACAATTTGGAGATGATACATACAAATTTTGTCCAAGTTTGACCAACATAGTACAATTTTACATCCTTGGAACTGTAATTTCACTGTGCTGAGCGTAGTAATATCACAAAAAATCTCCTCCGTAATAATACAATCAGAATTTGTAGAGGTTGATCTAGCGTTGCCAACCTTCGTATATTTTCTCCTCGCTGCTTCACAAGGCGACGCCATCAAGGATTTGGAGTCCATACATTTTTTACGAGTTCACCGAAAAATATTGGGAATACTATGTCTGAGTCTTTGCTTTTGTGGTCCTTCGTTTCCGAGTTGGGAAGTAAATTCTTGGGAATTTCGTGCACAAGAGTACAAAATGAAATTATTAACGAAGTTGATGATGTCAGGATCGGTGGCACTGTAGACGAGTGGTGAAGATAACGTATGTACTAATGGCCGAAACACACACACTACATACACGTCAATGTAAGGAATGGAAGGCTGCATGGTTTCCGCGCATGCGTTCTTATGTTTACGTGACTTTTTGTTCTATATTCTGATTTCCTTACAGCATATGTTGAATAATAATGGGAAAAATTCACCTTTTCATCCATTTCTTATTCAAATCAACTATTTATTATTGAATGTGTATGTGTTCCAATTCAAAAAAAAGGACATCATAACTTATCGAGAATACAATTTTTTATCGTGTATATTGATATTTGTATTGAAGATTTTCGAATGATTTCCATTATCGATAATCCATTTCGGAAATTTTTAATGGAAGAAAATCACGGGATCGTGATTTGTTCCCGATAAGGTATTCAGGGTTGCGACAAAATAGTCAGATCAAAATTCCCTGACTCTTCCCTGGCTTTTCCTGACTGAAAAATTTTCTTCCCGACTTTTTTTTCAAGCCATGAAAAACCATATATCAAGTCAATTATATGACTATACAAATGAATTATAGGACTTCAATCAAAAATACAGACTTCTGGTGTACCCAAAGGATTTATCGAACATTTAGGTGATTAAAAACTTATAATATACTGAATTAGATACTCTTTCCGAATGGAAAAACTTGTCCATCAAAATCCAATCATCAAAATTCTACTTTTGGCGTGAATGAGAATACGTCCTTTTTGCATGAAGACCGGTATACATGGATCCGAATATTTGGAAACAAACATAAGAACGAATAAATTTTACAGAAATTTTATGTTTTTAGAGTTGTTTAAAAATCATAAAATATGATAAAATTCGAATCAAATTGAAAATTCTTTATATTTGGTACATTGACTAACGAAAAATTATTCATTATTATAATTTTCCAAGTTGACTTGAAGCTTCTCTTCAAAATATGAAGGATACACATATAAATTAAAACAATTCCACAAATAATGAAGTGATGAAACATTATCATTCCAACAATAAATAATTAAAACCGACTCAAAGATTATGCACATTGGTGGACTAGCGAAAAATCATGTATGTTTATAATTCTTCAAGTTCACTTGAAACTTCTGTTGAAAATATTAAGAAATATTTTAGAACTGAAAAAAATAATCAAGCAACAGTTTTCACAGTTCCTTTGGTAATTCGTTCAATCTTTTATCTATAGCATCTGCTCCATGCTGTTTTTCCAAAAGAAGTTCCATTTTTTTTTCTTTCAAATCTTTAATTCCATCGACAACTAATTCCTGCTGTTTTCTTTTCATTTTCCTCCCTTGATTTTCTTCAAGTTTTTCTTGCCATGCTTGCTCACATTCAGCACGTGCATATCTCACTTTGGGAATCATTGCTTTGTCGATGACAATATTTTCAATCCACCCCTTCTTTGAACCTCATCATATACCTGCCTTTGAGCCACTAAGGAAGTACTCAACTGGTTTTCTAGTGATATCTCCTCATTGATAGGAAATCCTCTTTCAACAAAAGCATTCCCGTGGCTCAAAGTGAGAATCAGTCGAATAAAGTCAGTGAGAAGAGGCGAACATTGATTGATTGACAAAATCTCCCTCCAGTGATGATCAAGTCACGTACGGTTCCTGTCATATCCTCTCATCACTTCCAGTACACCTTGTTTTGCAATAAGATTCTCAGATTATTTCAAATACAGTCACATTGATGTTCAGAAAACCATTCATTATTTTGTAGTACAGTAAGGGTACTACGTAGTCGAGCCAAACTTACTCCTTTTGTTTTAAAGATCAACTCTGGATCACAAAAAGTCATCGCTTCACGTGACTTATAACTTAGTGTAGATTCATCTAGAAGTTTTTGACATGCAGTTTTCAACATAAGGACGCATTCCTCTCCAAATTTTGAAAATTCAAGATCTTTGATTTTAATTTTCCGTAATTCGGCAGTAACTGAGAAACTCAATTTTACAAGCTTGAGTGGTATGAAATTCTGTTTATCGTCCAAGTCAATCTTATGAATATCTGAATAATTGGAAATAACTTCTTCTTTCACAAAAATTCTCATCATTTCTATAATTATCGCAGTAAGATCAGTATACAGGAAGGGCGCTATAGGATTGTTCGTTTGATAATTACACCAAAAAGGCTCTACACGGTGAAAATCCTACAATACTGAGTACTGTAGACGACACGACTGGCTCGTGTTATGGGAAAAAATCATTTCAACACTGCGGGTTACTGTAGTAACACGAATCAGTCGTGTCCCCGCAGTAGAGAATAGTGTAGAAACACGACTCTCTACTGCGGAAACACGACTGGTTCGTGTTACTACATTGACCAGCAGTGTTGAAATAATTTTTTTCCATAACACGAGCCAGTCGCGTCATCTACAGTACTCAGTGTTGTAGGATTTTCTCCGTGTAGTGGATTAGCAACATAGGCAAAATATGCTAACCTTGGATCCAACATCTTTTCTTTCACAGCTTAAGCAACCACTTGAAAACTGGGAGACTTCATTTTCAATTCATTTTTTCCTTTTTCAACAATATCTACAAATTTAACGACGTCTGGGAGCATTTGAAGTGCTTTTTCCGCAACTTTGGCATTATTAAGCCATCTAACAGCACAGAATTTTCCGGAAATGTTTCCAAACCTGTCAACAAAGTGAAGTTACTTCTACGAGCAGGCACGTTTTTGAAAATATTGTAAACACCTCTCAGCAAACCAACAATATCCCACTTCTTTGCCTTTGCTCCCTCTTTGAATGCATTACGGGTCACATGAAGCCCACATGAACCCATCAAGAGTAACACCAGCTCCCCTTCCTCCTTATTGTCTTCCAAGTCCATTTGTAAATCTTTCAAAAATTTGAAATTCACATTAGGTCCGTCCATTGAGATCATTAAAAGCTTCTTCAACAGATCTTTATCTATCTTACTCTTGAGTCCATTCAGAAGATCAGAAGCTGTGGTGCCTCAAAGAAATGCAGAGTCATAATAATGAGTGGATACCTCATCTGATTTCGGGAGCCAAAAACGAACACAAATATACATTTGTTGTTGCTGAGCACTTTTATTCATACTCTCGTCAAACATTATAACGAAAGATTTGCTATTTTTCAATTCGAGAATCAATTTATCATGGAAATAGGGAGCGAGACCATAAGTCAGAGTATATGCAATTCTGTCACGACCTAATTGCATTTTAGCTGCAATTTGACTGTCAGGGAACATACGGGGAAACAACTGCACCGCTTTACCTCCTGACGACATAGATGTATGGTTCACACAGCATTGAAGGCACCATATAATTTCAGCCGTGGTCACATCATCCTTTACTAGATATTTCTGAAGGTTACTCATTCTTGAATCGTGATTTACAACGGAATTAGACGGAGGAGGTTTCGTAATACTAGAAGTAGTGATGGTCGCTGGTTGATCCAGCAGTGATGGATCATCAGGATCATTTTCCTGATTTCCCTCATACTGATTCGAAGAACTAGATGGCGCAGGAACATTCGGACCAGCTGGTGCAACGGGAGCGTACACTCGTATGTCCAAGGCTTGTTGTTTGGCACGAATCCCCTTCTGATATTTGGATCCATCGATATGACTATCAAGAGCTCGTTATTACATATTGATGAGTTGGAAAGTTTTGTGACATAAATTACAATATGCAGATGTAATGCCACGTTTCTCCGTAACCACTTTTTCATGAGGGTTTGTTGCTGAAATATACGGGGCATTCTTTGTGGAACCAGCCACCCATGCCCCCCAAGTTGACTAAAAAATATGTATGGGGAGTCAAATTGAAGCTTAAAGTGTCGACTTTCGAATGCTGAGTGGCAGAATCGGAAATTCAAAATGGCCGCGGCATGACAACGGAGAATGTCAAGGATAGCCCAGGAAAAAAACTGGAAAAGGCAATCGGATCTCAGGGAAATTATTAAATCGAGTTTTGAGACATTTCTAATGGGTTTTCCGGGTCGCTGAACACGAATCTGAACTCGGATTTCCGAAATTCCGGACCGATTGATCCGAAATAGTGAGCGGAAAAATAAAACATGAGGGATCCGGATGGCATTCGGTACCCAAAAGGTTTGCGGTCTGCTGAACACGAATCTGAATCCAGATTTCCGAAATTCCGAGGTCGATCGACTCGGAATACTGGGCAAAGGAGCCGAAGGTCATGGATCCGGAGGGGTATCGGTATCCAGGGGTTTTGCGGTCCGCTAAGCACGAATCTGAATTCAGATCCCCAAAATCCCAGAGCCGATCGATCCAAAATGACTTGCATTCCAACACACTCACCCCACTCGCATACTCCATCACCAAATATAAGATTTCTCCTTCCCAAAATTGTCTTATTCCCTATACACCAACTGAATCCCCTCATCATCAGTCGAACATAGTTTATTCAATAAAACTTTAGGGCTGATTGGAATGAAACAATGGTTTCGCATAATCTCTGGCACCCCAAGAGCGGCATCAAACCTCTTTTTGAGATTCTCCTTCACCTGATCATGCTCGTTTGCACTATGAAATGATATTCCCATCGTATGGAAGTGGTTCTTCCCCCAATTAAAAAGTCTCTGCGGGGACGGAAGGGCATCCTTTGGCTTCATCAGAAGACTGCCACGTGCAGCTTCCCCCTTGAATAGGGCATCAACACCATCGGAAGCACCTTCGCCATGAGCGGTTGCATGGAAATGCCACTCGGCTTTGATTCGGAAATCTTCTTCATGGTGCATGTGATTCATCATTTGAAACCTATTTCTCAAGTGCTGCTTTGCACCATTGCTGAAGTAAATAATTTTTTTCACGGGAAGGGTTCTCTCAACCCGTTAGGGACCAAACGTCCGTTTTTTCAACACCTTTCCCAACGACATTTCACGCTCTCGAATCGATTGTCAAAAAATTTGCGGATAATTCTTTTCAATGTAAAATTATCTGAACTTTCAGAATATGGAAGCAGATTCTCGAGAAAATGCGAACTGGGAATGATATAATCGTTAAAATAGAAAGAACACGAATTTTCGATTGCAAAAAATTATTATCCGTTTATTTTCGTCTTGAATTAGGGGAGACATACATGTAGGGGATGAAATCTCTGCATCCACGGACCCTCAGCTTTGAAGTATGTGAGATGGTTCCTTGAAATTCAAGATGGCGACACTCAATATGGCGGCTAGAAACCAAAATATTTTCGCTTCTTCTTATTTTCCGTATTTGAGCAATATTTCTGAATGAATTCGATCTACACACACGTATTATTAGGTTTTCGGGGTCGCTGATCACGAACTCCGGGTCATATTCGCCAAATTCAATATGAGGGATCCAAAATGGCGGCCTACAATTGTTGAAACTGTACGATTCTCATGAGGATCTCCAATCTTCAGCAGTCTCACCCTTCCCTTTTAGATTCTTATCTTCATATGTTATTCTTGAGCACTCTGAAGGAGACCCGTGTTCTCTCTTAGGATGTGATCAAAGCCGTCAATTGTTTCAGAGTCGCAATTTTTCGTTTTCCACATCGGAGTTCAGTTTTATTTTCCTTCCTCTGCACTATTCCCGCATGAAGCTCAGTCGCATTGGACAGTAGACTTATGAATGAAATCGAGAATGAGATCAATCAGGAATCCTTCCTGTGTTAGTGAGAAACAAATCCGAAATGCTGGGTCCTTCGGCTGCGAAATATCTAAGACGCTCAAGGTGTATAGGAATTCATGAAGACAATGATGATGTTGAAGAAGGTATGAATTCTGAAACAAAAAGTTCCGATCAATCAATATCGGGAGAATCTGATTTTGGAAATGATGATAATGACTTTCTCATTCACGAGGCAGACATAATCCCAAAAATCCCGTATGAGAAAGTCCGTGATAGTTACATGGACAGTCAAACAAAACTCGAACCGAATCACATTCATGAATGGATGGATGGTGAGAAGAAATCGATTGGCATCACTGAGAATGAATTTCTGATGTCTGAATCAACGAGAAAGAAAATTCAGGACGCATCTTTCACGGAAGTTCTTGAATATTTCTTTTCCGATGATTTGAAGAATCACATTATCGATTGTACTGCCAATAACGGTCACGAGCTCTCTCCTCATGATTTTAATATATTCGTAGGAATTACGATAATGTCTATTTCCAACTCGAGAAAATCTCAAAAAGACTATTGGTCTACCCATCCCCTATTAGCTCGCAATCCCATCGCCACCGTCATGAGTCGTGAAAGTTTCATGAGGATCAAATCAAAAATGAAATTCCCACGACCCAGCGATGAAAACCTTGATGACCGAGCATGGCGGGTACGTGATCTTCTCGAGATTTTCGGGAGAAATATAAAACAATTCGGTTTTTTCTCGATTGCCCTATCAATTGATGAGTCGATGATCCAGTTTTACGGAAGAAACTCTTCGAAGTAATATATGAAGGATAAACCAGTGCAATTCGGCATGAAAAAGTGGTCCACATGTAATCCCGAAGGACATTCATTCGACTGCGACATTTACTGTGGCAAAGGGACCAATCCTAATTCCGGACAAAAAGACACAGCACTAGGAAAATGTGCTTTGGGTAGTTGGGTAGTCTTGAAAATGATCCAAGGGCTTCTCTCTACGAATGTGGTGAAGAAGATAGTTGGCTATCATTTATACTTTGATAACTTCTTCTGCAATCCCGATTTATTGGTCCACCCGAAGGATATTGTTTCACGAGCTACAGACACGGTGAGAGCGAATAGAGTCATTGATGTCAGCAATGACATGGATAAAGAAGCTCCACGTGGTTCTCCCATCGTGAAGCATGAGGGAAATAGTGGTATGAATTATATCAACATCATGGATTCAAAACCAATCTCATTACTTCCGACAGCAGCAGGAGTAACACCCTCATCTTCGACGAAACACTGTTCCAAAGGACATGCTGGAGAGATGAAATTACCTTTCCCGAGAGCTTTTGCTACTTACAACAAGCACATGGGTGGAGTTGACCAGCATGATCCTCATTGCAGTAACTTGATGCCTTCTATCAGATCCAAAAAATGGACTTGGGTTATTTTTTTGAGAATATTCCAAGCTTCCGTCACGAATGCAACAGTACTGGAAAATTTGGTACGTGATAAAACGAGTAACATTGGAACGAAAGACATGGCATTAGCTATCGCTCGGAAGTATCTTGTGACAGCTCCAGCACGAGGATCAGTGGCACATAAGACTGTAGTTGCAGAGAAGAAAATAAACTGCACCAACTTTTTGGAATGCTCAACGGGAACGCAGGAAATGTGCGCAGTCTGTAATTCTTACATGCGCTCCGCATGTTTCAAAACATCACCCGCGTAATCGTTTCACCGAATTTGGTGCTCTTCCCTACTGTATCGACACAAATTAGTGATAAGTCCTGAAAAAGAGTTCTGGAATTTGATGAGGAATTGGACCAACAACATCAGAGGAAAAATGGAAGATACCAAAAGAAACAGAAAAAATTGGAAGAGAAACAGCAAAACATGAATAAAATAAGGAAAAATTGAAGAAAAAGACTCTTGTGAAGGTTTATCTCCACGTGGTGAGAGTTGAGCAACTGCGAAGGAAACACATCGACGGCAGAAAACAGTTGAGAAAAGAGACAATTCAAGTACTCTTCCGAAGCCATATTGGCTCCCCTATATTGTATTCAGCAGATCTGACACTGAATTCGTATTCAGCGATCCGGAGAATACTCAGATCCATCTATGTGAGCGAGAAAATATGGATAAATTGACAAAAAACTGGAGGAACGAAACCTGAGACTCCTTGCTGCCATATTCGAACTGCCATTCTGAATTCATAGAATCTGACCCCTGATTAGTCATCAGGGATCTCGAAAACCCCTGTGTACTGATTCTCATGAGAATCGTACAGTTTCAACAATTGTAGGCCGCCATTTAGGATCCCCCATATTGAATTTGGCAAATATGACCCGGAGTTCGTGATCAGCGACCCCGAAAACCTAATAATACGTGTATGTAGATCGAATTAATTCAGGAATATTGCTCAAATACGAAAAATAAGAGGAAGCGAAAATATTTTGGTTTCTAGCCACCATATTGAGTGTCGCCATCTTGAATCTTGAGAAACCATCTCACATACTTCAAAGCTTAGGGTCCATGGACGCAGGAATTTCATCCCCTAGATGTATGTCTCCCCTAATTCGAGACAAAAATAAACGGATGATAATCTTTTGCAATCGAAAATTCGTGTTTTTTCTAATTTTTCCTATCTCTTGCACTTCATAAACAGCAGCTGTGTCATGTTGGGTACTATCTGATAAGAATACGATACTTTCGTGCTTGATTTCTGGAAGCTCTTTATAGTAACATGCAACAGGGAATATGGTGCATTGGTCATTATTAAAATGAAACGCTTGAGATGCATCTTGTACAACATACTTGTAATTTCCCGAGGAATCGAGAACGACCAGTACTTCACTTTCTACTGAATTGTCTTCCTTGGTTTCAAAAAACTGCGATTGTTGTTTTGGGATGAACGGATGGAATTTGAAAATCATCAACCGATAGCATAATTGGTCCACAAATTCTGTTCTTGAAGCAATTTTAGTTTGTAATGTCGATCCGTAGGTTGCAGTCCATGAACTGAAGGCGACACAATCAATTTCTCTATCCTCCAGCAATCGCCGTAAACGCTGTGAAAGACTAGCGATATTCGGGCATTTTTCACATTCACCCATGTGGCACATGGTCCCAGGATCTTGACACGTCAAAGCCTGTGAGCAGCCCTTATAATCGCGTATTGGATTCTCTGATTCTGCAATCAATTGGCCTATGTCGATAGCATCCAACATCAGTTCGCAATTTTGGTATATCGTACGAACACATACAGAATGGGTTCCACTGCCACCCGCCAGAATGCAATTTCTGGGACGCAGTTGCGCGAATTTGCTGGAACTAACTGAAAGCTCTGGGTACCGTTCTTTATATGTGATATAGAGGCCCCTCAAATCCGGAAGGAGCCGTCTTTTCCGTATCACACCGCGACCGGCATCAGTTTTGATGGAAATTACATCTTTCTGGCCGGGCATGATTCGACTATCACTATCATCGGTGTGAAAGTTCTTGACTTTATCAACAATAGTCTCCGGTAGCGGTTTACCTGTTTTTTTCCTGGTTCCTGCCAGACTTCCACCCTGTGCTCAGATCCTTAGACCTCTGTGCTAACCATCTGCAGGAGCCAAATTCTTCTGCAATTTTCCTTACAGACCATACTGCTGGAGGAACTGTGAGAATGCTCAATCGTTTCGGATCATTATGATCTCGACTTGAAAAAGTACATTTGAGTCCATCCAACATTGCTTCCAATTCGATTCCTCTCTGAGATCGGACGTCCAAAGAGTCTGCAGCTGATGACGATTTACAATCACCCACAACCATTGCAGTTTCGTTGTCAGAAATGTTAACATCATCGATTTCCCCCAAAGTATTCTCCAAGTCATGATAGAATGATAATGGAAGGTCTATGCGTCGAGTCTTACAATGGATATCTTGGCGCCTGCATCCCCAACAAATTCTTGCATATCCGGGTAGATGGGGCAAATTCTGTTTTAGCCCCTTAGATAACAATCTCAAATCCTTCCCCTTGTGATCAGGAAGTCCATAAGGATTGCAACAACGATCTCCACGATAATGCATCCTCGAATCATTGAGCGCATGTCCCGGATCAGGCCTCCAGCCATCGTGGGGGCACAATACACGAAAATGATCTTGAGAAGAACTGGGTGAGTATCTTCGAGGAGAAAAACGATGAGGGGAGCCACCAAGGAGATGAGTCCTAAAAAGGACTGATCAATCGCCTTCGGAGAGAAATTCGAAGAAGACAGCGATCGAGAGGAGTAGTCTTGAAAAAGACTGATCAAATGTCTTCGGAAAAGAAATCCAAGAAAAGCGCGATGGAGAGCAGTAGTCTTGAGAAAGACTGATCAAATGTCTTCGGAAAAAATCCGAGAATAGCGCGATCGAGAAGAGTAGTCTTGAAAAAGACTGATTGATTGTGATCGGTAAGGAAATCGCAGAGAGAAGCAATCCAGAACAGCAGCCTTGAAACAGACTGATCAATTGTCTTCGGAAAAAAAATTTGGGAGAAGAGCGATCGAGAAGAGTACCGTTGGAAAAGATTGATCAATTGATCACTCCTGTTCATGACTACTCTCCTCGATCGCTCTTTTCTTGAATTTTTTTCTCCGAAGACATTTAATCAGTCTTTTCCAAGACTACTCCTCTCGATCGCTCATCTCTTCGAATTTCTTTCCGAAGACGATTGATCAGTCCTTTTTAGGACTTATCCCCTCGATCGCTCCTCTCATCGTTTTTCTCCTCGAAGACACTTACCCAGTCCTTCTCAAGATCATTTTCGTGAGCTGTGCTCCCACGATGGCTGAAGGGCCTGATCCGGAACATCCGCTCAATGATTCGAGGATGCATGATCGTGGAGATCGTTGTTGCAATCCTTATGGACTTCCTGGTCACAAGGAGAAGGATTTGAGATTGTTATCTGAGGGACTCAAACGAAATTTCCCCCATCTACCCGAATATGCGAGAATTTGTTGGGGATGCAGGCGCCAAGATATTCATTGTGAGATTCGACGCATAGATCTGCCATCATCATTCTGTCATAACTTGGAGAATACTTTGGGTGAAATCGATGATGTTAACAGTTCTGACAACGGAACTGCGATGGTTGTGGGTGATTGTGAATCGTCATCAACTGCAGACACTTTGGATGTCCGATCTCAGAGAGGAATCAAATCAGAAGCAATGTTGGATGGACTGAAATGTACTTTTTCAAGTTGAGGTCATAATGATCCAAAACGATTGAGCATTCTCACAGTTGCTCTAGAAGTATGGCCTGTGAGAAAAATTGCAGAAGAATTCGGCTGCTCCAGATGGTCAGCACAGAGGTCTAAGGATCTGAAGGCACAGGGTGAGAGTCTGGCAGGAACCAGGAAAAAAACAGGTAAACCGCTACCGGAGACTATTTTTGATGGAGTCAAGAACTTTTACACCGATGGTAGTGATAGTCGAATCATGCCCGGCCAGAAAGATGTCATTTCCATCAAAACCGTTCGCAGGTCGCGATGTGATACGGAATAGACTGCTCCTTTCGGATTTGAGGGGCCTCTATATCACATATAAAGAACGGTACCCAGAGCTTTCAGTTAGTTCCAGCAAATTCGCGCAACTGCGTCCCAACAATTTCATTCTGGCAGGTGGCAGTGGAATCCATTCTGTATGTGTTCGCACGATACACCAAAATTGCAAACTGATGTTGGATGCTATCGACATAGGCCAATTGATTGCAGAATCAGAGAATCCAATACGCGATTATAAGGGCTGCTCACAGGCTTTGACGTGTCAAGATCCTGGGACCATGTGCCACATGGGTGAATGTGAAAAATGCCCGAATATCGCTAGTCTTTCAAAGCGTTCACGCTGATTGCTGGAGGATAGAGAAATTGATTGCGTCGCATTCAGTTCATGGACTGCAACCTACGGATCGACATTACAAACTAAAATTGCTTCAAGAACAGAATTTGTGGACCAATTATGCTATCGGTTGATGATTTTCAAATTCCATTCGTTTATCGCAAACCAAGAATCGCAGTTTTTCAAAACCAAGAAGGACAATTCAGAAGAGGGTGAAGTACTGGTCATTCTCGATTTCTCGGGAAATTACAAGTATGTTGTACAAGATGCATCTCAAGCGTTTCATTTTAATAATGACCAATGCACCGTATTCCCTGTTGCATGTTACTATGAAGAGCTTCCAGAAATCAAGCACAAAAGTATCGTATTCTCATCGGATAGTTCCCAACATGACACAGCTGCTGTTCATACAGTGCAAAAGATGCTGGTGGAAGAAATTAAGAGACCTCTTTCCATGAAAAGAATGATTCACTTCAGCGATGGTGCAGAGCAGCACTTGAAAAATAGGTTTCAGATGATGAATCTCATGCACGATGAGAAAGATTTCGGAATCAAAGCCGAATGGCATTTCCATGCAACCGTCCATGGCAAAGGTGCTTCCGATGGTGTTGGTGCCCTATTCAAGAGGGTGGCTGCACGTGCCAGTCTTCTGATGAAGCCAAAGGATGCCATTTTGTTTCCGCAGAGACTTTCCAATTAGGGCAAGAACCACTTCCATACGATGGGAATATCATTCCATAGTGCAAACGAGCATGATCAGGTGAAGGAGAATCTCAAAAAGAGGTTTGATACCCCTCTTAGGGTGCCAGAGATTATGCGAAACCATTGTTCCGTTCCAATCAGCCCTCAAGTCTTATTAAATAAACTATGTTCGACCGATGATGAGGGGATTCAGCTGCTGTATAGGGAATAAGACAATTTTGGGAAAAAGACATCTTATATGTGGTGATGGAGGATGCGAGTGGGGTGAGTATGTTGGTATGCAAGTCATTTTGGATCGATCGGCTCCGGAATTTCGGGGATCTGAATTCAGATTCGTGCTCAGCGGACCGCAAAACCCCTGGATACCGATTCCCCTCCGGATCCATGACCTTTGGCTCCTTTGCCCAGTATTCCGGATCGATCGACTCCGGAATTCCGGAAATCTGAGTTCAGGTTCGTGTTCAGCGCACCACGAAACCTTTGGATACCGAATCTCGTTCGGATCCCCCATGTTCTATTCTTTCGCACGCCATATCGGATCGATCGGCTCCAGAATTTCGGAAATCTTAACTAAGATTCTCGGGTACCGCATGCCATCTGGACCCCTCATGTTTCATTCTTCCGCTCGCTATTTCGGATCGATCGGTCATTTCGGAAGTCCGAGTTCAGATTCGTGTTGAGCGACCCGAAAAACCCATTAGAAATATCCCAAAACTCGATTGAATAATTTCCCTGAGATCCGATTGCCTTTTTTATTTTCTTTCTGGGCTATCCTTTGACATTTTCCGTTGTCATGCCACGACCATTTTGAATTTCCAATTTTGCCACTCAGTATTCGGAAGTAGACACTTCAAGCTTCAATTTGATCCCCCATACGTATCTTTCAGTCAACCTCAATTTTGGGGGACATGGGTGACTGGTTTCACAAAGAATGCCCCATTACGTTTATATTCTGCATCAAGAAGCCACTCATCTTGGAAATACGTTTTTTTGCGAGGCATAAGTTACGTTCCTGTTTTCAATATTGGTCACTGAGGACAAATGATGGAACATCGAATTAAAGAGTTCATAGTTCATCGCGGTTTATGTTCAAGGAAAAAATTGCATGCGGAAAGTTTGAGAAGAATTTATCATAAATATAAACATTTTCGAACATATGACTTATTGAAACTTGTATTGAAGATAACTCATAATTGAATCTCATTTATTCACTCAATCACCAATCAGATTCAAAACGCAGTTTTGACTGCATCGAAGAACAATTCAAACTATCTCTGCACTATAGACGTGTGTAAACCTTGAATTTTCCAGTCGAATTTGACCCGAACCCAATTTTGAAAAGTTGAACCGAACTCAAACCGAACTTGGAAAATGTATGGGGGGTTCGGCTCAACTCTCCGAAGTTGGATTCGAGTTGAGTTCGACTGAACTTGTCTAAAAGATATCTCAAGACATGGTGTGCTTTTTGGGCTGAGTGGGTCCCACACTGACAAGCATGGATTGTGCAAATTGTATCATACAAATCCCCTCCTAACCATCAATATCCTTCTTATCAATCAGTAATAAACCAGATGTTGATGCTCAATAAAATATCTTGAAAGTTATTAGTAACCATTATCTTAATTGTAAGGGTATAATCTAGATGCTTGTCCTCACGCTGAATAAAAAAATCTACCACTGGTATAATATTTCTTACACTTATGATGATCTGTTGTTCCCCGTGTACTTTTTCAATTTCTTCATGAAATTAAACTTCTGCGAATACAATATAGATACTCAACCTTCATGTTATTGTATTAGCGATATAGTAAATCATCACTACTGATATTTATACTCCCCAAAACGGGATTTATAAATCAATTTGTGTTATTATATATACGTCTATACACCCGTGCTTGCCGAACTCTGTAATAACACTATGGAAGTGCACGACGTGCACGTCTTCACTAACATTTGTGTCCACTGCCCTCTCTTTGCCAATCCAAGCAGTATAGATATGTCTGGACACAAATCCTAGCTGATAGAGAGCAGGGGCCTTAATCTACCTAGAGACCCCCTGAAGAGAGATACGCCAAAGAGCAAGCGATTTTTGATTGGTTGACGTGATATGAGTTACTAGCCAACCACCAAGCATATCAGAGGTTCCTGAAATTCATTCGCGTTTATTTCTATTCGGGATTATTCCATTCGGGATTGAATGTGTTCGGTACTGCTGTACCCTACCGGTCTTTGTGATTCGAACAACATGGCGACAAGGAGAGTAGAACGCGAGGGATCTGCGCAGATATCATCCTTATCTTTTTTGACAACTTGTCCCTCTCACTTCTCTTTCATACTTGCACAAGCAGACCAAAGATATCTGGTCTCCTCTTTCCCCCATTCATTTCCACCATGACAGTCGACTTATTTCGTTCCACCTCCGCTCCTCTAGTTTGGTCTGCTGGTTTTTAGTTTTCTTGGACTGTATATGAGAGTCCGTAATGTCCATATGCAAAATTATGTCCATACGATTCATCATTTTGCGGAATTCAGGGTCGTTTGATCGTTATGAACAATTTTATTGTTTATCGCAATTCTATGACTGATATGTCGAGTTTAGAGAAGAATGTTTCAACAAAAAAATTTTGTGTTACCGTGAGGAAGAAACTTTGACAATTTTTTTGATATTGTCATAATTTATTCGCATAAATAAAAATGATAAGCAAATAATGAACATATGTCATCAAAATATGCTATTCATACGTTTTAGTGTTTCTTTATATTCATTTGGGTCGGAGAATCCGAATATCGATTTTTTGCGGAAGTCGGGATTGTCTGTGTTATGGACAATTGAATGATTCATAACAATCGAATGACTCCGAATCCCGCCGGAATAACTGATTCATTGGATTCATCGGACCAAAACGCATGAAGAAACATTCAAGTGAATGAATAGCATATTTTCATGACTTATTTTCATAATTTGTTGAAAATTTTCATTGATCGGAATAAACAATGACAATATCGACACTGTGAAGGATTGCTCCCTAAATTCCATAGAAGCATGTAAAGCAATCAACATATACATTTTGTATTGGATTTTCAGAACTTCTTTGGATTTTCATATGAAAATTTATGATATACTATACAGAATTATGATTTTTCATGCATTTCTATATGAATTTTCACACATTTCGCATCAAATTTCATGAATTCATGATTGAACTTGATTTCAATTACAAGTTTCAGAATTTTCATATACATCTGATATCGGAAATTTCAGGATATTTCTTACAGTGATAGGAATTCTCAAAGTTTCCTCCTCACAAGAACAAAACTGTTTTTGTTGAGATAATTCTCCCCTAAACTCAATACCTCAGTCATAAAATCGTTATGACCGTATGACTCAATATGTAAGGCCCGGATCAAAATTTAGTAGAGGAGAAAACGTTTCAGTTTTCCCTCAGGAATCCACCCTCTCAAGGGCATTTCGACATTCCAAATTATCCTGTGGACAGGTTCCATATAGAGAGTTCTGACACAGTAGTAAACGTAATTTTGATGGTTAATAAAATATCTCGGGAGTTATTAGTGACTAGTATCTATTAATTGGTTGGGGAAGTGCTTGGCGCAGGAATTCAATGATTCAGTAGGCGAATGTTCGATCCAATTTCTATCCACGCAAGTTTGTCGAACGAATTTATTTTACTTCCTTCGGAAAGCCGATCGACGTTTCGGATCGATACGATCCTTTTTCGAAATACAAAATTTAATATAATCGTAGAGGAGAGAGAACGTTGTTGAATGAAGTATCATCCGGACCTATCGACTCGGATGTGGGTAGTTTTGATTAATTGGTTGGGAAAGTGCTCGGTGCAGGAATTCAATGATTCAGTAGGCGAATGTTCGATGCAATTTCTATCCAAGCAAGTTTGTCGAACGGACTTATTTTACTTCCTTCGAAAAGCCGATCGACGTTTCGGATCGATAGGATCCTTTTTCGAGATACAAAATTTGATTTAATCTGTAATGAATAAATTACGATACAATGTACGGCACTTCTTTCTACAAAAGATGTGAAGAGTTTTTCAATTTTCCGTTGTTACGGTGTCCGTGGGTACTGTTTTCCATAATAAAATTCCATTATCAATTATTGACTATACTATTCGCTCACCCTTTCGGACCTTGCTCACCCTTTCGGACCTCACTCACCAGTCTCTCGTGAAAACAATCGGATCCCTCGTTTGCGACACCCCTCTCGCTCACTCACCGACGCTTTCCTTCGCTCGTCACCCGCTTGTTCGCTCGCTTGGGGTTTCTTCTTCGTTCCTCTTCTTTTCCCATGAATTTGAAAGAATTTTTCCATTATATTCTGGTTTTTGATTGTCATATCACGAATGAACACTTTTTGAATACTTTTTGAACTCTTCCAAACCATATTTATAACTTGACACCAATCGACTCAATGGCCATTAAAACACCGTTTCGAATAAAAAATTCCAACTTATCTTTTTCCTGACTATATCTTGCCTTTTTCATGACTGTCACCAATTTTCCGACGTTTTCTCCACTTTTTCGCACTTTCCCCTCGAATACCTACTCAAATCCACCGTTTTTAAGAATTTTTTGGAAAATAATTTTTCTGTTCGAAATCACGTATTCCAAACAAGATACGTCGATCCTAATCGGAAATTCAATTTTCCTCATCAAAATTCCTCTTTTTCGGCTTTTCGAAGGAAGTAGAATAAATTCGTTCGACAAACTTGCTTGGATAGAAATTGGATCGAACATTCGCCTACTGAATCATTGAATTCTTGCGCCAAGCACTTCCCCAACAAATTAATGAAAACTACCCACATCCGAGTCGATGGGTCCGGATGATACTCCATTCAACAACATTCAGTATAGTCAGTATAGTTTATTACTTCAGTATACTTCAGTATAGTTGTGACAACGTGAAATGTTTCGCTCTCTACAAAATTTTGTGATTTAATGATTTATCGTTCACACTTAATTCTTATTTTTTGTTATATTGTTGATTGTTCTATTAGTGAGCTTATTGTGTGAATTTTTCCGAACGACTGGGTTTTTGCACGTGATTTTTAGTGAAACTATTCCTAATACATTGGTTTATTCATTCGTCGTTACATATTGTTTCCACGAGGTCTATCCTATTTGTTGATGCTTATACACATCTCGTGTACTCACGTATGATAAGACACTCTCCGTGTGTGCGCGTGTGTTTACCTCGGTACAGTGGATCTCATACTTGCCGTTTATTGGAATTCAAAAATTTTTGTATCATCATATAAATCATATAAACTTCAAAATGCCTGAAAAAGTGTGTAAAGGATGTTCCAGAGTTGTGGATAAACCGGTATCTTGTGCTTCATGCAGTGTTATATCTCATCCTGGTTCGTCGTGTTTAGCGAGAAGTCACCATCCATGGCATAATGGAGTACTGATTGACTGCAAGGGGCCCCTTCCGTCTTCTGATACTTCTGTTGATCTTGCGGAAAAATTTGATGGCGTGCTGGATCAGTCAGGTTCTTTATCGTAAATGCAGAGCATCGTTGATTCTGCTTGTTCGAAACTCAGCAACTAGCTCAACGCGTTTGGGATCAAATTAAATTCTTTATCCAAGACTGTGGCGGAATTATCCACGAGATTATCCACCTTGGAATCGTCTGCCCCTCCTTCTCCACAAGGTTTCTACAATGAGGAAGATTTGATAGATGAGCTGAATGAACGACATCGAAGAGCATGTAACATTCTACTCTTCAACGTTGAAGAATCTCCGAGGGATGGGTCTCCTGATCATGTTATAGTTACTGATCTTCCTCAAAAAATCAGACCTGATACTTACGACAATGTGCAAATTCGTCGTATCGGTAAAAAGAAGGATGCTTCTAAAACTCGTCCGATCTGTGTCACATTTGCATCACGGACTATACTCATTGAGATTCTTCGTAACAAATCGTTGTACAATGGTTCAATTAGAATATCGCAAGATCGTACCTTGAAGCAATGGAATCATCTGTCGAACTTACGTGAAGAGTTGAGAAATCCGAATGACCCTTCAAGGACTATTCGCTATTTCAATGGGATACCTAGGATAGTTCCTGCTCACCAAAGAAGAAACGCCTAATCGACCCTTCGGTCTATTATTGGAATGTTCGTGGCTTGAGAACTGAACTTGATCAACTTCATTGCTCTGCTGCCATATCAGATCCATGTTATGATATTATTATCTTATCTGAAACCTGGCTGCGCGAGGATATCCTATCCCCTGAAATTGGTTTACATGGCTATGCAGTTTATCGTATGGATAGAAACGGACTCACCAGTCAATTTTCACGGGGAGGTGGTGTCTTAATCGCCGTTAAGGATACCCATCGGAGCTGTGTCGTCTCATCTCCTGATTCCAAAGTTGAACATCTTCACGTCAAAGTTTATTTTGGTTCTTTGTCGTTGTTGTTTGGGGCTGTCTACATTCCACCTTCTTCAGATTCTTCAATATACTTGGACCATTGTCAAAGCGTTGGCGAACTCCTCCCCAAGGAGAACTTTAACTCCTCATACTTGTACGGGGATTACAATTTACCTCATATTCCCTGGAGCAATATTGATTCCAAATTATCTTTCTCAGTGTTACCTAGTTCGGCTCTCAATGAAATGACTTCTGCGCAATATGTTCTCGAATATTTTCATGAATTGAATTTGTTTCAATCTAATACTTTCAGAAATTCTCATGGTAACATACTTGATCTTATTTTTTCTGATAACGATCGTATTGATGTCAATATTGCTCTGGATCCTTTTCTCGCGTGTGACAACTTTCATCCTTTTCTTGTATCTAAGCTCAATCTACGTGGAAGTGTTTCACTGGTCCCCAATGAAATCATCAAATATAATTTGAATAAGGCGAATTACAGTGCAATTTGTGAATATTCAGGTTCTATCGACTGGGACGATGAATCGCGTAATCTTAATGTTATTGAAGCTGTTGATTTTTTGTATCTTCATTTTTATCATGCAGTTGATTCATTCGTACCCTAGTATGTATCACGGAATAGCTCTTATCCAAAATGGTTCTCTTCGGAATGATTTGAACTTATTCGTGAGAAGAAAGCTGCACACAATAGGTACAATGAGTCAAATTGCTTCGAAGATTATCTAATCTTCAGTCACTTACGAGCTCAATGTAAAGTTTTGACTCACCAATGTTACTTGTCTCATCTTCATTACGTTCAAGGGTCCATTCCTACAAATGTCAAAAGCTTTTGGAACTTTGTTAATAGTAAGCGGAATCAGAACGATATACCCCTGGTGATGCATTTGGACGGTACTATTGGCAATACTGGTATTGCTATTTCGAACTTATTTGCATCTTATTTCAAATCAGTTTATCAAAATTATCCCGTTGTTCCTTGTAATTTACCAGAATCTACTTTCAATTTCAATCTTTCCGATTTATCCATCAATATCGGTGAAGTGTTCAAAAAAATCACATCCTTGGAAACTTCTTCCGGTCCTGGCGGTGATGGTATTCCTCCTAATTTTCTAAAATCTTGCGAGTTCGTCATTTCTCGGCCTTTGTGGTTGATCTTCAACAGCTCTTCATCCTCTGGAATATTTCCTTCTCAATGGAAATCCAGCTTAATCACTCCTATCTTCAAATCTGGGGACCGTTCTGACGTGAGAAACTATAGACCAATTAGTATCATGAATGTTATGCCGAAAATTTTTAAGGATATAGTTACTGATAAAATAACACCACAGTTTTCTGATATTATTTCTGATTTCCAGCATGGCTTCACTTCTGGAGAATCTACCGTAACTGACTTGTCTATTTTGCCTCATGTCGTGCCCTCTGCGCTTGATCAAAATGCCCAAGTGGATCCTATATATACAGACTTCTCAAAGGCTTTTGACAGAGTTGATCATAATTTATTGTTAAATAAATTCAGTAATTTAGGTATTTCTTGTCGTGGTTACAGAGTTATATTGTGAATCGTACGCAATCAGTTCGTGTCTCTCAATATTTTTCTGATTCATTTTTTGTATCCTCAGGTGTAACGCAAGGCTCACATCTAGGTCCTGTATTATTTATTATTTTCATTATTGATATCTCTACGATTTTCAAGTATTGCACACATCTTCTTTTCGCTGATGACCTGAAGCTGTTTATGATTATAAGAACTTACAGAGTTGCTCAAAATCTGCAATCTGATTTGGATCGGTTACAATCTTGGTATGTGCTATCTGATATGTCATTAAATCTAACTAAATGCCATGTGATGAGATTTCATAGAGGTAAAAATGCTATTTATTTTCCTTATAACTTGTCTCATTCTCTGTTATCACCTATAAATACTGTTCGTGATCTTGGAGTTTCATTTGACTCTCGTTTAAATTTCTCAGATCATTACAATTACATAGTTGGTGCTTCCATGAAATCTCTCGGATTCATCAAGCGCGTTTCTGAAGATTTTCGTGATCCTGTTGCACTTCGAACACTGTATTGTACTTTATTTAGACCTCATCTTGAATATGCGTCTCAAATTTGGAGTCCTCATTCAATTCGAGATTGTACAGACTTGGAAAGAGTTCAGCATAAGTTTCTGCGTTTTGCTGCCTATCAGATAGGCCGTCAGTCGAGCGTCACTTGTAATGATTACTCAATGATTACGGCCCTACTGGACTTGCCTTCCTTGGAATCACGTCGTTTTTTCAATGATTTTTCATTTTTGTATAAAATCGTTAATGGGAAAATTCGCTGCCCTCATTTGCTCGGACTTGTACGTTTCAATGTCCCTGCTCGTTTATTGAGGCGCCCTGAATTGTTCAATCCAATTTCTTATGAATCGAGATACGGTTATTCTGATCCGGTAAATCGGATATCTATCCTAGCAAATTCTTACAGTGATGTGCTTGAATCATTTCCATCTCATTCTGATCTTAGGAATTCTCTCTCTCTTGTTTGTCAGATTCAATATCTGATTGTCCTCTTCAACTATAATTATACACGTTGACTGTTGTTGTAATATAAGATGCATGTAATCGAGCTTAACATGATGCTTAATGCTTTGATGCATGATATATTTGATGTGGTTCAAATAATGTATATTCTATGTACCAAGGGGTCTCTTTTACCCGTATAAACAAAATAAATAAATTAATAAACATTCTCTCTCCTCTACGATTATATAAAAATCTGTATCTTGAAAAAGGATCGTATCGATCCAAAACGTCGATCGGCTTTTCGAAGGAAGTGAAATAAATTCGTTCGACAAACTTGCTTGGATGAAAATTGGGTCGAACATTCGCCTACTGAATCATTGAATTCCTGCGTCAAGCACTTTCCCAACCAATCGATAAAAACTACCCACATCCGAGTCGATGGGTCCGGATGATACTTCATTCAACAACGTTCTCTCTCCTCTATGATTATATCGAATTTTGTATCTTGAAAAAGGATCGTATCGATCCGAAACGTCGATCGGCTTTCCGAAGGAAGTAAAATTTGTCCAACTTGTCTTTTTCCTGACTATATCTTGCCTTTTTCATGACTGTCACCAATTTTCCGACGTTTTCTCCACTTTTTCGCACTTTCCTCCCGGATACCTACTCAAATCCACCGTTTTTAAGAATTTTTTGGAAAATAATTTTTCTGTTCGAAATCACGTATTCCAAACAAGATACGTCGATCCTAATCGGAAATTCAATTTTTCTCATAAAAATTCCTCTTTTTCGGCTTTTCGAAGGAAGTAGAATAAATTCGTTCGACAAACTTGCTTGGATAGACATTGGATCGAACATTCGCCTACTAGTATCTATATTGTCAGAGGTATAATCTAGATGCTTGTCCTCATGCTCAATGCAAAATATACTACAACTGGTTCAATGTTCCTCACATCCGGGGCATTCCATAGTAATTTTTTTTTTTTTTTTTTATTTCAATAACAAGACGCCATGCGAGTTTGACGTGCATTTGCGGCTCCGATAATTTTCTCATCCGTTGCTTTTAATAGTGTCTATTCAACTGCTATTCAGTTTGCTCGGTATAGTGTTTTTTACTGTGCATCTCGTGTAGTATTTCACTTTCCGGTTTGTGCCTTATCTACCACGTTTTTACTGATTTGAAATCATCATTTGTCGAAAAGTTTCGTCTCACTGATACAGTAGCCTAACATACATACGGTCACTTACATTGCCGCTTCGTTGTGTGATACGAAAACAGTAAACAGACTATTACTCGTGTGTGTGTGTTGTGTGTTACTAGTACCAGTGATTATCATCTGCTCTACGTTTTGATCTTTTTATATATTCAAAATGTCTCAACATGATAAGAAAATCTGTTGAGGTTGTACTAAACCTGTCTCTCATCCTGTGAGCTGTCACACGTGTAATATTCATTCGCATCCAGGATGTGTGCACAGATGTAATCATCCGTGGAGTGTGAACAAACTCATCGATTGTTCAGATGCTTCTTCACATCAAATTGATTCATCTTTGCCAGAAGACTCGTCTCTACTGGTAAATATAAAGGAGCTCATCCATGAAGAATTTTCGAAATTTCGTGATGAAATGGCTCGGGTTTACGAGGACAAAATAGTTTCTCTTAGTCAAACTATTCATTCCCTCACTGCGAGATCGACTGGAGTTGAGAACAAACTCGACGTTTCAAAACAAGACCGTGATTCTCGTGATCTTGAAACGATTATTCATGAAGTCAACGAGCGACAGAAGCGATCTCGCAATATTATTATTGTTGGTATTGATGAGGCGCCGGACAATCAACAACAAAATGGTGCAGCGAAGGTGAAAACACTACTCCGGAACATTAATTCTTCCGTTCATGATGTTATTAGGTTGCGTAGAATCGGTAAAGAGGTTGCGAACAAACACAGACCTATTTGTGTTTCTTTTCCATCGTCTCAGGATGTTATCAATATCTTGAAACGTGAATCTAATCACAATGGATCATTTAAAATTTACCAAGATCGAACTGTTCAAGGAAGAAATTATTTAACCACGTTACGTGCGGAATTGAAGAACCTGATCGATGGTGGTGATACCAACAAAACAATCAAGTAGATAAATGGATTGCCAACGATTGTTGACACGCGTACTGTGCCCCAGAAAAAAAACCTATGACTCACCCTTTGATATACTATCAGAATGTTCGTGGTCTTCGTACTAAACTTCAAGATTTGCAAATTCCACTTTCATCTCTTACTTCTACGTATGATGTCATTATCTTCTCTGGAACCTGGTTAACGGATAACATATCTGATGAAGAATTGTCCTTTAATGATTATGTCTTGTATCGGTTGAACAGGAGCAGGCGCACCAGTGTTTTTTCTCGAGGAGGTGGTGTGCTGATTGCGGTCAAAAAGTATTTGAATAGTGCATTGGTTGATTTGCCGCCTACTAGCGTGGAACATATTCTTGTCAAGTTGCAGTTTAATTCGAAGTCTGTTTTTATTGGAGCAAGTTACTTCCCCCTTGCCTCATCATCATCTCTTTACCTCGAACATTGTGTTTCTCTGGCCGAGGTACTGTGTCAGAATTATGATTCTTCAATTTTCCTCTTCGGTGACTACAATCTTCCGCATGTGGTTTGGCGCAATGACGACTCTTCTCTAACGGCATCGTTTCGTCCTGGTGTGACACTGAATGAAAGGTCTGCGGTGGAGATTTTGACTCAATATTTCAACTATTTTGGTTTATATCAAAAAAACAATATTTACAATGATTTCAATGGTATGCTGGACTTGATTTTTACCACCGATGAGTATGTTGAAACTATTAGTCCGGTTGATTACCTCCTACATTGTGATGCTTATCATCCCCCTATTGAAATTAGATTGTGTTCTCTTTCATTGAGATCTTCGTCGTGTACCGACACGTACCGGTACAATTATAAATTGGCTGATTTTTTTTCTATACGGCAGCATTTGAATCAAATTGATTGGGATTTGGAGTTGAAATGCATGGATGTAAATACTGCTATTGGTTTTTTGTATGATCAACTTTCTGTGGCTATCGAGTTGTACGTTCCGAAAACATTGATCAAAAGATCTATTTATCTTCTTTGGTTTACTCCTGAGCTCAAAAAATTAATTAGAAGAAAGAAAGTTGCCCATATGATTTACAAATCGTCTTATAGTCGCGGCGATTATTTGACGTTCTCTTTTTTGCGTGCTCAATGTAAATCACGAGCTCAGGTTTGTTATTCGAATTACATTCGCCAAGTTGAGACTAATATTCAAAAGGATGTTAAATCTTTTTGGAATTTTGTTAACAGTAAGCGTTCATTCAATGACTTACCTAGTACTATCATGTTGAATAATGCAGTTGCCCACTCTGCAGCTGGAATGGCTAACCTTTTTGCTGATCACTTTTCATCGGTTTTTGCTTCACATAACTCGGTTAATGTTAACCATTCTAGACATGATATGTCATTTAACATGCTTTCTGATTTGGATATTACCATAGGAGAGATCCACTCTGTTCTTGATTCGTTAGATACGAGCAAGGGCCCAGAATTTGATGGCCTTCCGCCGTTGCTGTTCAAGTCTTGCAAATTTATTCTTTCTCGACCACTTTGGCTTATCTTTAATAAATCTCTCTCTTCCGGATGTTTCCCTGCTGAATTGAAAACGAGCCTGATATCTCCTATTTTCAAGCATGGTAATGAACTGGATGCTAAGAATTAAAGACCTATAAGTATTTTAAATGTTATGTCCGAGATTTTTGAGCGCGTAGTCGTTGACAAGATTACTCCTTTGTTGTCTCCTCTTATCATCCCGGAACAACATGGTTTCATGTCAATGAGGTCTACTACTACGAATTTGGCTGCTTTCTGTAATTACACCGCCATTGCGCTGGAGAATAACTCACAAGTTGATGTTATACACACTGATTTCAGTAAAGCGTTTGATACTGTATCTCACAGCGTTCTTCTATCTGAGTTGAGTAGCTTTGGAATATCTGGTAATCTGAAACTTTGGTTCCAGAGTTACTCAACTGATCGGGTGCAGATGGTATAAGTTCGGAACTGTTTTTCTGAACCGATTATACCTTCTTCGGGAGTGCCCCAGGGATCCCACCTTGGTCCACTTTTATTTTTGCTATCCATAAATGACATTGCGCAGGTTCTCCTTGATTGTGATTTCCTGTTATTTGCTGATGATCTAAAAATCTTCAAGAACATAAAATGTCTTGCGGATGTTCATCACTCACAGTCAGTATTATCGAGATTAGATTCTTGGTGCACCCGTAATTCTCTGCATCTGAACTTAGAAAAATGCTGTGTAATGAGAATCTCGCGGTCAAGGAATCCTCTCATATTCTCCCACAAGATTGCAAATTTTACATTGAATACTGTTAAATCTTATGTTGATCTTGGTGTCACTATCAATGATGAATTGGATTTTTCTGAGCATTCTGTGGAAGCTTGTGGTACTGCGATGAGAAATCTCGGCTTCGTCAAAAGATTTTCTAGTGATTTCAAAGATGTCAGGTCATTAAAAGTACTATATTCCTCTTTAATTAGACCCATCTTAAATATGCGTCCCCTATCTGGTCTCCGTACTTGGAGAAGGATATTAGAATGATTGAGAGTGTGCAACACAAGTTTTCCCGCTTTGCTGCTTTTAGAATAGGCTGCCCTATGAGATATTCTGACCATGATCACTCCAGAATTCTTCACAGAATGAATTTAACTACCCTCGAAGAGCGGAGACAAATGAATGATCTCCTATCTCTTTTCAAATTGATTAATGGTTTTCTTGATTGCGAGTCATTGCTGAGTAAAGTTAATTTGAACATCCCCGGTAGACCAGTTAGGAGAGCGCTTTTATTCAGACCTGTACAATTTAAATCTAGATTTGGAAATTAGGATCCGATTTCTCGCATTTGTGAATTAGCAAATAATTTCGATCGGTCGATGGAATTGTTTGGTGTTTCCTTGAAGCGGTTTAAACTGTCGGTTAATGCATGACTATATTTTAATTGTATTTTATGCGTCTTTGGACGCTGTCTCGTATTGACTCTGTATTTACTTCTTATATCAAAGGGTGCTAACCCGTGTATTGCAATAAAGAAAAAAAAAATAAGAAATCATCAGAAAAAGAAGTGGGCGCGGCACTTTTTTGGATTCCGATTATACTTCGCCAGAATCTCCTTTGAGGTGAAAATTCATGGCCATTTGATTTTTATATTCCGTCAGATCCATTCCACACCACCCAAAACTCTCGGAAAGTGCTGTTTCTGAGCTCCTATACTTTTTGTTAGCAATTTCTCAAAAACGGAGATATTCCAAGGTTGGTGGTGTCATTTTGAAGCTAAAAAATGTTACTCTCTCCAGGAAATTTGAAAAGTTACTCAATAGATATCCCCAAAGAATAGCATTAAACTGAAAATACGTGGTTTTTCACTGATTTTCGTGATTTTCAAGTTCCTTCTGTGCCTATCCTATTTGATGTGAAGGAATAATCGTTTCTGTTATATCATAAGCATACATGGAATGAATGAAAAAACCTGCCATTGGTCCCTCCAACCGTCTCCTTGTAGGTAAAATTTCGATTTGAAATTTGTGAATTCTCAAGAACCGTATACTTTGGGGTCCAAGCTTCGTATGTGGGGTGAGCGATAAAAGTCTGGAACTCACAGGAAAATTCGTGCTTGGCTTGAACTTTGGAAGCATCATAAACTCGTCCCATGATTTTCATCAGGGTGGTAATTACAGCCCGTTACACACAACCAAAATGACCTCAAATTCTTCTCATGATTCATTGAACAACATGTTCATACACATATATTCTTAACACGTGTGCACAACGGAGCCTACACTGGTCCAACATGGGACCTATTCTGCCTATATGGGTCCAAGATTGAACCAAAATTCATCCACGTGGGAGATATGATCTACTTCGATAATGACAGTGCGAACTGACAATTTTGGATGGAAATACCTTGAAAAAATTGGTTTCTTCAAGAAACGATTATGATTGTTCCAAATAATCAGTTTTCCTCGTATCATTACAAATAAAAAAGTCCGCATAAAGATAGAAAAGAAGTGATTTGCAATGAAAGACGTTTATTTTACAATTTGGTACCAAGTCATAATTTCATATGGTAGAAGGATGTTATATAAAACAATGAAAGATTCAGTACAATATAATTGAAATAAATTTGGCTGAAAGTTATTCAATCGAGTGTTAATTTGTTTGTACATTCAAGGTCTTGAAGGACTCAAAACATTGACAATCTGAAATTCATCGAAAGTTGAATATCTGCGCACTTTTAATTGATTGTAAGATCGAGGAACAAAACTGTGATACGTTCTTGTATTTTTCATGGTATTTGTATTCGTAAACCTCTGAGATAAGAAATTTCCATCTACTTGGACATCAGAATTCGATACAAAAACAAACGTTATATCAGGAATTTCATTACTGCAGGAATCAAACATAGCTTTCGTTGTCAATATATAGCTCAAACACAGCTCTTTGGTCGTAATGAAGCAAATAGTGGAAAGCCTATGTTCAAGTGTGGATAATTTTGCTCGAATTTTATATAAATTCATTTTAGATTCAGAAGGACCAATTGTTCTTGTTCCTCAAACTCTACATCATTTTCATCGCGTATGGATATACAATCTTTTTGACCTGGCATCAATTCACTAATTTCTTCATCTTGATGAAAATTCCGAACTGTATTAGTGATTTCTTCAGTTACTTTCGATCCACTCCTTTGATTCTGTATTTTTGGTAATATGCCATATTTGTCCCGTGATTTCTTGCGTTTTTGACTAGATATCCGCTACAATTGAACTCCGTCTGTATCTTACGAATTGTCCGTTTTAGTTGTAATAAACTCAAATCTCGATATTCCTCAGCAAATGTATCTGAAGATTCAAATTTCTTTTTTAACTGTTCGATCAACGTCGAATATTCTGATTCATCGCTATCATCAGTTCTATGTTTTTTCGTCTATTCATCTTTTTATTTTCGCCCCCATCTTTTTCTTTCAAACCTCATAGCTTCTTGAAACAGGAAAAATTCATCTTCTGAATAATTCATTATATTTCATAACTTCCATAATTCGACATACCGCTCTAGTGTCGAGTGAAATTTCTCATCCGCTCACTCCCATTTCGAGGACAGCCTTGACAGGCATTCATCTTCGATGAGATCATCGAGCGGTATTGAAATTCTATCCATCACCTATGTTCGATGATGTCATCGAAGGGCTTGCCGTTGCTAACCGAATTTTTGTAGATCAGTTCGTTTGTAATCGCTAGCGGCTCAATATCACCGTTTTAAGCTCGTCGTCCGCGATGGGTGACAAAACATTCAGTAGTTACCACCGTGTTAGATCTTGTTGAGTCATTGTGACTCCAAATAGTAGAATTAACTGTGGCTGGTTCGCCAGTACAATCTTTCGTATAGTTTCGAACTATTTGTCACGTGAGTGAAGGTTGACTGATTGAATATTATTGTGAAACTTCAATTTGTGTCTGTGCACTCATTTATTTGCCACCTACCGAACTACCGATCTTCCTGATCCGGTGTGGATCCACGGCGGCCGATCGTTCGACGACTTCGTGATTGTGTATCACTGTTTTTTTTGTCGTTTCCGATTTTACATTCGTTTGTGAAAAATAGATATTCATATTCAGCTCGTGGATCGAACATGGTCCTCCGAGCCGCATCGATCGGTCTTCGGTAGAACTTCACTCGGAGTGTACAACCCTGAACGTGAACCATTGTTCACATAATCAAATCGTGACTTTTAATAATCGATTCGTCGATTTCAATACTAGATTTTGACGTGCAACGAGTTTGAAACATTGTTCGTGTGTACTTTCGTTGCCGTCGGACTGCGACTGTGATTATAAGGATTACCGTACATTATCCTCAAGCCGATTCCCCTAATGCCCGTTTTTCCTAAAACCGTTTTCTTCTCATTTTTTTTTCCTAATCGATTTTTCCTAAAATTTTCCTTCCTAATTATTCGTTCCCAAATCCAGATTCCTAAATCCTAAAAAGAATCGAACGTAAGTATGTTATGAAGAAGAATTGTTTATTAAAAAATTTCATCATTGTATAATTAGAGAACAATAGTATGAGCAATCGTTCGTAGGTATTTCAAAATGTCATCATCTGCTTTGTAATTTTCATATTGACGAACAATGCCTATGATTCGGTTCTGAGTGTCACGCCACTCCTTCTTTGGACCAGCTTTTACAGCCCTTCCAATACTCAATTCGGCTATTGCTATTTCAGAATCAGCTTGTTCTTTCTGAATTTCAATCAATGCTGTGTATAAGTCCGGGTGATGTTTTCCAACTACTAATCTGAATCGATTGTGCCATCCCTCGCTTGAATTATTGGTCTTGTGTTCTCCCGTGAGACTGGATTCGTATTGATTCCATATGGGAATCGGGTACCTGGGTGCCACTGCTCTACGATTACCTCTACGTCGACGGCCAAGGATATAAAATTCTTCCAAATACTCTGCGATAGGTAGAAGTTCTTCCGGCAAATCATCAGACGTCGGAATGTACATTGAACATCTGGAATAGGGACGGAAGCTAACGCCATCAACATGTTTGTGTATAATTCGGTTGAGTAGGGATCATTAGGATCAGCATAATTGGTTTGTAATCCACTCTCTTGAACTTCGCGATAGACGTTTTGTGTAAAATGGGAAAAGCATCCAGTATGTGTGGCTTCAGGGAACATTTGTTCGCACGCGTTTATTATAGCCAGCTCGAAGTCACCCATGATTTTACGAGGTTGGCAATTTCGAATTCTAAATCCATTAGCAGAGGTAACAACAGCAGAGAGGACATCGAAATATTGAGTAGTTTCTTTGGAAGAAAGAAGTGCATATACGCGAGGCAATGCGACGTATTCAACGGGGCCTTCAACATTCATTCTGTTTTTTGCGACAGTACCTAGGATTGTGAATAGTTGCATGAAAATAGTTGGTGCAACCTACAATAAAGAGAGAATAATCAATATTTCATACCAACATATAAGAGCACCAAAACTAACCTTGAATGTTCCATCAACAAACCAGGTATTAGCTTTTGAGAGTACTTCCAAATTACGTCGAGTTGCAAACACAATAACCCGATTGTTTTCATCCATGTTGTCGTGCACCAAGAATCTCTCGCCTGATAAGGAATTCGTAAAGCGTTCAAGTAGTGCTTGTAAATCTGTAATCGATTTTGGGTTCGCTGGTAAATCTCGACGACGCTGTCTGCGCAAGGATTTCTTGAGATTTTCTCTTTCAGGTAATTGGTTCAAAACACCACTAGGTACACGTGCAAGTTCGGTTCTCAAAATCTGAGCAGGTGGCATTTCTGGATGTTCTTCTGCTTTGCGCTTGAGATTTATCTTGACAATCTCTGCTCCCGTTCCCTCGAAGTTTGGTGGATGCGTGTGCTCAGAAATTTTTGAATCAGTGGGTAATAGGCCTTTTGCGATACCAATACCTCCATTGGGAGTTCTGAAGGTTATTGCTCTCGCGTTACACTCTTTGGCTCTCAACCTGTTACACTCCCAATACATTCGACCGTTTTGCTCTCGCACATAATAATATAGGAAACCACCATAAGCTGACTTTTTACCGATAAGATTTGGAATCGCACTCATGTTGCCAATTATAAAGGGAAGGTTCAAAAAAGGATATGCAATATACGCGTGAAATTTTGAATCAAATGCGAGAAAAGATGTTGGTTGTGAACAACCAGCCCAGTGTCACTTGAAGTTGCTTCAATCACATTTGTTTTTAGATATTTTCCGTATAAGGAAAAAAAAATTCAGAAGAATGATTTTGGGAGAAAAAATTAGGGAGAGAAGAATTAGGAAAAGAATTAGGGAAAAAGGAATTAGGAAAAAAAAATTAGGGAAAGAGAAATTAGGGAAAAAGAATTAGGAAGAAAAGAAATTAGGAAGAGTGGTTGTGAGGAAAAAAAAAGTATGAAAAATATATTATGGTAAGCGGACGGGAACCCTACAAAATATAAAAAATGACTGTTCTGAACTATACTACCTTTTTTCAAGTCAATATGCATTACTGTCCCGTTACGCTCGCCGGTTCCCAAGTACTCAAACCAAACCTTGGGTACACTGTAAAAAGAATCGTTGTATCTACCAAGCAATTCTTCGGTAATTCAGGCAGTAGTTGACCTGAAGAAAAACCCGGGAAAATTACCGAGAGTTTGGTAATCATACCAGAAAATGAGTTAAACATACGAATTTCCCAGTAATTCTTCTGAACAATCGGTATATCTACCAAAAATTCCGATCAATTTACCCAAATTTTTGGAATGTTCACCTACTATGATCAGGTTGATTGCTCCCCAATGAACTTCGGTGAATTCACCGCAAAATTCTTTGCGAATGCTCTGAGAATTCAAAACGTTCCCGAAGATTTCCAGAAAGAATTCGATTTGTCAGGCGTTTTTGAGCAGTGGTGGAGTCAGAACATCTTCATCTTTGTTTCACGCAGGTCGAAGAGGGATAAAGAAGTTTTCAGTCCGCCACGGTTGTTGGGGTCTTTTGAAATTCTGCGAGACTTTTTTTGAAGACCCCAATGGCAGTTGAAAAAAGTTTAGAGGACCTGCTTTTTCGAAAATTCATTAGTGATTCTAGTATATTACCTGGATATTTTGCACCCTGGATTAGAATTATTACTGAATACAGATGAATTGATCGGAAATATTGAGAAGAAAAAAGAGATAGATATACATGTTATCTTTTACCACCCGTTCTTATGGAATGTCTATCGATTTGCATACAAATTAATCAGAACACTCAACCCTTCACCGTATGATTGTTTTTTCCGACCGAAAACGCCCCATGTCGAAATGTGTATACAATCGGTATATAACTGTATATAATTTATATATAATTTTGGACATTTTTTTCGCATGGATGACAATTGTTTTACATCATTGGTGGGTGTGTAAAGATATGTTACATACATTCAGGAGCATTCCCAGGGTTTGTGTCACAAATGATACGTGATGCAGTGAAGAGTTAACCAGAGAAATACCCCGGATTTGTATATTTCCGAAGCACTCAATTTTTTCAACATAGCGTATCCAATATGTTAGTCGAACCTCATTCCAACTGTGCTAAAGTACGGCCCTAAAACTGCACAGTAAAAGTGTCCCAAAACTGAGGCTATAATGTGACTTGGTGTGATTTTATATGACATTCGCATCAAGTCCCTTTAACAAAGTTTTCCTCGTCCATGCAGAATTTCTTCATTCTTCCCCCCATTTTTCCCTCAAAATATGGAAAATAATACGGAAATTTCGCGAGTTTATCAAATCGGGAAGGGAAAAATTGTTTGCGGGTCTCTATAAATTCGTATAAAATATCGATTGAAACTTGACACGAATTTTTGGTCATATTATAGCCCCAGCCTTACTGTGTTCGAGCACCATGGTAATTATCACAAACAGTAGTGAGCATTCTGCAGTATCGATTGTTCATCATTATTATTGTTATTCTTATGATTTTCAGAGCGTCAACTAACCTTGAGCGGACAAGACTGGTCCCAAAAGGGACCAACCTGGCAAACGATGGTTTTTATGTTTTTCAGGCATAATTTGATATTCTGAATGAGGAAAAAATAGTGAAAAGAATTTTCAAAGCTCCCTATCCTCTAAGAATTGGAGAACAAGAATTCTGAAGGTTTAAGCGTGAAGGAGGTACTGAGAATCAGCGTCATCATTTCCGTAATCGCGTTTCAAGGGGAAAAAAGCATACGCGAAGGTAGAGATTGGCAACATTTGACGATATCAATATTTCTCATACAATTTGTATGAGGTGTCGATCAATACTATGTAAAATTCAATATAAATTCGAGAAATTTTTCATAAATTATATCAATACCATCAAATATTGTCTACCCCTAGCTAAAGGTTACTAGTTACTTCGAATTTGACATCAAACTTCATTATTTATCTGTAATAAAACATAGTATCCAATCAACATTTCCCACCTTGATATAACTTCCAGACAAATTCAAAATTTCTTACGCAACACTCTAAGAAATCTAGAATTTGTCTTACGTCTCAAAGATGTCTAAAAGAGATCCAATTACCTCTCAAAAGATATCTGCGTCTCAGAAGTAGTAAATTCACATTCCTGTTTTTTGCATTCTGTTAACACTCAAATTATGAAACGTACACAGTATCGTGATCGTAATACATTTGCATTTGAAGGAGAATATAAGAATTGCTCGTATTCATAATATCGAACCTAAAGCAAATGTAACCAAAGCAGGGCATAATCTAAGTAAAATCTGCAACTCACTGAAAATTGGATACTCAATTTTCAAAAACGAAGAAAAAATCCAAGAGGAAAAGTTTTCAAAAGTATTATATACATATAATTTATATTTATTCCGATATGATTCATATATGAGTTATATTGGAAATGTGCCGTTATATTAACCGTTTTAACGTCCTAGAACTATTCGTTTTCTTGGAGAACTAACTTTTTAGTTGGAACTGACCCTTAAATTATGCCCTGACCTAAGGTGAAGTATGTGCTCAAACACGAAATCATTTTTGAATTAAATGCTTCATCTAAAAGTTAATTGGAGTCGAAAAGAAACATCTCATTTGAAGAAATTCTCACAATTATATATAATTTGTATATCCCTTATCAAAAAAGGCATGTGAGTGACGCTTTTTCCGTGATTATGATTGGTTGTTGTTTTCCCCCAATTTGATCTACACCCCTCCCTCTTCTCCTGATTCGATGTACACGAATTCTTGAGCATTCGTCTTGGACTCGAGTGAGAGGGGGTGACATTGGGGGGTGTGATTAATTCATTGGCCCATAGGTACATCACTTGTATTGTGGCACCGTGCTCCCGATTTGGTGTATTGCCATTGGTTGTTGTTCCCCCCGACTCGATGTACGAGAATTCTTGAACATTCGTCTGGGACACGAGTAAGAGGGGGTGAAATTCAAGGGTGTGATTAATACATCGGGCCATAGTGCGAATGATCAATACATATTATAATATAAATAATATTATATAACATAATATTATATAATAAAACTTGCATTTATTATATCATATTTCATGATATTATATTATTTGCTGTATAATCAAATCAATGATAATAATTTTGTGTGATTCACACGTAATAATACGGAGAGTGAATCAGTGGAGAGTGATTAGTGATCAGTGAATTTATAATTGTTGGTTTATGGTGAATTACGGAAGTGTTTTCTGTAAATTATGCCTCGTCGAAAGATTGATCGTACTCCTGAAGAAGAAGAGGATTTCCAACGTGCAAAACGAGCGAAACATGCTGAACGGCAGCGTCGTTATCGGAGTCGTAATAATGATGTGTTAGCTGCAGATAATCATCGTAGGAGTCAAGACCAATATCGGTTACGTCGATGAGGTATTGGAAACAACTTACAGGTAAATTCACCTTCAAATATTACCACTGAGCATTATATTGGTGGAATGGATATATGTTGTTCTCATTGTGGGGCGAAACCTTCCAAACCCGAAAAAGTATCTAATGCAGGTCTTTCTCTCAACGATTGTTGTAATCATGGGAAAGTTTGTTTAGATCCGTTACCTGAGCCACCCGTACCCTTACGCGCTTTGTTTGATGGTTTTGATTCACGATCGAATACATTTTATCATCATATCCGCGGTTATAACAGTGCTTTCGCTCTCGCGTCATTTAATGCTAATTTAGTTGATACAAGGGGATTTCACCGGGCTCCCTATTGTTTCAAAATTCGAGGTCAGATATATTATCAAATCAACACGAGTATATATCCATTTGCAAATGAGCAACCCAGTTATGGCCAACTTCTCATTGTTGATGTGAATGAAGTTGCTCAATGCAGAATTGATTATAATCGTTCATTGGATTATGATATATTGGTGATGCTTGACAAGATGATGAGATTGCATAATGTGTTTGCACAATCTTTTGAAATGATGGGTGAAGAATTGAAAGTTCAACAGCAACGAAGAGATCTGTTACAGGAAAATATTCCGAACGAATTGCAATTATCATTTACCCTGAAATCAGGTACAGATCCTCGTCGCTATAATTTTCAGGGGTGTAATGAAGTTGCTGCAGTTTTCTCTACCACAGCTGATGGAGAAATTCCACGCTCTTATGTTGTGGTACGTAGTGAGAGAACGAAAGAGTTACAGTTGATTGGTACCGTGGATCCTAATGTTGAACCCTGGATTGATCCATTATTTCATCCTTACGGTACTCTAGGATGGCACCGTAATTTATGTTTGAGAGGTAAAAATAAAAGGATCAGCAAATGTGCCTACATGAAGCGTCGTATAGCAATACGTGATGATCTCAATGTGATTCTGATGGGTCGCCGAATGTTCCAGCAATGGCTGGTCGATCCCTATGTCAAAATTGGAAGAGACAGGATGAATTATTTATCAGAAAATCAGAAAAAATTGCGAGTTGATAGTTATGTGGGTTCGCAAGATCATCTGGAAATCATGCCAAAATTATAATGCTCGAATAGGTAAAATTGTTATATTCCCTTCATCATACGTGGGGTCCCCGCGAAATATGATGCAACATTATCAAGATGCCATGGGTATTGTACGGAAATTTGGTGAACCTGATCTTTTTATCACAATGACGAGAAATCCAAGAAAATTTGCTTCCTGGCCAACAAGCTCAAGACAGACCTGATATTTGCGCTCGAGTATTCAACATTAGAAAAGATTATTTACTGGATCTGATTGTTCGTCAAAAATTTTTCGATAAAGTTCAAGCATTTGTCTACGTTATTGAATTCCAAAAACGGAGACTGCCTCATGTTCATTTACTCATCACTTCAGATCACAGTAGCAAAATTACAACCTCTTCGATTGTTGATCGTCATATTTGGGCACCTTGCGGATCTTGGTGTGAAATTGATGAAAAATGTTTGAAACATCATCCTAAGCAATTCCAAGAAGAAACATCAATGGATAATGATGGATATCCATTTTATAAGAGACGAAATACTGGAATTACTTCTAAACGTCCTGGACATTATATTGTTGATAATCGGTACGTTGTCCCATATTGCTTATATCAAATTGTCATATCATTGTTGAAGTTGTTTCAAGTATGAATTCCGTCAAATGCTTGTATAAGTATGTATTCAAAGGCCATGATGCAGCTTCCATTGTGATTAATGAAAGAGGGCATGATGATACAATCATTAATTTTGATGAAATACAGAACTTCATAGAAACTCGTTATGTGGGACCTGTTGAAACTGTACAGCGTATATTAAGTTAACCTCTACAAGAAAGAAGCCATGCGATTATACGATTACCTGTACATTTGCCTAATCAACAATCTGTAATTATTCCAGACGTTGTGGATGCTGACGCATTGGAAAGTGCTCTGGATAAAATCAAAATGTTGATGGGATATTTTGCACCGAATAACCGTGATGAAGAAGCCAGGAAGTATACTCACTCAGAAATTCTCTGTTATTATGTTTTCAAAAACATACGATTGAATGGAAAAGATGTGTGGAGGTGGATGCCTAGAAAAGCTCAGTTCAATGTAATTGGTCGTATGTATTCAATAAGTCCTACACAAATTGAATTGTTCCACCTCCGTTTATTGTTATTGAATGTTCGAGGGGCAAAAAGTTTGGGAAATTTACGAACAATAGAAGGACATATCTACCCGTCTTTTGTTGCTCCGTGTTTAGCATTGGGCCTCATAGAGGACGACGAAGAGTGGAGTCGCGCGATGGAAGAAGCAGTTACTTGGATGATGCCACAGCGATTACGGAGATGATTAGTCAGAATTCTAATACATTGCCATCCCATTCATCCTGAACAGTTATGGGAGAAATTTAAAACTCATTCATCAGATTGTATCAGACGATTGGGTTCAAATGAAGGTGTTAAACAAGCATATATGCAAATTAGTCACATGCTGAATACTGAAGGTTGGAGTTTGTCTCAGTTCCCAAGTATTGCACAACTTGTAGATGATGTGGAAGGCGAAGAATCCATTCCAACTGAACAATATGCAGAAATTGGCATGAGACAGTATGGAAAATTGAATGTGAAACGAAAAGAAATAGTTGATGTTCTTGGGTTGGTTGACGCTACTGACTCCCAATCGTCAATGAATCAAGTAACTTGCTTTCATATAGATCGATCAGGAGGTTCTGGAAAAACTTTCATCCACAGCACACTCCATTATTTATTGAATATGCGGCGTGAAAATGTTTGTGCTATGGCTTTTACTGGTATTGCTGCTCCTCTACTCCCTAATGGCGAAACTGTTCATAAAACATTGGGATTGCCAGTACCTCTTTTTCGAGATTCTTCATCGAACATTAAAATCCAATCCAAAGAAGGAGAATATCTGAGGAATACAAATGTCTTCATTTGGCATGAAGCTCCTATGGTTCCGAGATATGCGCTAGAAATTATGGATCGTACACTAAGAGATATTATGAATAATCATCTTCCATTCGGTGGAAAAATTATCATCTTAGGTGGTGATTTTCGACAGCTTTGACCAATCCAGGTACGTAGTACGCGAGCTGAAACAGTAAACCTATCAAATCAAAGGAGTCAATTATGGCCATTATTCAAAATATTCTCTCTGACGCAAAATGTGCGTGCTTTATCTGAGGAGATTGAATTTTCACGATTTCTCTCGAATGTAGGTGATGGTGTCCTGAATAATTCCAATGATATCGTCATTCCTGAACGATTATTAGCGCCTCCTGATGCTGATATTGTTGAAGATATTTATGGTGATTTAATGAGGGAAAAACTTTACAGGCAAACTACAAAGTGTGCAATTCTTTCTGCTATCAATCGTGATGTGGATCAAATAAATGAACGGGTTGTTGAATTATTAGATATCGACACGCAAAAGATATATACCAGCATTGATAGTATTTCGGAATCGAGTGATAATGGAAATATTGCAGAAGCTATTCTTCCGGAATATCTGAATACTTTATTTCCTCCATCTTTACCGGTTCATGAATTATGTTTGAGGGTAAATAGTGTGGTAATGTTCATAAGAAATCTCAGTATTAGTGAGGGCTTATGCAATGGTACAAGATTGTTGATACTTGAACTGGGTTGTGATTTGTTGCGTTGTGAAACTTTAATGGGAGATAAGCAATGTCAAATAGTTTTCCTTAACCGTATCAAGCTTCATTCTGAAAATGATTCCCCATTCACCTTTGTGAGGTGACAATTCCTCATGAAATTGGAAATTATTAGAAATTATGGTCACACACACGTGAGCGGCGATATACAAACACATACTCACACGAAGAAATATATATATTTACATATATATGTACATCAAAACATTGTAGCAACTATATCGCCATCTAGATCTCCGTTAAAGCGTAACTAGGAACTGATACACTCACATGTGGCTCGGCCTACCCTGGCCACCCCTTTCCCGATCCTTCACCATCTCGTATGTTTGAATGGACGGAGAGACACACAGAGTTCGCTACGCCACTGGGAGGCGTGGGAGTTTTCAATTGAAAAAAAGTACATTGATTGTTTGGGAAATAGGTGTGAACTCAATGTTTCAACCATCTTTCCACGAGCATATGAGGGGTGTCGCTGCAAAACCAACAATTTTCTTCTCCTTGGTAAATTTTCTATGTAGAACGATTGAATTCGTCGACACTGTGGAAAAATTGATGATTGTCATGAACTCTTATCACGATATGCTGTAGGTGAAAGTTGTAATTTCAGTAATGATTTTTATTACGCAGAAAATGTCAAATAGTGTTATTTCGTAGGGATAGGGATTCAAGTGGGAGAAAAAAGTATAACTACTCGTTTTCAATCAGAATTTTCATGTAAAGAAGAAAACATGAGAATTTTCATTCATCCGATACCCAATTTGAACGGTTTGATTAGTAAGTTTAACACAAGAGATTGGATTCCGAATCCTGTATTCTGATTGGTCGAGAATCAATGTATGTTAGATCAATCCTCGGCCGTTTCAAATGATTCTTCTGGAGAATGTGTTTTCGACTCATCCCAACCACAACATTGAACAATGATGAATTCATTCGAATTCACCCTTTTTACATCATTCGATGATTATCAAGGGTTTATCGAACGTTAATAACTTACTTGAGATCACTCAAGATCATTCATGTTCAAATCAAAATCTAATTCAAATTGTGTGCAAGTTCGAGCGCGTTTCTACATTGAGAAAATGTATTCGTCCTAAGAAGGACGGAGTTGGTTAATCTTCAAAGACAATTCTTTTTCCATTTGAAATAACAATATGCCCTTTGAAGTCATATGTGCTTTAAATGAAACTGTTTCGAACTGTCACCTGATTTTGATGGTATCACGAATGGTTGATTCAAGCTAAACAAACCGTATGTGATTACAATGTCAATCAAGTGCAATGATTGGGTCGTATACGATGTCACACCTTGTATTTTCGTCAAAATTGATGGATTCTGCAAGTTGAAGTAAGTTATTAACGTTCGATAAACCCTCTATAATCATCGAATGATGTAAAAAGGGTGAATTCGAATAAATTCATCATTGTTCAATGTTGTGGTTGGGATGAGTCGAAAACACATTCTCCAGAAGAATCATTTGAAACGGCCGAGGATTGATCTAACATACATTGATTCTCGACCAATCAGAATACAGGATTCGGAATCCAATCTCTTGTGTTAAACTTACTAATCAAACCGTTCAAATTGGGTATCGGATGAATGAAAATTCTCATGTTTTCTTCTTTACATGAAAATTCTGATTGAAAACGAGTAGTTATACTTTTTTCTCCCACTTGAATCCCTATCCCTACGAAATAACACTATTTGACATTTTCTGCGTATTAAAAATCATTACTGAAATCACAACTTCCACCTACAGCATATCGTGATAAGAATTCATGACAATAATCAATTTTTTCACATTGTCGACGAATTCAATCGTTCTACATAGAAAATTTACCAATTTGTATGTTGGTAAATCGTATCGATTATACCGATCAGCTGATCATATGAGCGCCCTCTGCAAGCACCTTCCTCTCTTGTTCTGTTATGACGCTCCTGAATGACCGATGGATCCACCTCATAATTAGTCAACTTCAATTAATTATATCTCGGAAATTATGCGTCGGAGAGCATTGTGCAAAAGGACAAATCGTTTTAGAATTTCATCAGGAATCCACTCCCGAAAAAGAGTGCGGGAATTTTGAATCACCCTGTATATAAATGGAAAACGTGTGGTTACAGATTTTGATGATTCGCTTTGCAAGCTGTGCAATTTTCGTGTTATCTGAGCGATGGGATTCTTAGTAGATTTCACAAGTTTCTTCATAAACCCGAGGGAATTTTCGAAATCGTAAGCAGAAAACTCTGATAATGCACAATTCATAGATCTCACATCGTCTGTTATATGAAGAAGATTATGGACATTCATGACTTGACAATCGGGACCATAATAAGTTGGCATTAATGTCACAAAATTCTTCAACAATTTTTCGGCGGAATCTACTTGTTCCACGGCTTGTTTTTCGCTACATAAAATACGACAGGCAGTGAAAAACATTATGAAATGTTTGTATTTATCACTGTTCAATACAAAATACAAAAACAAACCAGATGCGTATGATAAAGAAAGCCAAATTGCGTAGCTTTCCAATTTTTTAAATCGGACAAATCATACTCTTTCCTTTGAAATTCAATTGGAATATCTTTAGAAATCGAATTTAAACAGTGTTGGAGTATTTCAATATTTTTTACACCAATACTGTGATGACGACCACCATTTATGAACTTTTCAAGCAAAAGTTTTGATATGCCCAAATCTAGACCGTGCATTTTTTCAAAAAATACTGATTTAACTGGATCAAAATTCATAAGATTTAATAACGGGCTTTCTTCAGGGCCAGAATGATGCTCTAATTGGGTTTTATTTCAAAACGATTCCAAAGTTCTTGCCCGAGAAGTTGTCTCTGGAAAGATTCGTTTAGAATTGACGGTCATTCCTTTGGTTTCACAACGTTCACATGAGAAAAAACCCATATGTCCTTTACAACATTTGATAAAGGCGCGAGCCGGCATATCACATGTAAAGCCTACTATCTTACATGCATAATGCCGACCGTCTATTTCAATGCCTTGAAGAATTAATTTGTTCGCTTCCTCGACAAAATCAGATAAAAATTCGCTTGCTGATTTTGGTTTTGACTGTCCGTGATACAGAGCAACCAAAAAGGGTTTCGAATCATATTTTGACGAGTAAATTTCCCCCATTATTGACCAAAAGCCTTTTTTAGAATGACGATATATTTCTATGCCATCGACATGAATGAGGATTTGTATTTCAGTATCTAAAAAAATTCTTGAATCAATCAGATTTCTCAAGCTTTTTTCAATTTCAAAATATTTGAACTCGCGAATGTGCCTCTGCTATCCAGCATCAATCATGTATCACATTTTATATTGCTTACCCCAAGTAAAGTTTTACAAGATTTTGGTAATGACTCATGACCTTCACTTCTCAGCACAGTTATTATTTCATCGATACTGTTGAAAGTCAACGTTTTAATATTTCTATGAATCCAGCATAATAATTTCGAATTGATCGTGCCTTCTTCGAGATCTTTTTTTTTTGCAGAATGAGGAAGATTTGTTTCATCTGATGAATTCATAGATGCAGTTTGTAATTATGCATTTGAACTCATTGATTTATTTGTTGAACCTTCAGATTGCACAGAATCATGACTTGAGGTGGAATAAGTCATTTCATTTCTATCAGATTCAGAATCCACCTGTACACAATCAATAAAAAAAATGCATCAATAATTATTGCATCTTCGAAAAATGTACACTACCGGTTGAAATTATTCCACCACTCTGAGAAATGATTAAAAATAATTTTTTATCTATAATTTTTTTCTTCTCCATGAATAACACTTTTAGATCAGATGTTATTATGATACATTTTTGAAACAAAATTTTGATATAGTTTATAAGTATTAGGAAAAATTGGATTTTTCAGATTGGTAAAATAATTTGAATCGGCAGTTTGTTATAAAATAGTTTTTATCAAAGAATTGATTGTATCATTTGTCTCTAAAATTTTGTGGAAGATATAAACAATTTGATTTCACTTGCTTGTAAGAAAGGCTCCTGGAATAGCGATGTATTTTCAGTTTTACCATCGTCATCGACCCTATGACTTGATTCAGTCCATGATTTTGTTTCGTGATTTTCGAATCCTTTCAATAAAAAACATAAAATTATTCCTCAAAAGTGTAAATACACACTGAAAGAAATTTATAAGTCGAAATCACTGGTATTTTCCATTAAATCGGAGATATACTTGACATGGGATTACAAATTGATGGGAAACATCAGTCATTTTTCATAACATTATTTTAACCGGTAAAAAAAATTTAGCGTCACCAGCGTCGAACACTATTGTTTGCGATCACAAACCTTGTTTCTTTCCCCGAAGCTACGCACCATTCTGGGGAATGATATGGTTTTCAATTCATATCAACCTCACCAAGTGGGAGTTTTATTTTCCGAACATCAATTTTCATTGGTTTTAATTTTCAAACTTCTTAGTATAAAAAATTACTGGTTATTCTCATCAATTTGTCTTATGTCAAATATATCCCCCATCTAATAAAACGACCAGTAATAGTTAATAATGAATTCCTCTCAGTGTATTTGTCAAACAGAGAAATTTAAAACTTGCGTATTGGGGAAAAGATTTATTCATAGTTAAAAAACATATATTTGGTTATGGACCAATCAATATATATTCTGAATTAAATATAATCGGTTAATATTAAACAAATAATACTTGACAAAAATAAACGGTTTTTCATAGTTAACGAATCATACTTGTGAGAATCATGATCAGTTTGTGTAAGCATAATTTGTATTCGCCCATTACCAAATGTACGTTTTTCAACTATGAAAATATAAGGCCTAATAAAGATAATCCTCATTCTGTATACATTTACCATCCGATTCACTTTTTTCAGGAGAATCGTTTCTATTATTTAGATAACGACATTTTTTCACTCTCGAATAATTTGACATGTTTAATTTCAACTGTAGCTTTGTATAAAAGTTTGGGTGATTTTTCACGAAATATGCTCAAAACACTGAATTCAAAATAAATCTCCTTGTGATGCCGGTTCCCTCGTGCAAACAATTCTAATTATGGTCGGGGTCCTATATTTTAGAATCAGTATTGATAATTATCATTATGATTTGAATTATAATTATAATTTATGTGAGATGGCATGCGAGTGGACGAAATCTTATGTGCATCAGAACTGCCAGATTGGTATTGTCGTTGAGGGGAATAATGCTCCCACCACCGTCTCATGCATATTCCTTCACCTATACATCAAGAGGCACGGTAGTGTTTCGACGCCAAGGATACACCTATACACAGATGCAACTTATATATATGACACGATAGTAGGGGTACACTTTCTCTCAGTGGCAATGCCATCTAGCAGCTCCGTCTTCTATCGGCAATTGTTTTTCTCGATTCTTTCCACGGTACTTCTCTATTCTGGGTATTACAACAGACGCGTGGTTGCTTATGCCGATTTTTGCAAAAGAATAGTGATTGAATACGTATTAGAATTACAGCTTGTGCCGTTTTGGGAAACATTGGATTTCCATCGTGATGTCAACTGTAGCGAGGGAAAGGTAAGAGATTGAAAATAATTTTTATAATTGTTTGCTACGAGATATAATGCTTATTCGTTGAAAAAAATACCTCGTGAACAGTGTTGACAATTTTAGTTTTGTTTTTCGCACTTCTTTATATTTCTATTACTTTATTGATGAGAATAAAATTTCATTAAAATTGACTTCGAAAAGAACTAGAAGAATTGAAATCGAGAATGTTTTCATGTTATGAATCAGTTTTGTATCATCCAACATTTTTATGCCGTGAAATATTTTTTAGTACGGTCAATTTATCGTGGAAAAAGTAGTTATGAAAAATCCACTTAATTGTTATTTGACATAGTTTTCTTGAAACATCTATTTTTTTATGTATATTTTTATCATGTTATATCAGAATAAGTTGCTTTAGAAAATCAATAATATTGAAATTGAACTTGAATAATTCTATCTAGTAATGATTACAAAATTATTCTTCAGCTTGCACAAAACAACGAGATACGTTCTTGTGGAATTCCAAAATGAAGAAAACGAAGCAGAAAAAAAGACAGTTGACCTTGTTCCTGCTTCTTGGATCGTAAAAAAGGGAACTTTGTGGTATTGTCACTATCCTCCAAGTGACGAATATGATGCGATGGGAAAATTGCTCAGAGAATCAACACCATCAAACAAAAAATGGGATACGCATGGAGTTGTGATACTCTCTGAATGTGGTGAGTATGTTTTGACTTTCTAATACAGATTTTTTTATTAGACGCCGTTCAGGGCTGGCGAAATATGTTCATCTCCCGAGGATTGTGAGAAGTGTAGCAAATGGGGAGAAAGGGGGGGTGATTCCCATAATTTTGTCATCACGATATACAGAAAAGTCACAGTTGTGAATTGATAAAAAAAAAGTATACGACCCTAAAATTTTCAGATGGATAGTTCTACTCACTGTAACCACCCTTTTCGCCCGCCTTCACACAAATTACACTGATTTTATTTTTCAGGCGATTTAGACACGGGAAAACGTCGTTTGTAACGATCTTTTTATCGATCAAACGTGGAAACAACGTCCTGCAATGAGTCTGATATAGAAGAAACAAAAACTATGAATACAAAGCCATGTGTACCCCTGACCAAGAACCAAGACGAAGCCAGAACCATTTTGGATAGCCTCAAAGCCTCATCGTTGATGACTTCACAAAGTATTAATCCGCAAATTGAATTTGCATATTTTGGAAATATTTCTAGACTTTTGATAATATAAGAATATATTGAGCTATATAGCATATTAGAGTGCGCACTGTCTGAAAAGGTTTTGTCGGAGAGAAATAGTGAAATGTGCTGCGTCAGTCGAACAAGCAGAGACCTAGGAAATGGAACGGAGAATTTGAATTGTATGCATTGAAAAGAGAAAATGAAACATACTTCTTGCTTCTCTCTTTCTCTCTCTCCCTCTCTCTCTCTCTCTCTCTCTCTCTCTCTAACGACGGATTTCTCTTTCTACTCCATAGAGGATCTCAACAGTGCGCAGCTCAATTTGAAAATGTAAATTATAAACTTTATAAAAACTTAACTGTTGTTTAGTGGTCAAAAACATACATCATTCATTTCACACTTTATTTATCCACAGAACAGTAATTTCATGCATATATTTTATATATTTGTAATTTTACACTTATCTTACATAGAAATTTTTCAATGAACAGGTGAACAAGAAAATCCTCCACAAAAAATGCCAAAAACTGTTCCACCAACAAAAAAAGTCCAATAAATGAAGATGACAATCCAGACTCTTCGAATAAAACCAGAAAAATTGATCAAGGTAACAGATAATAATCATAATTATTTGTAATTTGTAATTGGAGAAGAATCGTCATAAATATTTCAATTATTTCAGATTCAAAAAATGACTCGTGGAATGATGCTATATCTGTGTCAGAATCTTTGACAGATAACGACTCCGCTGTTAGCTCGCCAGGAAAAAACTCTGAAACAAAACAACTTGTAAAACTAATAGGGAAAAATCGGAAGTTCTCAGTTCATCTTGAATCGAATAGCAAGGAATCCAAAAACGAAGACCTCCCAAAGAAAATCTACTCTGATCATGGGAACTCAAACGAAGAGAGTTCATCAAACTTTGAAGAGGAAAAACCAATCAGGACATGTATAATAATACATTTTAAAGAATGTTTATATTGTATTTAAAAAAAACAATAATTCATTTTTTAGAATACATTCATCTTTGCTTTCAGACTCAGATGGAGGATATGATTCAATAAGTGTTATTGTAAATGACGCAGTGAATACTTTGCGTGAGTTTATTCCGATGTTCCAAGAAAAATTCGCAGAATATTACACTGAGAAAAAAATGAGCTCAATCATAAGAACATATTTTCTTGTTCTAAGAATATATTTTTTTTCTTATCTCAAGAAGATATGTACTTGGGATGAGAAGATTTTCTCGATATCATTCCCCCCAAGAGAACACAAACCTTCAGGAACGTTCGTTGAATGTTCCTGGACGTTCACAAACATTCAATGAACGTTCCTGAAGGTTTGTGTTTTCTTGGGGTCTGTATAGCTTCAAACTAACAGACTAAGTAATTTCTTCTTTTGAAGGAATTTTTCTTGGATCAAAAAAGTATCGGATTGGACTCGGTCAATCCAATATTTTTTTCTTGGTTTCAGATTTTTTTCCCTCAGCGTACAAACTGAACTTAGTTTGCAAGCTTTCTTATATTCATGGAAAAATGTTTTTACAGATCAAAAATTGGAGAAATTTATTATGGATCAATTTTTAGCATTAAGTGCACAAATGAAGAGAATGCAGTGGAGTCTCCAATATGATTTCGACAAGAAAACGAATAATATCATTCAATCAATTGGAGTAACGGATTTCTCGAAGCAAAATATTGAAACATTGGAAGATGTTATTGGAAAGCCTTTGCCTATTACAAATGATAGTGATTTCGTAGAGTTGAACAAAGACCTTGAAAAGGCTGAGAAAAGAGAAAAACTTGTAAGTATATATTACATTAAATATATGTTGAAGCAGTGTCGGCTTTGGAAATTCTTTATCCTTTTCCAATCAACTTACAACAAAGTGAAACAGATAGGCGACCGCCTATCAACTCCCCTTTGTCACATGTCGATTAGAGAGGGACAGGGGCTTTCTGTAGCCGCCACTGTGTTAAAGTTATCCTTTTATTCTTTCAAAGTACAGTAACGTAGATTGATTCTCAATAAAAGTTATTTACTTATGCATAGAATTGCGCAAATAAACATTCACTTACTTTATAGAAATCAATCCTGACAGTGAAGTGTGAGGCACACCCAGTTATGAAAGAAGCTGTACCATCAATTTTGTCTCAGTTTATTAGTAAAAATGTACAGTTATTGTATAGCGGATGTGGAAGAGCGCAAAAAGGAAAGCAAAAGAAAGATTTTCCGTCAACAACCTCATACAAGGTTATGAAAGGTATTTCATTTCCAAATAGACATTCATTATCTTCGAAAATTTGATTGAATCAATTTAATAATTGAAAAATATTGAATTTCCAGATGTCATCGAAACAACGTATCACGTAAACGAAAATGATATATTCAAGAGAGTCAGTCGATGGCTTGCTGGAGCAAGCGATCGTGAAGGAGGGACGACTTTACGTAAATATGAAAATAAAGTGGAATATGCAAGTCATAAGCAACAGAACAAAACCAGCGATTCAACTCCCGAGCGAAGTGTAATTGACAAAACCGATCAAATACGTAGAAAATATCAGCAAATATCAACTAATCACGGAACTTTGGAACGCAAAGAGGATGAGCGAACACGTAACATTGAATACGTACACAAAAACCGTGATTCTAACCGCAAACAAATCGTCCAACAAACCGAGGAAAGACAACAAAAAAGAAGTGACATTGAATCGAAACACAAGAACAGAGGAGATAGTTTCCAAAACAGCACGTCAATAAGCTATGAAAATACAAGAAAAGATGACAAAAATAAAAAGCATCAAAAAAACTAAGAGAAAATCAAGAACAACGAACAGAAAAACAGACAGGTGGAGAAATCTTACAGAGGGAAACAGGAAACAGTCACAAATTTTGAACACAGAAAAAAAGAGAATAAACAACATCTCAGGACAAGAAAAGCCAAATTTGAAAAACGCAAAAAGAGTGACGATAGTGACGTAGAAAGCCGAGAAAGTATAAAATCCTTCAGATCAGAAGAAAAAATACTAACAAATGTTGATCGAGAAAGATTAGAAATTAATCAAAATTTTCAGGGAACAAGTTCTGAATCTGAAAACAATGAAGATGGCAACGAAAACGAAAAAGAGAACCAAAAACGGCAGGAAGACTACGATAGCGAGCTGGGAAATGAAAAGTGGAATGATGAGAGTATTGACGAGGAGAGTTTTGCATAGTAACGATAACAGTTACATCTCTATAAATTTTATTGTGTCAACCTAATTCAAAAGCAAATGAAAAAAAAATTAGAACGAAATGTGTGATCAATTATTCTCAATCAATCGAATGCTGGGATTAGGTGGACGCTGGTAACTGACTTTAGGGAAAGCACAGTAGCATGGCTGCAGTCATTGTTTGCGCACCATTCTGCGCCAACATAATTCAATACAATGAAAAAATCTCTTTGTACAGGCTTTTTCTTTTCATCAAAGAAAATTTGTACAGAGTTTTGAATTGAATTGAACTATGTTGACATAAAACAGTGCGTGAATAATGGCAGTTGCCACGCGCTAGTACAGAAGGTTCGATTAATCCGTTTCCTTCTTTCCCGTGAATTCTCGTTGCCAATTCATTGTTTATAATTAAAAAAAATTTTCAAGTGAATAAATATGTGAGAAAAAATGTTTTGAACATGGAAAACTGATCATGAATGTTTCTAGTTGAATAACAATAAATTGCCAACTAGGATCTACAGGGAAGAAGGAAACGGATTATTTGCGCCCACTGCACCGGCTTGAAGCACAGTTACATGTATCATTTCAATGCCGGCACCCGACACCGAGAGTTGGTTAGCAGTATCGGGACGACTCTGGTAACCAACACTGAGAGTTGGTGGCCAGTATCGGGACAACGCGGGTAACCGATTCCACGCCGCAGTTGTCAGTATCGGGCGAAAGTAAATTGGCGTTATCATTCCGACTCTGGGCCGACGGTCGGAGTACGGCATCCGACATCGGGCCCACGTCAAACCGATCGTCAATTTCTACGTGAGTATATAGGATGATTTAAATGAGAATATGAACGCAAACCTCCCGAGAAAAGGTGGGTCTAACAAGATATCAGTGATGGTGATTGATAGTGCCATCAATGATTTTGAATGAGAGTTTATATCGAGTTCATATTGAATTTCATAAAACCTCGATTGAAACTTGATAAAATTCAATATAAATTCGATGGATCTTTTATCAAAAACCATCGATAGTGTTATCGATCACCATCGCTAATTTCTTGTTTGACTCACTTTTTTTTAGATATTTGCATTTGTATTCTTATTTCAATCACCTTGTATATATCCATACAAATTCTTAGATGAATTCTGAATGTAAATTCTTCAGTGAGTTTGATATGATTTTTGTATGGAAGAGGAGGGAAGTTCAGAACTTTGCGAAGAAAATTCTTCATCAATAAAAGATATTATAAAATAATTATATACATATATACAGGGTGGGGCATTTAAAGTGTCGCGGGCGTTTTTTCCAAAAATAAAGTGAGATACGAGAAAATTTTTCGGACAAAAGTTGTAGGGTACCGAGGGGGACATCCGATGGTGGCCTTGGCTTTGACCTCAAATCTCATCTTCAAGGGCATTCTGAGATCAACTCTTGTTTTTTGAATAGCATCTCATATTTTTTACTGCAGATTTGGATTCTAGGTCAAAAACCAAGAAACTTTTGTCTGAATCATTTTCCTGAATTCCGCAAAGATGGCGCTCTAATCGATATTGTTCCATTTTAAATCTGACATTCGAATAACTCGAAAACGAAGGGTCTTGCAAAAGAATGTTCCGTACAAAAGTTGTCAATACACGACACATTTCAATCGTCTACATTACCACCATTCAGAGCTCATGCGATGTAAACAAACGACGGGGTTCAGTGAAAATTCACGATTTTGAAAGTCAGTTTGTCAGTTACATTTGATTATTACTTGGTTTATGACAAATTGAAAATCATGGATATCCGATACACGGTTTCTGAAAAGATCGATATGATCTACATTTACGGTGAAGTGCATAAGAACCCCAGACAAGCATATGACTTGTATGCAGAACGATTTCCTGAAAGAACAACGCCATCCATTAGGTATTTTCAACGCATGACAAAATTATTCTCAGAAACGGGAAGTGTTACAAGGGAAAAACGACATCGAATGAGAACTGTTAGCGGAGAAGATGCGGAAGTTAATGTACTAGCTGCAGTAGCCAATAATCCACACATGAGCTCTCGTGAAATTGAATTCCATTCGGGAATTTCTCGAAGAAGTGTTCTTCGAATACTGAAACGTCACAAATTCCATCCGTATCAAATTTGTTTGCATCAAGACCTTCACGGTGATGATTTCGAAAATCGTGTACAGTTTTGTCGATGGGGTCTAGTGCAAATGCACAATAAAAACTTCATCAACATATTATTTTCTGATGAGTCGACGTTCACCAATCATGATCAAGTAAATCGACATAATATGCATTACTGGGCGACAGAAAATCCAAGATGGTTACGTCAAGTAGAGCATCAAAGACAATGGGCTGTGAATGTTTGGTGTGGTATTTTTCGATCTCGAGTAATTGGACCGTACTTCATTGCAGATACGCTAAATGGAGAGAAGTACAGACATTTTTTAGATCAAGTACTTCCAACATTACTTGAAGACATACCTATTCAGGAACGATTGAATGTGTGGTATCAACACGATGGTTGTCCATCCCATTATGCAGTCACAGCTCGAGAAATATTGGACAGAGATTATCCTGGACGATGGATAGGACGTCGTGGACCAGTTCATTGGCCTGCCCGTTCTCCGGATCTTACTTCTCCAGATTTTTTTTTATGGGGATACATAAAAGATACAGTTTATCAACGAGCACCGACTACACCTGAGAATATGCGTCAACGAATCATCAATGCATACGCGAGCATCAATGAAGATATTTTAGCACAAGTTCAGCAATCTTTTGTAAAACGTTTTGAAATGTGTATTGAAGTCGAAGGCCATCATTTTGAGCATCTACTGCATTAAAATTATCCAAGTGATGTAGACGATTTAAATGTGTTGTGTTTTGTCTGTTATACCCTATCACCTCCGTTTCAGTTCAAGGGGTCCCCCTTGGAATCAGACAACTTTTGTCCGAAACATTCTCCTCCAAGACCCTTCGTTTTCGAGTTATTCTAATGTCAGATTCAAAATGGAACAATATCGATTAGAGCGCCATCTTTGCGGATTTCAGGAGAATGGTTCAGACAAAAGTTTCTTGGTTTTTGACCTAGAATCCAAATCTGCAGTAAAAAATATGAGATGCTATTCAAAAAACAAGAATTGACCTCAGAATGCCCTTGAAGATGAGATTTGAGGTCGAAGCCAAGGCCACCATCGGATGTCCCCCTCGATACCTTACAATTTTTGTCCGAAAAATTTTCTCGTATCTCATTTTATTTTTGGAAAAAACGCCCGCGACACTTTAAATGCCCCACCCTGTATATATATATGTAAATCGTTTTTTTGAATCTTCAACGGTCAATCAAATTTATATTCAATATAGAATAGTGTATATACGTATGAATTCTTCACAAGTTATTAGTTACGCCATTGTGAATATGTATTATCGTGAGATATCTACCGAATCCTTTGATTCTTCTGATATTCTGAGAAATTGTCATTTGAATTGTATAAGTATACGAGATCTTCCATGAATAATAAGAAAAAGTTTTGTGGTGTATATCTTAACTCCAAAAAAGTAAAAAAAACGCCAAGTACATGAAACTGTCATCAATACTCCTCGAACCAAAAAATAAACGAATAAAAATCCCGTAAAACAAAGAATAAAAAAATCTAAAAACACATTCTAAAGGAAAATTTCACTGCATTCAGAATTTCGAGAGGATATAAAAGGATATGCTCCATTTGAAAAAGAAAAATATATAAAATCAATATGAGCGACCAAGTACATTGGTTACCCAAAAGATATGTGAAAGATTTTTGGTATATTGTCACTTCAGTTTGTTGAAACTGTATTGAAGGTAATTTATGATTTTCAAGAAAGCATTATTGTATCAAAAAAATAAATAAAACAAGCGTATCGTTCTGCTCGTATATATAGATACCGAAAAGTGAAAAAAAGTAGAATTCTACAAAACATACAAATGTCTCAGAAAAACCCCTAAAAACTCCAACACAGTAAAAAAATAACGTCAAATCCCGAAAACCATACAAACATTTTACAATAACACTTGAAAAAAAATCCTTGAAAAAAATACTTCACTCTTTCCGGAAGATTACTGGATATAACAAATATACCATCAAAAAAAAAGATGTGAAAGGCAACCCTGTTTCGGAATTCGCATCAACCAGTAACACTTGGCAAGATAGAATTCGTACTGTTTAGCATGAAGCTGAAAATAGCTTTCCAGCAGACATTTTTCGGTCACTCTTTTGAATCATTGTGAAAAGTAGCAGATAGCAAAAGTTCCAAAAATTAGATCTCATTGAATCCTTTCGTGACCACAAGACGAACTACTGAAATGTCAGCAGAATAGAGTCCTTGGAGAATTCAAATCGCCTTTTGTCATACTGTATATTGTACTGTATATAGTATGACAGAAGGCGATTTGAATTCTCCAAGAACTCCATCCTACTGACATTTCAGTGATTCATTTTGTGGTTCCAGAAAGATTCAATGGGATCTAGTTTTTGGAACTTTTGCTATCTGGGTAAAGAGATGTCCAATATTCATCATGCAACAAAAAGATATACCTTCAAGATATCAGATTGAAGACACTTTCTAGTACTGTACCAGACATCTTTCAGAATCTTGTGGAATATCCATCGAAATCATTCGAAAAAATTTTTCGAGAATATTTGGTTCGTTATGGTATTATACCTCCCCGTGGATGATTGCGGGTCTCCCAGGGGGATATTCATGATACCTGTCCTTGATATCCTTTTTATCCATCCCTGGTAGTATCTGCTTCCTGTACGTGGTGGGGAGGATAAGTATCTCAGAGTTGGATCTTTTTTTTGAGTGGAATAAACTACTCAAGAGAAAGAATACAAACTGAGAGAAACCAAATCATCCTAATGCCAGAAACATCGGCAAAATTGAACGGAAGGAAAGCAAGGGGAAACTACCTTTCTTGACATTTTTCAATACTTCCCGAGGAAATGAGACCTTTTCCTAACCTGGAATATTATGTAACAGAAACAAACAAACAAATTAATAAATACATGATGGCGCTCTCTCGGGTAAAATATTCCGGAGGTAAACTAGTCTCCCGTTCAGATCTCCGGGTGGAGGCTGCTCGAGGAAGCTTCATCAGCAAGGAACGAAAACCGAAGAATAGGATAGGGAAAAGAAACAATATTCTTCGATTCGGAGCGTGGAATGTTAGTTCACTGAGGCAAGCGGGAAAATGAGAAAATTCGAAATTAGAAATGAAAAGGTTGAATATAGACGTGATGGGGATTAGCGAAATGAGATGGTCACAAGAGGGCGATTTCTGGAGTGGGGATTATGGAATAATTCATACAGGATCAAAGAACGGTCAAGCAGGTGTAGGAATTGTAATGCATAAAAGAGTAGGAAATAGAATAGAAAATTATTTGCAACATAATGAACGTGTGATGATGGTTAGAATCAGAACAAAACCGGTAGACACAGTCATAGTCCAAGTATACATGCCCACATCTGCATATTCGGAGGAAGATATTGAAAAAACGTACGAAGAAATAGAAGAAGTGATAGAATATGTGAAGGGAGAAGAGAATTTGATAGTGATGGGGGATTGGAATGCGGTAGTAGGACAAGGAAAAGAGGACAACATTGTAGGAGATTTCGCGTTTGGGAGGAGGAACGATAGAGGACAACGTTTAGTCGAATTTTGTGAGAACCAAAAGATGGTTATCACAAACACTTTATTCGGAAATCATCCAAGAAGAATCTACACTTGGAAAATGCCAGGAGATACAGCAAGATACCGAATTGATTACGTATTAGTGAAACAAAGATTTAGAAACCAAGTGAAAAACTGTAAAACTTATCCCGGTGCAGATATAGATAGTGACCATAATATGTTGATGATGAAATGTTCTATGAAATTCAAATCTCTGAAGAAGAAAAGGAGAATGCAGAAAAGATGGAATTTGAAGAACCTCAAGCAAAAACAAACACATGAGGCATTCGAGAAAATGTTGGATGAAAAATTGGGAGATCAAAAAGAGAAAGACTTGGGAATAGAGAGGAGATGGACAAAGATGAAGGGGAATATAAGAGAATGTGCGGATAAGATTTTGGAGAGTAATGGGGTAGAACCTAAAAACCTATGGATAACAGGAGAAATTTCAGAATTGATAAATGAAAGAAGAAAATACTAGAATAATGATAGCCAAGAAGGCCAGCAACGATACAAATCATTGAGGAATAAAATAATAAGAGAATCAAGGAAAGCAGAAGAACAGTGGGGAGAAGAGAAATGTCAAGAAAAAGAAATAAGATTGCATTTAGGGAAAATAGTTGAAGCATATAGGATTATTGAAAGATTTTTCGGACAAATGAAATCTAGAAGCAATAAGATTAGAAACTCTCTAGGACGACAATTGATAAAAACGGAAGAGGAAATAGAACAGTGGATCAATCATTTGGAAGACTTGTATAGAGGAAACGATGATATAGCACTTTCAGAGAAGGAGGAGGATGTTGATGAGGAAGAATTGGGAGATTCGATATTGAGATCAGAATTCGACAAGGCTTTGAAAGAATTGAAGAACAATAAAGCGCCAGGCATAGATGGTATAAGTGCGGACTTTATAAAAGCCTCCAGTGAAGGAACTGCCTCGTCACTTCTATCTAGGTTTTCCAGGTCTGGAACAGATTTTCTGAGAATATTCTTGGGTCTTGTGATTGATCCAACATTCCACTGATAGGAACCAGTGAGCGACAAAATATTCCATTGGAATTATCGGAGCGACAAAATCGGGATTCACCGGTAATTGAGAAATTGAACTGGCTCGTCACTTCTATCTGGGTTTTCCAGGTCTGGAATGGGTTTTCTGGGAATATTCTTGGCTTTTGTGATTGATCCAACATTCCACTGATAGGAAACGTTGAGTGACAAAATATTCCATTGAAATTATCGGAGCGACAAAATCAGGATTCACCGAAAATTGAGAAATTGAACTGGCTCGTCACTTCTATCTGGGGTTTCCAGGTCTGGAATAGGTTTTCTCGGAATATTCTTGGGTTTTGTGATTGATCCAACATTCCACTGATGGGAACCGTTGAGCGACAAAATATTCCATTGAAATTCTCGGAGCGACAAAATCAGAGTTCACCGAAAATCGGGGAATCGAGCACGTGAGTCACTTCTAACTAGGTTTTCCAGGTCTGGAACAGATTTTCTGAGAATATTGTTGGGTTTTGTGATTGATCCAACATTCCACTGATGGGAAACGTTGAGCGACAAAATATTCCATCGGAATTATCGGAGCGACAAAATCAGGATTCACCGGTAATTGAGAAATTGAACTGGCTCGTCACTTCTATCTGGGTTTCCAGGTCTGGAATAGGTTTTCTGGGAATATTCTTGGGTTTTATGATTGATCCAACATTCCACTGATAGGAACCGTTGAGCGACAAAATATTCCATTGAAATTCTCGGAGCGACAAAATCAGAGTTCACCGGAAATCCAGGTATCGAGCACGTGAGTCACTTCTAACTAGGTTGTCCAGGTCTGGGACAGATTTTCTGAGAATATTCTTGGGTCTTGTGATTGATCCAACATTCCACTGATGGGAAACGTTGAGCGACAAAATATTCCATCGGAATTATCGGAGCGACAAAATCAGGATTCACCGGTAATTGAGAAATTGAACTGGCTCGTCACTTCTATCTGGGTTTCCAGGTCTGGAATAGGTTTTCTGGGAATATTCTTGGGTTTTATGATTGATCCAACATTCCACTGATAGGAACCGTTGAGCGACAAAATATTCCATTGAAATTCTCGGAGCGACAAAATCAGAGTTCACCGGAAATCCAGGTATCGAGCACGTGAGTCACTTCTAACTAGGTTGTCCAGGTCTGGGACAGATTTTCTGAGAATATTCTTGGGTTTTGTGATTGATCCAACATTCCACTGATGGGAAACGTTGAGCGACAAAATATTCCATCGGAATTATCGGAGCGACAAAATCAGGATTCACCGAAAATTGAGAAATTGAACTGGCTCGTCACTTCTATCTGGGTTTTCCAGGTCTGGAATAGGTTTTCTGGGAATATTCTTGGGTTTTATGATTGATCCAACATTCCACTGATGGGAATCGTTGAGCGACAAGATATCCCATTGGAGTTTTCGGAGCGACAAAATCAGGATTCACCGAAAATTGAGAAATTGAACTGGCTCGTCACTTCTATCGAGGTTTTCCAGGTCTGGGATAGATTTGCTGAGAATATTCTTGGGTTTTGCGATTAATCGAACATTCTACTGTTTGGAGCTGTTGAGCGACAAAATATTCCATTCACAATATCCGAGCGACGAAATCGGAATCCACAAGAGATTGAGGGATCGAGCTGGCTCGTCACTTCTATCTAGGTTTTCCAGGCCTGGGATAGATTTTCCGAAGATATTCTCTGGTTTTTTGATCATTCGAACATTCCACTGATGGGAACCGTTGAGCGGAAAAATATTCCATTGGAATTGTCGGAGCGACAAAATCAGGATCCACCGAAAGTTGAGAGATCGAGCACGCTAGTCACGTATATCTAGGTCTTCCAGACCTGGGAAACCCAGATAGGAGTGACAAGCCAGCTCGGTCCCTCAATCTCTCGTGGATTCCGATTTTGTCACTCGGATATTGTGAATGGAATATTTCGTCGCTCAACGGTTCCCATCAGTAGAATGTTCGATTATTCACAAAACCCGGAAATATTCTCAGCAACTCTATCCCAGACCTGGAAAACCCAGATAGAAGTGACGAGCCAGTTCAATTTCTCAACTCTCGGTGAATCCAGATTGTCTCGCTCCGATAATTTCAATGGAATATTTGGTCGCTCAACGTTTCCCATCAGTGGAATGTTGGATCAATCACAAAACCCGAGAATATCCCCAGAAAACCTATTCCAGACCTAGAAAACCCAGATAGAAGTGACGAGCCAGCTTGATCTCTCAATTTTCGGTGGATCCTGATTTTGTCGCTCCGATAATTCCAATGGAATATTTCGTCGCTCAACGCTTCCCATCAGTGGAATGTTGGATCAATCACAAAACACAAGAATATTCCCAGAAAACCTATTCCAGACCTGGAAAACCCAGATAGAACTGACGAGCCAGTTCAATTTCTCAATTACCGGTGAATCCTGATTTTGTCGCTCCGATAATTTCAATGGAATTTTTTGTCGCTCAACGGTTCCTATCAGTGGAATGTTGGATCAATCATAAAACGCAAGAATATTCCCAGAAAACCTATTCCAGACCTGGAAAACCCAGATAGAAGTGACGAGCCAGCTTGATCTCTCAATTTTCGGTGAATCCTGATTTTGTCGCTCCGATAATTCGAATGGAATATTTTGTCGCTCAACGGTTCCTATCAGTGGAATGTTGGATCAATCACAAAACCCAAGAATATTCCCAGAAAACCTATTCCAGACCTGGAAAACCCAGATAGAAGTGACGAGCCAGTTCAATTTCTCAATTACCGGTGAATCCTGATTTTGTCGCTCCGATAATTCCAATGGAATATTTCGTCGCTCACCGGTTCCTGTCAGTGGAATGTTGGATCAATCAGAAAACCCAAGAATATTTCCAGAAAACCTATTCCAGACCTGGAAAACCTCGATAGAAGTGACGAGCCAGTTCAATTTCTCAATTTTCGGTGAATCCTGATTTTGTCGCTCCGATAATTTCAATGGAATATTTTGTCGCTGAACGGTTCCCATCAGTGGAATGTTGGATCAATCATAAAACCCAAGAATATTTCCAGAAAACCTATTCCAGACCTGGAAAACCCAGATAGAAGTGACGAGCCAGTTCAATTTCTCAATTACCGGTGAATCCTGATTTTGTCGCTCCGATAATTCCAATGGAATATTTTGTCGCTCACCGGTTCCTATCAGTGGAATGTTGGATCAATCAGAAAACCCAAGAATATTTCCAGAAAACCTATTCCAGACCTGGAAAACCCAGAGAGAAGTGACGATGCCAGTTCAATTTCTCAATTCTCGGTGAATGCTGATTTTGTCGCTCCGATAATTCCAACGGAATATTCTGTCGCTCAACGGTTCTTGTCAGTGGAATAGTGGTTCAATCACAAAACCCAAGAGTATTGTCAGAAAATCCATTCCAGACCTCGAAAACCTAGATAGAAGTGACGAGGCAGTTCGATTCCTCAATTTTCGGCGAATCCTGATCTTGTCGCTCCGATAATTCCAATGGAATATTCCATCGCTCAACGGTTCCCATCAGTGGAATGTTCGATCAATCACGAAACCCAAGAATATTTCGTGACAATCTTCACTGGACTAGAAAAATCTATCTCGAAGTTCAGTGTCAGCTCGACCTCCCAATTCCGAGTGAATTCTGATTTTGTCGCTCGCATATTGTGAATGACCTATTTTGCCGCACAACGGTTTCTATCAATATGATGTTCAATCAATCACCATTTGAGGTTTGTTATATCCTCGTTACATCCATGTTACATCCATATTACAAGATTTCCCCTGCATCACTACCTTCGAATGTCTCTGTGCGTTATCACATATCAAGTCATCAAATTGTCCTCCGTGTGTTCATCACCACCATTCTCGTATCCCATATATCCTGCATCCCGAAATCCGTTATTTCCCTCCTACTCGGGAACGGTTGGGCCTACGGTATTCCAACTATGCTCGAATTTCAGCGACAAAAAAGCGACAAATTCCTGTATAACTTCCAATCCGCTCCGACTCATTAACCATATTGGGTTTTCTAGCGGAACTGCCCCCTTGGTGTACCCTCGATCTTCTCGAAAACCAAAAGAGCGACAAAATCAAACTCTTGGTAACTAATTAGCGACAAAAGAGCGACAAATTCTCATGTAGGTCCCAATGGGTTTTGTCGATATGGGTCCTCCACCGTAACGGACGTAAGAAATAAGTTGTCAGGGCTAACAATCCAAAAAAGGGGAACGGGGTACTTCCGAAGGGGGGGGGGGGGTGACATCCAGGGCTCTTAAACGTACCTAGGATGATATAGACTCATGTTTCCCTTATCAACCGTGACCTCAGACCACAAACCAAACACAGTGAGCTTTTCATCAGAAACCCACAGGACGCATGTTTCCGGACCAGCTTATTTCCGATGCGAAATTCTACATTATAAATGTTGAGATTGTGATATTCGACATACAATCCTATTCCTCGATCAGCGTAAGGATCTTGACTTACATCGCAACCCGAAGGGTTTGATAAATTCAAACTCATCGTCGAATTATCATTATGATTTCGTTGACGGGCGATGCAGTACATATATGGCATCGAGGGCCAGATATGGGACATCGTTCATCGACTGATAATTGTATCCATCGTAACAGGGGGTGTAGATCGCTCCTTTGACCAAGGTTGGCCCGGTCATTCGTAGGTCGCTGGACTGATGTGGGTGTGCTGAGTCTCAAACTGTCCCGCGGTGTCGATGGTTAGAAGGATCTGTGATTCTCATCGGATTCTGTATGGCCTGGTCGTCCGTGCCTCCCCTTGTCACTCATGGGCCCCCCATGAGTCGATAATCATCCGGTACCATAACCTCGTAAAATACATTCGAATCAATATTATTCTAGTTTTATTTTTAAGGTGTGCCCGGGACTCGCTGGCGTGTCTTTCGATCCCTTCTCTACTTATTTCATCTTTTTTTTCTGCAACAGGATAGAGGGAGAGAGAGAACCAACCAATTCCTTTGTGACGGAAATTCATCGCGTTACAGCGTAAACTCCTTCTTGGAGTCATCTACCGACCCCCCCAAGATAGGTTTCTATTATCTTGATTCAATGCTCACAGACATCACTCCTGACTATCATCATGAAGTTATATTCGGAGATATGAACGCTGATCTGAACTCATAGTCCTTTGATGCTTCATATCTTCGAGGACTGACACATAGCATTAATATGTGCATCGTTCCGTATGGGACCACGCATCATACTCACACCAAATCTACGTGGTTGGACGTGTGCTTAGTTGACGATGTATCTAATGTTGTGAGGGGGGGACAGGTTGAGGTTCCGTTTTTGTCGAGTCATGATTTGATATATGTTCAATATTCATTGAGGTCTCTCAATGCTAATGTACCACAAACAAAAAGTAGAAAATACACTAGATTGAACTGTCAGATGCTGCAGTCGCAATGACAATTAGTCCCCATGGATCAAAATAGTGTGCAATGTTTGAATGATCTCGTTGAAAATTTTAATTCCTCGCTCCATGAATTACTTGATCTGCATGCTCCTGTTGTTTCAAACCGATCGAATAATATGAAATATGTCCCTTGGATTAATAAAGGAATCAAAGAATTTTCCACATTGCGGAACCAGGCACGACGACGTTCTTATCAACGATGTTCTTATCCAGAATTCGACAACCATTATCGGTTAGAATACAGCAGACTGAGAAACCTAGTCATCTTCCTGATGAGGAAATCTAAGAAGGAATTTTTTGAGATGCGACTTTCCCGAACTGAGGGATCGAGGCAGTTGTGAAGAGAACTCAGAAACTTGAAAATAATCAAAGATGGAGAATCTCACACTAGCACAGTTATCAAGTTCTCACTAGAAGACCTCCAGCAGTATTTTTCTTCGGTTTATAATAGTATCTCATCGGATAGACCTAGTCTGCTTGATGCTTTCCATACATTTGATGATTCACTATTTTATTTCCCGTACGCCACACATGCTGATTTGCGACCTTACTTACGTTCCTCACAATCTTCCATTTTTGGCTCTGATGAACTACCTAGTGGATTTCTCTCCTATTGTGTTCCCTCCATCTCGACTGCACTTCTTGATATCATAAATTACTCATTCACTAATCGTGAATCCCCTCAAGTTTCGAAATACTCATATATTACTCCTGTACCGAAAACGAAAAATCCAGCTAATGTCACTGAATTTCGTCCAACAAAGAGTAATACATTTAAAATCACGTCGTTTATTGTACACAATATCTAGAATTTATTGCAATCACGTTTTGTGAAAATGTGAAATTTTTTCCTTGTTCTTTCTCTTCTTGAGAATTATATCGAGTAAATTTGAACCATGTATATCTCCATTCATTATCCCCGTTGTCCAATTCCTTGATCGACCTTGCCGCTCGAAGCCGATGCAATCCATAAATTTATCCAAAAAGGGGTGAAGGTTGCGGCGAGCTCGACAAAAGAAATAAAGGTCTTGCTCACGCCGTAACGAAACTGGTGACGTGCGGTGGAATGCCGTCAAAAATTGCGGAACCTCGAGTTATCGTGAAGAGGAACTCGAGATGCGATTTTTCCACTCCCTTTCAAATCAGTGATTTCCCTAAATTCCCACTTCCCGTATTCTTGTGTTCCTGAATTGTTGCTCCATGTTTTCTTATTATTACCACACAACGTCCTCAATATTTTGAAATCATGCATACGTGTTGTATGTATTTTGTATACGTGCGTTATAAATAATGCATCTACTTCAATGTTATCTCTTCGTCACTTGTTTATATAGGATTTCATTGTTTCTCCAGTTCCTTTGACAAAGCATTCCAGTATTTGTTCAGGTTTTGAATTTGAGTGCATAGATTTTCAATTTTTTTGATAAATACATGAAAATACAGGAAAACAGAGTACGTTTTTAATATTCTTTCCAGAGAATTCAGATCTTGTGAGTCTTCAACTTCGAGATGACTTCAATGAGAAATAAAGAGAAAAGACTCTTTAAGAAAAGTAATGATCGCTTAGTTGAGAATATTGCTATATAGAAAGATAGTGTGATATATCTCAATCAAAGATGTTATCAATTATAATATTTTATAATCCTTGAACAATATTTCAAATGTTGCACCAAAAGTTCTAAAATGCATCTTGAAAACATTCAAAGGAATAATTCCACATCTAAGACTTAACGCCCGTGCAGCATACGAGAATAACATGAACTTTTGTAAAGTATCCAACAAAGAATATAGTTGTGGAGGATTCGTTGTGTCGTTTCATCCTCCCATTTCATTTAATACAATGAAAAAACCATGTTACGACGTAGAAAGTGTCTGTTGCCTTCATCGATCGCCTTTACCGATTATCATTAAAGAAGATCTATCTCATGCTGTTTCAAGGAATTTAAGCTTTTGAAAATGATTGATGTTTTTCAATATGAACTCTTTTCGAACATTGAAGAAAGGAGTGAAATCACCCAGTGGTTCAAGAGTAAGTTTATAGAAACGTGTCTTAGAATCACGTAGCAAACGCATGAGAAATGCTTTGAAATATAGCAAAACTGTGACAATGATTGTACAGCATTTCTTACAGTATACTACGGTACGCGAAATTGTTATATAATTGATATATTTGTGAAGGAAACAGAATCGATTGTGTGGTCATCGGAAGTATGTACATTTCAATCCTTAGCTCTTTCTCACAGAATTATATATACATACGTAATATGCATATATATAATAATGACCGACAATCTCTTCTCAACAGCTATATGTATAATGCATAGAGTTTTATATGTATACACAACATGCACATCTTTTTTTGAAGAAGAAAATTCATTCTTTTATCGTTCGGACGTTTCTTTTCCATTTCGTTCTCACACAATCATTCGAAGCGATAATATTAGGTAAATTGTGGAAAATGGAATTGGAATATTATTCATACTTCATGTGTTTAGTACACATAAATTCTGAACTGTAAGGTAGCTCCGAACAATGTTATCCAGCTGACTTACAGGGTGGTTGGATTTTTTTTTCGATAATATGTCATAGCAAACGGAGACAACAATTTCCAATCCTAAATTAAGGAAAAAAAACATTGTTTGACATTTTGAAATCAATTGAAAATTGTTGAAATTCCGCTCCATTTGAATTGTAGGGTCTCGCGTCACTCTATTCAAGAATGTTTGTACATATAAATTTGTTATCAAAATTTGTTCATACAATCACCCAAGTGGCCTCGTGCGACGGTAGGTTAGTGCATGTCCATACCTCTTTCCTACCCCTATCTATCGCGCATGTTTATGGATGTATCGTCTATTTCATGTCTATATACATATATATTATTTTTCAGAAGGGCCATTGAGATTTGGTTGAAGGCAAATTTCGGGAGTAAATTTATTTGAAAAATAAAATTTCCTTGATTTATTCTCTTCAAACCAAAGGTTCACCGTACCAAACCGAAGTTATTGAACCTCCTCTCAAACGAATTGACTTGCACGAGTCAGTTTTGCTCGATTTGCCCCGGCCGGGTTTCAGTGACCATTCCCATAGGCTAACGTTCCATGGTTTATGAGGCGAAATTACTGGGTGACCATCGGGAGGCCACAGTATTCTCGAAGTAATTTTCATTGAATGTTTCATTGATAGCTGAATCGGATGGATTCTCCCGCTGCGTGAACGGCGAAGCTGTCCATGTGTACTGAACCGCACGTTATGGCACGCTGTGGCGGCAGCCGGCATGCCCGTGACGGTAGCCTGTCATGGGTTTGTCAGACCGGCCACGTTGTCTCAGCCTGAGCTATAACATGTCCGTTGAATGGTTCGGCACATGAGGAGCCTTCCCAAAAGACCGGCACCTTGCCGCCCTTTTTCCTGGAGGAACCGACATACCCCTCAGAAATCGAGTTCGGGACGGTCGTCCCGAGCTGTGGTCGTAAACGGGGAAATCTATTCTAAGAAGAGGAAATATGGGGTTTTGCGAGCCGTTGTGGCTTATACCACTCTATGTATACCCTTCCAGGATATCGGAGCCAAAACCCCGTTGTTCGTGGAGGGAGATCGCCAAATGTTATACTCGATTTTGTTGTATTGTGTGCATGTGTCTACAAGTGTTTTCTGCTTATGATCCAGGAAGCATTCGCCCCAACATGGCTCACAACGACGGCCAGGATTCGGATCAGTCCCTGGTGGGGGCCGTTAGCTCCCTCACCGAATATCTGGGTATACAATCGGCCCCCATGCATATCCCTTTCCACGATGGGTGAAACCTCCCTCTGAGCAATTCCGTCCAAGATGTGGAAAATGGTCATTCCCAAATTCCCGCCGGGAGCGAGCGCTCCTTCGTCAAGAGCGTACTTGCCAAACTGACGGGTGATGCTCGCTTGAGTGTGGCCGGCCTGGAGTTTTAAGACGCTCATTTTTTGAATCAACATTTGAAATCAGAATTGGCTCCGCATCGGGACTTTGATTATTTTCATTCGGAGCTGAATAGTTCACGAATGCGCCATGACGGAACCGTGTCTAGGTATTCAGCTCGAGCCAATCATTTGGTGCGAGTAGCACTGAATGCCTTGGAGGATTTTGGCGGCGATCCCCCAGCCGCGGCGCGGGCCAACGCCCCAGATGCCGACGCGAAGAGGATCTTGGACAGAACCACCCTCAGATCCTTCTCGAATGGGCGCTCGCATGAATTAGGAACGCGCGTTACTCCTACCAGGCCTCAAACGTTGGAGGATGCGATGAAGATCGCTCAAGATGTCGAATTCGGCCTACAAAGTAGAGCACGCTTTCGCGGAATTCAGCGTTACGAACCTAGGGACAACGAGAGAGCCCATCGTTCTCACTACACGGCTGATCACGAATCTTATTCGCCCCGTTATTCGGAGCCTCGATCCGAATTTGATTATTATAGGCCACCAGCCTCCTATTATGATAGGCCTCGCTCACCTGTCCCCTATCGCTATGATGGTCGGAATCATGGCTCGGGCCTGTCAGACTGTCGTCGAGACCCCGTAGTCTTTCGCGCCGAATCTAGGAGCCCATCTCCTCATCCTTGGGACTCGGGACGTTCTTCCCCAGGACCATCCCCTCGACCCCAAGGTCAATATGGTAAATCGTATAAGTCACCTGATCGACCGGGAACTACGCCACCGGGTTCTAGCGCATACAAAGATAATCCACGCGGCGCACCACGCGGTGTCCTCACTCCCCCCGCCAAAGAGTCTCGCTGTCACGAGTGCGGAGAACCGGACCATTCCGCTTCTGCACATAGAGACCGACGACCTTATCCCAGTCGCTCTTCTTCGCCGGACCCGAGAGCTCCTAGAGAAGTAGGCCCCTCCGAAGAAGAGACTCCTTCAAACTCCCAAGGAGCTCGATCGACGGGCGCTCGATCGAGCAGTCCAATGTTGAAGCAGTGCCTGAGAAATGTGAGGTTCAGTGGAGCTTAAGATTTGTGTGGTGGACTAAACTACTATACAGCCCTCCCTGCATCCATTTGCGTAGTCCTCAACTGAGAACGGACAGGGGACGATTTATGATTGATACGGGCTCTGAAGTGAATCTCATCAAGGCTCTTGCCCTCGAGCCCCGTGTACTAGTAGACACGCATGCACTCCTTCGCATTGCGGGAATCACGTCAGATGAGTTTACGACGTTAGGAACGGCCCAAGTTGATATTTTCGACACTCCTGTGACTTTCCATGTCGTGGATTTCTCTCTGCCGTACGATGGAATACTAGACTTGGAATATTCGCGGCTTGAGAAGGCCGGAATTTCTCTTCATCACAACGCAATAGTGACTCAGAGTAGGCCCATCCGCCCCATCCCGTTCACGGGCTGTCATGATGAATTGGTAGGCGAGGACGATGCCCTGGTTTGCTCAACCCAAGAATTGGAAGAAACCGCTCCAGCACTCTGGAACCTACCGCCAAACAGGGTTTCAACTATCACGGCGAGAACTAGGCAAGTCGTCCCTGTTCCTCTGGAGGATTGCTCCTTGACGGGGGGATACCTCCCTAAAGTAGACTTGGAAGATCATCTGTACCTGGGGAACGCAGCTGTGGCGAACCACGGTGGCGTTTGCTACGTACTCGCCATTAACGCTAGTGAGAGAGACATGGAAATGGAAATTCCGCCCCAAGAATTATTCCCTAACGATACCGTGAGTCGAAATTCCAGCGAAGCTCCTCCCCTGTCTCCCCCCGAGCGTGCCAAGAGAGTCAAGGGGATGATCGACGTTTCTCACCTCAGCCCTGAAGAACGCGATCATGTCCACAAGATCCTCGAGAAACACTCGGTACGATTCCACCTGCCTGGTGATCCGCTCCCGGCCACATTGTACACCAAACATAATATCCCGACTATCGATCAGATGCCCATCCACACCCGCCAGTATAGGTACCCTCGTGTACATGAACAAGAGATCGGAAATCAAGTCACGAAAATCTTGGCCGATGGAGTGATCCAGCCTTCGAGTTCGCCATACAATTCGCCATTATGGATTGTGCCCAAGAAGGCGGACTCGCAGGGGAATCCACGATGGCGCATGGTGATAGACTTCTGCGCGCTGAATGAGGAAACAGTTGGAGATGCATACCCCCTCCCAAACATCGTCGATATTCTCGACAGATTGGGAGAGGCCAAGTACTCCTCTGTTTCCGACTTGACTAGCGGATTTCATCAAATTGAGATTGAACCCGAGGACAGACCCAAAACCGCTTTCTCCACTCCTCGGGGGCACTATGAGTACGTGCGAATGCCTTTCGGGCTGAAAAATGCCCCAGCTACGTTTCAGCGTCTCATGGACGGTGTCCTTACAGGACTGCAAGGAGTCAAACTTTTTGTGTATCTGGACGATATCATCATATTCGCCGAAGATCTACACGAGCATGGCAATCGTGTAGAGGGACTAATGGAGCTGTTATCACAAGCCCAACTCATGCTACAGACAGAGAAGTGTCAATTCCTAAGACGTGAAGTTGTCTATTCAGGCTACTATCGGCGTTTTATTAAGGATTACTCGAAGGGAGCAAAACCTCTGTCCAACCTCCTTGAGGGGGCAGCCTGCTTTAGAAGCTTCAAAAAATCGATTTTTTCGAGGATTTTTTTGGGAAGGAAAGAAATATTTGATTGAAACGAAACTTTCAGGTTTCATTGATATATATTCAAACAATTTTCTCGAATTCTTTCATCAGGATATATGTGATATTATGCCTGGTATAAACATTTCGCCGAGGTGCCTCGAGTGTCCACGTGTCGATCGGCGGCAAAGATGAAGGTCGCAATTTCCATCCGAAACAAAAAACCGAGAAAAATTTTCATTTCCAATAGTATATTTTCTATTCAAACCAAGAGGATTCAACAAAAAGTGATGAATTCAACAATTTTCCGCAATTTAAAAAAATTTCATTTTTTTTGGAAAAAAATTCACTTTAGATTGTTTAAAAAGGAGGTTAATCATAACTTTCTTGAGGTTTCTTAGGTTCAAATAGAAGGGAATTTGATCCCGAGTACAATAAATTTTGTCTCGTTCCGATAGGACGTTTAGTTTTTTCCCTATCTCTCCCGCCAATTAGGAAAAATCGTAAAAATGAAAAACCGAGAAATTGAGCGTCAAAGTTTTCGTATATGAAAAATCGTGATTCTCTTGAACGTACCGTAATGATATGCTAATCAGCGATCCCTTGTCCATAGAATTGCCCTTCAGACTCTTCAAAAAACTCGTTTGCGCCTTGATGTTTGAGTCTGCGGGCTGTTCTCGCCTCTTCACTCTCAAATGAATCGCGCCTGTTTTGTCGGGCGACGCGCTCCTTGTCGGCTCCCTTGGCGAAATGGTTGCATTGCTGTCCAATTTTCAAATCTAGTGACTGCATGGTTTTCAATACTGCACTGTAGCCTTCATTGAACATTCCTCCAGCGATATAAGCAGCTATCTCGACGATTTCAAGGCCTGAGTTGAGGTGTTTAGGTACGAACCGCCACACAGTGGAACTGAACGACTCGTCCGCATTTTGTGTGTGTCCACCTAAACACCTCGTTAGCACATCGTCCTTAGATAATTCCTCGTACACAGGACGAATGTGCTCTTCGACATGTTCGTCAATTAGACGTGGTGGATGTTTAAAAGCAGCCAGGGTGTTTGTCGCTTCAGCTTTGCGCCACTCACACCAGCTTTCGACGCCTTCCGGGCATTTGTCATGGCGAGGTGATTTATCTGTAGAGCCATTAATGATCAAGTGTCGCCATTATTGCATTTCTCATATCTTCTACAGAATTCAAGTTTCTCCGAATCGCCAGACCGTCATAAATTGTTAATTTTTCTATCAAAGTCTCGGTGAGCCGCTTCTTCCCACCGAACTTCTCTTGTTTTCTTTTGTTACGGAGACGAGTACCCATGCGCTTTTGCACATGTCTCACGCACTCGTTTTTGGTCACTGTGCACTTGTCGCCGTATGGATCACTGTTCAGGATGCCAAGAGAAGTTTTTTTGCCGTTGTCGCCAATGTAATTACTATACATTACTCCAAATTTCTCGATGGACCTTGAGAACATTTCCACAATCGAATTAACTTCCATTTTTCTGGCCGAACCTGCGTGATTCGAGGAACAATTTTCTGCATGGTCTGCATTACGAATTTTCAAACTCGTCGTCGTTCAATGTATTCTTCTTGATGGCACAGGTATGACAATATCCGCTTTTAACGTCGGAATCGATCACTTTGCCACTGTAGTACCCAATAAGTGTAGTTACACCGTACAATAAAGTAAATCCACGTTCCTTCCACGATCCATCGCCCGAAACTCTCAAATGGTCAGCTGGTCTTTCATGTCGTATGTTGAGTTCTTTTTCCTCTTTGACAGCTTCTTTGCAGACGCTCTCAAACATCGTTTCCGACGCTGAATACAGGTGTTGCACAATTTGGTCATACGTCGATTTCGCTAAGCCTTGGAATATATCCATAAGGCCACAAAAAATGTTAATGCCTTCTCGTGCGACACCCAAAAGCCTCATGACGAACACTATTCTTCTATTGATTTCGTAGCCGGTGTGAATTAACGGTCCGGATTGAATTTCTCGTTTACCGCATTTACACGACAAAACGATTTTGAATCCTAGACTTCGATGGGCGCTTCCGGCAAATGTTATTCTCTGCTCACACAAATTGCAAATAACTAACTCAGAAATTGCTAAAAACACAGAAACAAACATGATTATCCGATAGCAATGAGATGGATAAATTATAACATCGTCCGTAGTTGCTGACGCCAATTTTTTTTCACTACGGCTAGTATCAGCTTTTCCATCGTCCGATGACGGAACATTATAAAACTGATTGCCGTGGAATTCGCGCTCCCGTGGTTTCCCAGTCCGTTGATTTGAAGATTTGATTAATTTTGGATAGCTCTGCATGATTTCCAGATGTTCACGTGCCGAAAAACAAATCAAAACTGAACTCAAATGTTAAATATAGCTTGACTCAAGCCGACGCAGCCAGCTAATATATATCGTTATAATACATACTTTCATCCCTATCGTAGCTCAGTAATGAATTCCTACGAATACTTCATAGTCTCTCGAAGAACTGTTAGTCCCTTCGGATACGTAAAATAGTGAGAATAGGCGGTACAATACATATAGATCGAGGAGCGGAGCGCGGGCACTCCGAGCGATCCGGCCGCTCGTATAACTCCTCGACGCTTGCTCACTATTTCTTCTGTAACTCCGAAAATATTCTGAATTTGCTTCTGAAATTTTAGAGACACATTTTTGCATAGTTTGGGAAGACATTTATGCAAAGAAGAAGAAATCGATTTCTTGAAGCCTCTCAAGCAGGCTCCCCCCTTAAACAGACAGTGAAGTTCGTTTGGAGGGCCTGAGCAGCAAGCTAGCTTCGAGGATCTTCGAAATGTACTTTGCACTCAGCCAATATTGCAATACCCGGATTTCGAAAGGCCATTTATCTTGACAACAGACGCCTCCAACGAAGAACAAACAACTCCACGCCGACCAATCCAACCTCGCTTTAGTGATAGAGCCTTCCCCAGTGAGGGATGAGTGAGCCTCTTCCCGCCGCCCCCTGATTTGGGCGAAGAATCGGGAGACGGAGATACCGACCCAGAATCAGCCAGAATATGCCCACCTCACGATGACGCCGCTTCAGATGGAAGCTCCTCTGATGAATTTCAAACCGACCCTGGAATTCGAGCCAGAATCGATGGATGAATCCTCCAGACGTCGCTCAGGAAACGATCAGACTGTCATACTCCCGTCTGGTAGCGACTCCGACGACTCCGCAGATGACACCGTCGAAACTATCATCGTCGCTCCATCATCTCAGGATCCGGGAATGCTCCCGCGGGTATTCGCCCCCCATTCCAAATGAGGCTCCGAATTTACCCGTCGTGAGCTCGACTCCCCGTCCCACGTCACGTCGTATCAACCTACAATTGAGCAACCGAATGAACTAGGAGCTTCTATTTCCGACATTCCTTCTCTCATTTTTTACGATGAGCCCTTCGATCCCTCAGTGTTATATCCATGGCTGGGGAGTAGCGGGGCTTCCGTTGAGAACGGCAGAGACGTCGAAGTTACCAAAGAATTCCTGAAAGCCAAGGAGGGCAATTATGCGCACTCCCTCGCTGTCGATTGTCATACCTCGTCGAGCAGCTCCGAAGCCCTAGCTGATTTGGGACTGATTGACACTTTCGAGCTCTCCTAGAGCGCAAACCCACTGTGGGTCAGATTAGAGTGTCCAAACGAGGGGAAATCTGCGTTTTCACCATGTTCTATAAGACCGCGAGCTACAGCACACCCGAAATTTCCAACGTGTTGTCGTGTTTGTATAACTTGAAGAAATCCTTGGAATTGACAGAGAAGACGTCCCTGAGAATATCGGACTTGCAAGATAGCATGAGGAAATTCACTAGGAATTTTCTCAGGAATTGTCTTAATAATGTCTTTGATCACAGCGGGGAATCTGTAACGCTTTGTTTAGGCGAAATCGTCACGCCTGGAGAAGGAGAGAGGAGTACCCTAATAGAAGAAAGTCACGCTAGTCTGACGGGCGGACACAAAGGCATAATCAAAACTTACAAAAGGTTACGCGAACGTTCGCACTGGCCAAAATTGCGGGAGGACGTCCGAACTTTTATAAAAACCTGCCCGATTTGTCAGCTCCAAAAATTGGAGAGGATAAAAACTTGGCAGCCCATGCTAATGACTGATACCCCACCGGATGCTGTTTATAAAATAGCGCTTGACACCGTGGGGCCCCTCCGCAACACGGCTAGGGGAAATCGCCACATACTAACCATCCAGGACTCACTAACCAAGTACCGCGTAGGTGTCCCAATCCCAGATATAAGGTCCACCACGATCGCAAATGCCTCCGCCCGGAACTTTATATCCGTCTATGGTAGCCCTCGCGTAATATTGACGGATCGCGGCACGTCCTTTGTCAATAAGATGCTGCATAAACTGGCCAAAATCTTCAAAATCTCACATATCACCACCTCGGGATATTACCCCCAAGCTAACGGCTCACTCGAGCGCAGCCATGCCGTGCTTGGTAATCATCTACGATCACTCGTGGACGAATGCCACGATTGGGACGACCTGGTTCCTTACGCGATGTTCTCTTACAACATCGCCGTACACGAGGAAACCAAATTCACGCCGTATGAACGCGTATTCGGTAGACTCGCCCGTTCGCCCACCTCTTCCCCGGATCCTGACAGTTTGGGAACTTAAAGGTCCTTTCTGCTGGATCTCATAATAAGAATGGACGGAATCCGCGAGATTGCCCGAGCCAACCTCCGTGGCACGAAACAAAAGTCGAAGCAATATTACGATCGGCGCATGAATCCTGGTGACTTTCACGCCGGTGATCTGGTTTATGTATTGAGAGAACCCAAGCATAAGAAACTTGAAAGTCCCTACGTTGGCCCATATAGAATTTTCCAACTCACGTGCAGAAATAACGCTATAATCGAAGTCCCATGTGTGAAACAATTTACTGAAAATGTCAATAAGCTAAGACCTGCGTATTGATATTGTGATCAACCCTGCAGTCCAAGCATGTACGCTCTTGGCATTCTCTTCTCGTTAGTCTTGGTGGGCCCGGCGCCTGTCCCTAAGGACCCTGCCGCCCCCAACCAAAGTGACTACTACATTACCCCCTTATCACATGGATCTGGCGTCTACTCCGAACAACTGGAGGACATCCGGCTCTTCGGCATCAAATGGAGGATGGCAACTTACGTGAACATCAAGGCCTTCCTAGCACAAAGCCATCCATCCTGGCCCAACTGGAGAACGTCGTAAGCCAGGGCAACCAGAGACTTGTCTTCGAGTGTGGATTCCGGCCCGTCGCGGACCATCTACACCACCGCCTGAATTACTTGGAACAATCGGAGGCCCAACTGGTTAACCTCGTTGACCCTATGGAAAAATTTCGAATGGACCCTAATTTCCGATCCTAATAGACCGAAATTTCCATCGACGAGAAACACCTTTTGCCCCAATAGGAGAAATATCCAGAACACTCTTCGGGACCTCAACCCATCAGGACGCCCAGTTTTTCTCCCAAGAGATCGACCAATTGCACGTGAAACAAAACAGGGTAGCCAACCTTTTAGAAAAGCAGGCTATAATCACGCAGTCGGAACTCCATGGAGTCCACGCCGAGCTGGACAGGTTGGAAAATGCTACCCTTGCCGAGCGAACCCGTACCGATTTTTTGCTCAAAAGGGCGCTCGGAGAACAGAAGTGAGAAGATCTGCGGGCTCATATGAATGCTGGCCTATCCTGGATACAACATTTGGAATTGGAGGTTATGGAATATGAAGCAGCCGTAACCACCTTGACCAACGCTATTCTTCCCAGCAAACTGGGGTTTGTGCACCATCGAACACTGGCACCAGCCCAGCTGACTGATATCGCCGGAGAAATTCAGCAGGTCGCCCGGAAATCCGACTTCCCAACCCCAGTGCACAAAATGCATATCGATGAGTCGATGACTATTTCTGAAGTACATTTCATGATGATGGACGGAAGGGTGCTCTTCGTCATCGAGGTACCCCTGCTGGACCGCCAAGAGTTCGATCTGTATCAATTACACCCGTTCCCTGTGGTCCAGGAGTCTGCCGATGGAGGGAATGAGTTGGCCTATATTCGCCCTTCAACCAAATATCTGGCCGTCTCTGGGGATCGAGTAAGCTACTTCACCGCCGACGAAGGCTATCTCCAAAAATGTCGGAAGTATCGCCACAATCACCTCTGCCATCTCAACCACCCTATCTATCGAGTCGAGAGTGCTCCCATCTGCGAGACCCTGCTGTTAACTGATCCTGTCGAGTCAACTCTCAACGCCTACGATGTGAGACTAGATTCGTCTTTGGAGGCACACTGGACCAGGATCGACTCTTTGAATGGATGATTGTTCTCGTTGACCCAACGAGAAAATTCACGAATATTTTGCCCCCAGAAGCAGACCTTGATGGTGGAACTCAAAAATTCAGGGTTGTTGCAGCTGAGGTCCAGATGCTCCGCTCAAAATCACTATATGTCACTGCATGCGCCCATGGACATCGAGCACAGTAAGGTCTACATCTTCGCTCCATCACTGGGCATGGATATCACCAATCTAGTGTCACGTGCTAAAGCTACAGAGGTCCAAGACGCCATCAAACGAATGGAAGCCCCTCTCACGTACAACTCTAATCTGCTACTCCTGCCCGAACGAGGACAACCTCGCAAAGAAATTATCCAGGATGCTGAAGACCTACAACTGGAGCGAAGGACACAAGCTAACTTGGAAACACTGAATTACTCTACCGGAGGGTTGGCAACTGTAGTAGACACTTTGGTCATAGGGTGGCTGACCACCTCAGCAAAACGCCATGTACCAGTCACCTTCACCCGCCTGTTACCCAAGACTAAACCCAAACCCCCTCACACGAGTTCCAAGAGCCTTGTGTACTCTGAGGTACAGAAGCGAGTTACTTCGCGTACCTCAAGAGGAAGCAAGCGCACTCGTGGCTCGTCAGGTGGGATTACGTCCCCCAAGGACCTGCCCTCGCAAACGGCCGTAGACATGTGAACATCCCTGCATGAAGACATCGCATGCTGTCCAATATATATTGAAGCTTTGGAAATTCAACTTAACATTGGGAACCCCCCTTTTACAGGTCCCAAAGGCATCAAACGCTTCGCCATGCATGTATTGCGAGTGCCCAGTGACAACTCGTTATCTCCGCGAGCACGGACGGTGTTGCCATAACCGCCCTTCCACCTCTGCTCCCAGGCACAACTCCCCAGTGATGCAGAGAACCAGGACCTGGCACCGCAATGTCGATGACTCTCATTCTCGCCGCGCTCCTCCCACCATGGTTTCCAAAGGGACAATGGCCCGACCCAGGGGAACGAATAAGCGTACCCAGACTCCCAGACGCTTTTCGGATCCCAATCCTGAACGAGGGACTAGGGAACAAGCAACTCAAACGATGAACTTGCAACGGTTCCTCTCAACTTTCCATACGGGAGAACTGTTCCAAGCGCTTGAGTTTATCTCCTCACCCATCGCCTGCAGGACCAGGGGTCTGGAGCCCTCAACCCCCTCCATCGTCGAGATACAAGGAATCGACTATTAGAATCGCATGCAGTAAAGTATTTCCTCTTGCATGTGTTGGCCGAGATCCCTGTTTCCCTCCTTCTACCTGCAAATTTGATACCATCATAATCTTCCAAATCCGTGCTCATTCAGCCTTGTCTTGCCGTAGCCATGGATTTTACCGCCGCAGATCTGCGCGCTGTGTGGCGTGTCCTGACGACCGTGGTCCAGGCCCATAGCCAGGCTGAACCAAACCGGGATGAGCGGGCGGCGCCCGCTGACGACTGCCACAACCCAGCTACTTCGGAGAATAATGCTCTTCCCGTGAGCGCTGTGCTGCGCGCAGTCGAGGGGGCGTTGAGATCCGACGCGTTGCGCGCTGCTGTTCCCCACGACGACGATGTTTGTGATGCATACATGGCGTTCGTCGAGAACCGGCACGAGCCGAGCCTCCGCACCTTGAGTGAGTTCCCGAGGACACCCCGCTACGATGGCGAGCCCGGTGATAGCATACACACGGGTCCGCTCCACCTGGCGCGCCCTCAATCGCCTGCCCAATCCGAGCCTGAGCCCTCACCACCGGAGCCCTCAACTCAGCGTGAGGTCGGCCCAGCCAATGCGCAGGAGGGTCCCGCGAGCGTTCCCAACACCACCCGAAGACGACGTCGCCGCAGGGGAGGACGCAAACACCGTGCAGAGCGCGAAGCCCGCGCTTCCCCTGCGCCCACTGAACCGACACCTGAGAGGGGGTGCGGGAACTGCAGTTACCCGGGCCATTCCTACCTCGACTGTCCATCCGCACCTCTCGACGTGCCCTTCTGTTAGGGGTGCGGGAGAATGGGCGTGGAGACTGCCGCGTGTGGATGTGGCCTCTAAACGCGCTCCATGCACCCTGCTTTCTATAAATTAAGCACCCATTGTAACTAGCAAATAAGAACACTACGGATCACGGGAGCCGCCATCAAGACACGCTCTCTGCTTTCCCCATAAACGTGCCCTGATGGCGGGGCCCGTGCACCACCTCTAGAATGAGGATTCCGACGGGGACTCCATTTCTTCCTCTCTCTCGAATCTCCTGTCGGGTGGGGTGTTTGGTCTGGCACGAGGCGGGCACACTTGCATCTCTGATGGAAGCTGATGAAGCTTAGAGGATGTTCCTTCTGGGGTGAGAGTTGTTACGCCCCGCAATTTTCCGACCTCGGAATGATGCTCTCAAGGTATCATTTTGAGGCGGATTGCGAGACTTTTTGTCCGCCTTTCTCCTGACCACACGTTTTCGCGAGCCCGGAAGCGAGAATTCCGCAACTTTCTCGATCGTCTCCCTCTTTACCTCACTATCTTAAATTCTTTCTTTCTCTCTGCCCCGTGCGTTTACACGTACCAAGTCGAGAGATCTTTTTTTTCCACCCTCACACTCTCACGTAACACTGCTTGGGGTTTCACGCATACTAGCTCATCCGTGTGTGCGTGCGACTCTTTCAATGCATGCGTTACGAGTGCACTGTGCCTCTATTGTTCTCTTCCCTACCTTCTTCTTTCAACACCTTTTTTTTAATAGGATTGTCGAGAGGCGATTTCGGGAAGGTTTTCCAGCATTTCCCATAGTCCATCCATGTTACCATACCCGCCTTCGAATGATATCCCAACATTCCTTTCCTCCAAGAACACTCTAATTGTTCTCGGCTGGTCACACACGTGCATGGTCAATGTTGAGGCCAGCAAAAATCTGTCCTCGACAGCGATAAGGCACGTGTGGGATACATCGGCGCCGAAACCCAACACCGGATTCCTTCGAATTCCGACGTTGGGTTGAAGTGCTGACCACGCCGGGAAAAATATTCCTCCCACCTCCTTTATTCCATCATTCATTTTTTTTGCACCCCCTCCAGGCCCCGAGATCGTTGTTCGACAATGCCCTGTTAGTTAGTCTCTACTCGACTTCTCATCGCGTAAGTTTCCCGCGTTGTGTCTCTCTTCAGGGAGCCACGGTAACCAACGGTTCACGAACGCCAAAAAGATTCCAACAGGGGTCTATGTTTCCCCCTGTCTGAATGAACGAGAAATGTGCATTTGCATCTATTTCTCAAGTCATGAAGGGATGAATTGCTCTCGTGGGAGGATTCTAGGCCCTTCCGCTTGCAAGACAGATGCGATCCCTGGAACCTTTATTTGGCGTGTTGAGCTCCATATGATCTCCGGGGGTTTTCCTTGGAGAGATTGAGGAAGCAGAGTTTCGTTCGTGTCGCGCGTGAGAATTCCCAATGTTCCCCCTCGTTGTCGTTTTCCTTTTCAGTGTAGTGAAACGTGTACTAGAATTGGTTATCTATCGTGAAATCTAAAAGTGACACTTTCGGACGATTCTCCAGCGAAATTATCGAAGGCTAATTTATTACCCTAAACACTGGTAAGTTTTATGGTTACCCTCTTATTATGCTCTTCTTCCTCTATCTTTCACCTTTCTTCCGAATTCCCTTCCGTCACTAACCTACTCCAACCTACGAATCGTTGAAGTTTAAGAGTGATACACGGCCAATGCTCCGAAATCACGTCGTTCATTGTACACAATATCTAGAATTCATTGCAATCACGTTTTGTGGAAAAGTTCAATTTCCTCCTTGTTCTTTTCCTCCTTGAGAATTATATCGAGTAGATTTGAACTATGTATATCTCCATTTATTTCCCCCGTTGTCCAATTCCTTGATCGACTTTGCCGCTCGGGGCCGATGCAATCCATAAATTCAACCAAAAGGGGTGAAGGTTGCGGCGAGCTCGACAAAAAAAATGAAGGTCTTGCTCACGCCTTAACACGTATACTCAATTCCTCTCCATAGAGCACTTCAACTGTGGAAGGAATGATGATAAATGGCTGCCGGACCAATCTACAGCAGAGATCGGCAGTAATGATATCCTCATTAACGATTCTGAGATTTATTACTCATTATCTTCAGAGTCAGAATTTTCATCTTCCGCAGGTTCCATTTTGAGTTACGAGAATGGATAATATTCATTTCAATTGAAACGGCGAACAAAGGAAATTCTGACTTTAGCGATAATGATAATAAATCCCAGAAGCATCACCAAAAGTGAAGCCTCGTGGCTTCAAATGAATTCATTATGAATTCCTCCTGAACTGTTGTGCTGTGTGGGTTGAGAAGAAGAAAATTTCACAACCTTCTTCTTTTGGGTGTATTATTTGATTAAGGGATCTTTCTGGTTAAGATTTCACAGAAACATTTTTTTTCAAACATTTTCCTCTCATAGAAACAATTGAGATATCGTTTTGAGAATTTGTAGGTATGTTCACTGAACATCAAATATGACGAAAGATGTTTTTTTCAGATTCAAACAAATTTCTTCATCGTCTCACTAGTTTAAACAAAAAAACACTGAAAATGACGGTGAAAGTGATTTGGGGCGACCGGATGATCTGAAAAAGGAAAAAAACATTGCAAATTATTGCTGGTTGAAGGGGCTATCGCATGAACTAGGATATTTTTTTTCCATTGAAAAATACCAAAATGGCGGCCATTTTTTGAAAAAATCGATTTTTGAGGGTGGAAAATCGGATAGACTTCGGAGAATCTTTGACCGATTGAAGAGATCCTAGTCCATGCGATAGCCATTTCATTTCTTAGTTTTTTTTGTTGTTCAAATCTGTGTAACGGAGAAAAAAATTTGTTTACATCTGAAAAAAATATTCTTGTAATCTTGAATGTTTAATAAATGTACCTACAATTTCTCAAAACGATATCTCAATTTTTTCTATGAGTAACAAATGTTTGAAAACAAAGATTTTTTCTTGAAAGCCTGTATAAGAAAGACCCCTTGAATACTTTGAGGGAAAACTATTTGTTCCCAATATTGGTTGCATGTGGAACGAACCGATAAGTAACAATACAAAAATGGATGAGTTAGTATGGTATGTCCAAACGGATTCCATCGGAAACATTTTGTTTCGCGTTTCCACATAGGATCCAATTCAAAACTGTTACATCGAATGGCGGTTGGAAATTTCCAATAGGTTCCAATGTGTTCCTCAAATTTCTGAAAATTCAGTTCCTAAGGGTCAAAAATTCGGTATTTCCAAATGAATTCCGTGGAAAACACACGTTTCCTGTATTTCCGATAGAATTCAATGAATGCCAATACAAACGTTTATGAAATAACCCACTTCTGTCATTCCAGATGAATTCCATTTATGAAAGTTGTTCATTCGGTCCCCCGTACAAAATCCAATGAATACCCATACAAAAATATATCAAAGTATGCAGATTGGTATCTCCAAATGAATTCAATTCAGGAACATTTATCATTCATCATTTCACATGGAATCCAATTCGAACACGCTACATCAGATGACCCTTGGGGAAATACCAACAGATCGCGATACATTTAAATACGCTCTTCGTATTTCAGAAAGTTGACCTTCCATTGGTATCCATGTGGAGTTGCTGTGACAAACACACATCATTTCCCCATGATGAACCATGTCCTATCGGAAACCATTGGAATCGATTGGTTTTTCTCAACAGGGATGTTGATGCATAATTCTTGCCTCTAAATCTTATAATCATAAAAGAAAAAACTCATCATCCAAATTGTGATCCGAATCACCCCTTATACTATTTTAGAGACATCATTCACCTGCTGATTAAGGACGTGATAATATTGTCTGGATAATTTACTCATCTCATTCAGTCACGAATTTGCATACATCACGAACTATATATATAATTCGGATTGGCATGATTTTCAACGTATCCTGTCAATGAAAATTTCAACGATACAATTCTTTCCTATGGACACGATTCTAGAACTCATTTCATTGCCCAGAATGGAACGATATGCGTTTTGGTTATGTTTCCCTCTTTTTTAGTAGTTGGTGGAATTAGGCAAGCACTCACACGTTAAAAGCGCGTGATTGACTATGAGAATAATCGATAAAAGCGAATATGCTCATTCTGATCCGATTCGCCTCGGTCTACCCTACTTTTTCTTCTTCGTAAGCCGGAGACATATTTTAGACTATCACCGTTCCTGATTGCTGATGATCCTCACCATACGCAACGATGGAAGTTGGTTAAGTGTAATTTTCTTACTATCGTTATCCGTTAATAGTAAAAATTCTTGGGGTCGAAAGCACCCTGGAGAAAATTTTCCTCATTCATGCAAAATTTCTTTGTTCTTGTCCTTGTGTTCCTCTTCAAAACATGGAAAAGAACAAGGAAATTTCGTCAGTTCATGGGAATGAACAGGGAAAGATTTTCTACGGGCAGTTATAGTCGAGAACTTCAAGTGTTTCTCGCTTACGAAGAGAAATATGTAGCACCCTGTACCCCCTGCTAAAACCGATGTGTGTCAAACCAACCGTTTGAATATGATTCAGATGTTTGTGTGAATATCGAAGCTACATAGAAAATGATAACAGCATATGAGTATCCAAATGGTTCTTTTCAAAGATATCCATGAATGACATCCAAAAACCTATCGAAATAATATAATTTTTGAATATATCGTTGGAATGTGAAAACAGTTGGAGAATTCACAATTTGAGGTTTGAAATTGAGTAAATTGAAATATGTTCATGTACTTCCTAGTTAAACACGTGCATATATCCCCATTAACGAATGACAAAAATAAGAACGCTTATATTGATTTCTGTAAGATCACATTATATTTACCATTTGAAGAAATGCATTTTCCTGAGATTGAATGCCATGAAATGAAGGTACGAACAGGAAAATGGTTGACGGGGGCAAAATCCCGACATGAAGAAGAACAACAAAGATCAGATCGAATCTATACTAAGCATTGTATACTCTCAGAATGAGCATAGTAACTATTTATCAAATAAACATTCCTGCAATTCGTACCTTCAAATTTCCACACAAATGTACCATAGTTCTGAATATTCAAACTTTATCAAGTATAATCAGAGATGGGCAGCCTCGAGTACTTTTTCCATCACTACTTTTTTATTTTCATGAAATACTTTGTTTGGGAAATTTGAATTTGCCGGCTTCTTACGGCTATTCTTCGGGTGGACCGAGTAGCTTGGGGGGTGGTCGGGGAGGTTGACGGTTCGGATTCCCACTCGTGACTGATTTTAAAATTTGCGCTTAGCAACTCATCGCTCCAAGTACCTCGCTTATCGAGACACGTATACTCTCGTGAGCATACCTCTACCACTTCGGTATTCTCTCTGGCCACGCGCTGCCCAATCTCAGGAATTCACGGGATTAATTTGTATTACGCGACTATCGCGAATTCGTTATATTTCTTTGTGAGAAGAAACCTTGTTTTCTTTTTTCAATTAAAAGTAAAGTGATTCACAATTCTTGTTCTTCTTTCAAACGCTCTAACGATTGGATCCGGTACCTCAATTCTATCCTGAAATTTTACAAATTCACCACCATCTTACTTCCTATATTCCTGCGAAATACAGTTCATCTTTCCTGTGAATTTTCCCTCCAAATATTTCTGGTCCTTCGAGCCGGATCCAATCGGCTCGCCGCGAGTGTAGAGGTGTAACAATCGTGCTGGAATGCATCAGGTTTTGTCGAAAGAATGAAAATCTTTCTCATATACGACGCCTCTCTCTTCACACCCCGCCGATTTGGAGGCCTAGAAAACGTTGATCATCGTTACACAAAGACACTCACACACCGATGAGTCTCTCTTCCACCTCTACTCCAAGCAACGATGGATACGTTTCGCTTGAAACAACGTTACTTGGATCGCTCCTGGATCGCGCATCTCACCTGCTACTACATTGGAACGGATCTGCAACATCGAAGGAAGGGATCTCTCTGTATCGCTTCTATACCACGTTCGACGTTACGGCTGGAATTTCATCTTCCTCTTTGTCGAGTCTCATGATCGTCTCTCTCGTACGCACAGCGATTTGTGTGGAATTAAACTCGAGCATTTGAATACCTCGCTCTTCGCCTCTACACTATCTCCACTTCGCATAACAGCGTATGTTTTGAATTGTCAATATACAAGGTCGGTAATTTGAATCGTCCTCCTTTGATATAACGAAATCGTGTATACATTATTACATGATAAATTTTATGCTTTATTTCTGACAGATATTCCGTCGAGTTTGACGTTCTATTTTCCCATTCATGTCTTTTACGGATGAATTGATCTTTTCAAAGAATTCAACCCATTTTTTTTTCTCTTCCTTTATTTCGTTTTGCATCGTTTCTTTTCCCTTTTCTCTTGCTTCTTTCAATTTCAAAAATTATGGAAGCTCTTCTGAAAGAGCAGGAGGGTGCTTACAAAGCGCTTTCTAGGATCGTTACGAATCTCAAGAAGATGGGAGAAGCGAAAATTACTTATGGGATCGTACTCACACGGATTGACAGGTTAAATAGCTTATGGGACGGGTTTGACTCCCGTCATCTAAAAATGCTCGCTCTATTATGACGACCAATGTGTGTCACTTAAGTACTTTTCGGAGGGGATATTCAACACAGCCGAAGAATCATATTTAGAGCAAATGGGTGTCCTTTTGGATCACAAGGAGGCTCTGTCTCCTCGTAACGTGAGTGCTCATTCTGAAGCGGCTGTTCCACCGACCCCTGCTGTCTCAACTATTCAAACCCCACTGCCTAGAATATCTTTGCCTAAGTTCTCTGGGACATATAGTGAGTGGATGAACTTTAAGGATTTATTTCAATCCATGATTGAAGACAGAATGGATTCAACAAAAGTTCAAACATTCCAACATCTCAAGACCTGTCTGTCGGGTGGATCTTCTCAGTTAATTGGTAATCTTGCAATTACAGATGCTAATTTCGATGTAGCTTGGACCGCTTTGAAGCATCGATACGACAACAAAAGAGTGCTTATGAACAATCACGTTTCGACCCTCTTTCAAATTCGTGCAATGTCTTCGGAATCCCACACGGAATCAAGACGTGTATGTAACTTGACAGTTGAAACTATTGAAGCTCTCAAGGCTTTGAAATGTGACACAGCGAATTGAGACGTACTTCTTGTCCATATGACGCTCACCAGACTGGATTCTCAATCTAGATGAGATTGGGGAATTCGAAGAGCAGCAGATGTCGACCCACCGTTCTTTGCAATCCTCAAAACTTTCATGAAAAGGCGCATTCGAGCGTTCGAGGTCCTCGAGCCACTTGCTAGGACTCCTTACTCGGAATATCAGAAAAATGCAGATGCTGCCCCTTGACGATTCGGTACACTGACAAATCGTATGGTTCCGCGTCCTCCTTCTCAATCCTTTCTCTCTTCGGCTGCTAAACCCCAAACTCCAGGGGTTGAATTCTCCAGCACAAAAAAGTGCTCAGTATGTGAGGGCGAACACTATTTATTAGGTCGCCCGGAATTTCGTAATCAAGCTCTAAGGGAGCGACGAGAGCTAGTCTCAAAGCTCAACCTTTGCTACAACTGTTTGGGTAACTACATAGTTACTGAGTGCCGATCCGATCGTCTTTGTACTACGTGCAACCGGAAGCACAATTCTTTTCTGCACTCAGATGATATTTCCGCTGCAGAAACGACACAAAACACTGTCGCAGCGCACCCTTCAACGCTCCCCAATGCTACCGCGATCAACCCAAGTTCGACTGGAATCGACTCGGTTGTAACCTACATGGCTCACACCACCGCGATTTCTAGGGCGATTCTCCTGGCCACAGCCCAAGCGAAAGTTTTTTCCCCTTCGGGGAATTCAGTATTGATAAGGGTCTTACTAGATCAGGGATCTGAAGTCACATTCATTTCAGAAGCTGTAGCCCAACTACTTCAGCTCTCACGAAACAGAGTCAAGGTACCATTGATGGGGGTTCCGGCGGCACTAACTGGAATGGCCGAATGCTCTGCGACGATCAACATCTCCTCTCGAGTGGAACCAGCGTTGAACATCAGGACTGAGGCCCTCATCCTGCCTAAATTAACAAACCAACAGCTCAGATTTGTCAATTGGACCTCGCCCCCCTCAATGGTGCTCCACTGACTGACCCTGACTATAACCAACCTTCTGGTGTTGGAATAATTCTTGGTGCCGATTTATACGGGAGTATATTAAGAAATGGGTTACGTTCCATACTCGATTCCTCCGTAGTCGCTCAAAACACAGCCTTTGGCTGGGTGTTATCAGGTGTTGCCTTAAGAGCCACTCCTACCCAGAATTTCTCCTCTTCACATTGTTCCTCTTATCATAGCACAACTGATGTGCATTTGGCAACTTGAAGAGGTGCTCACAAATTCAGCACTCAATACTCCCGACGAGGAATGGTGCGAGCAACATTATCAGCGCACTCATGCTCGAGACAAGGATGGCCGATACATAGTACGACTGCCATGCAAGGAGAAGCTACCACAAGTCGCGTGGGGAGACCAAGAAATTGGCCACCGCATCCATCAACTCTCTGCACAAACGGTTTCAGTTCAATCCAGAACTGAGTGGGCAATATTCGGGCTTTGTGGAAGAATATTTTGATTTAGGGCACATGAAGAGAGTATCGGGCGAGAAGACAATGCTCAAATCTGCCTGATATTTAATCCACCATCCTGTTTTCAGAATGTCAGGATCATTTTCCAAAATACGAGTAGTGTTCGACGCCTCAAGGCGTAATTCCTCTGGGTTTTCATTGAACGACTGTTTGTGGCCGGATCCGGCGCTGCAAGCAGACATTCCTCTCATTCTCTCTAATTGGAGACACCACCGCATAGTTTTCATTGCCGACATTATAAAAATGTTCCGGCAAATTTTGGTCCATCCTGAAGATCAGGATTTTCAAAGAATTTTATTGAAAAGTTCTGATTCCGAGGACCTATGTGACTTTCGTCTTCTAACCGTCACCTACGGCACTACTTGCGCCCCCTTTCTCGCTATTCGAACGCTAGTACAACTCGCGAAAGATGAGGAGCAAAAATTTCCCCAAGGAGCTTTAGCTTTACGAGATCAGACGTTTGTGGACGATATCCTGTCCGGAGCCGACAATTCTCAGCAGGCTGTCGCGATACGCGACGAAATTATTAACATTATCCAAGCAGGTGGTTTTAAACTAGACAAGTGGTCTTCGAACCACTCTGAATTACTTTCGGGTTTGACCCATGGGTCCTCAGACAACGACAATGTCTACTCATTCGACATTCACGAGCCGGTGGAAACACTCGGTCTCGTTTAGTTCCCTGCAGAGGGCGCCTTCAGCTTTCGCGCTCCTCCCAGTCTCGATCCTCCACAATTTGATTCGCTAATTCTCAGCAAGCGTATCATTCTTTCCACTATCGCGAGGGTTTACGATTCTCTCGGCTGGTTGGCACCCGTAACTGTCACAGCGGAAATAATTATCCAAGATCTTTGGTTACTGGAAGTAGGCTGGGATACAGCTCTACCTCTTCACGTACGAGAACAGTGGCTAACATATCTCAAGTCCCTCAAGGAGTTGGACCATATTCGTATTAGCCGTTGGACTCATCTCTCGCCTGCAGTCAACCACGCGCAACTGCATGGCTCCGCTGACGCCTCTACACGAGCATACGCTGCTGCTGTCTATTTGAGATTAGTTGATGCTGACGGCCAAACTCATAGCATTCTGATTGCTGCCAAATCAAAGGTGGCTTCCGTCAAAACGATTAGCCTCCCTCGGTTGGAGCTGTGCTCAGCCGTTCTTCTAGTCAAGCTCTTCTCTCATCTTAAGAAATTCCCAAAATTTGAAAGCATCCTAGTCACAGCTTGGCTGGATAGTCAAGTGGCGTGAGCGTGGCTGAAGAAACACCCAAGCTGCTGGACTACCTTTGTAGCCAATCGAGTAGCTCAGGTTCAAACTGCCCTTCCAGATCTAGTTTGGAATTATGTTCCGACCAAGGAAAATCCGTCCGATTTGGCAACAAGAGGTGAGACGCCTCTCGCTTTGGCTAATTCTTCATTTTGGTGGCAAGGTCCAGCTTGGTTGGCGCTTGAATCTTCATCTTGGCCAACTCAACATCAAACCGAAACTGTACAACTGGAATCTCGCAGAACAGCTCTGGTCAATTTGACAGAAGTAGGCACGGACAATGTCCTTCTTAATTCGATTTCACGAGTCTCCTCTCTCAATAAGCTACTTCGGGTCACCAGTTATTGTCTGCGGTTCGTGCGAAATTGTAGGTCTTCTTCGTCGGTAACGTTTGCCACCTTCACTACTGCTGACAAGATGCGCAATGCTCAGACTTTGCTAGTCAAAACAGTTCAAGCTTCTAGCTTCGAGGAAGAGTTACATGCTCTACATCGGGGTTCTCAAATTCCGAAGAAAAGTCCGCTTCTCAAATTGAATCCTTCCATCGACGACCAGGGTGTCATGAGAGTTGGGGGAAGGCTTAAGTTCTCTCGCCTCCGCTACAACGAGAAGTTCCCAGCTATACTTTCTAGATCTCATCCTTTGAGCCATCTATTCATCGTCGTGGCTCATTTGCGGGCTCTTCATGGGGGCATTTCGCTCACATCAGGTATTCTCTTAAGTTCGGTCTGGATTTTGAGAGCCAGATCTCTGGTGAAAGCCCATATTCGGTCCTGCATTCGGTGCTTCGAACACAAACCCACTACGGGAGGTCAGCTTATGGGGAGTCTTCCGGCTTCTCGAGTAACCCCGGATCGCCCTTTCGCAAAAACGGGACTCGATTATGCCGGGCCCATCCAAATACGAATGGATCATGGAAGGGGCTTGCGTAGCTTCAAGGGCTACATCTGCTTGTTCGTCTGTTTTGTCACTAGAGCCTTACATCTTGGGGTCGTGAGCGATGCCACCTCGCAAGCCTTCCTCGCTGCGTTCCGCCGATTCTGTGGCAGACGCGGTGTCCCCTACGAAATTCACTCGGACAATGGTACGACCTTCAAAGGTGCTAGCTCCTAGCTTCCAAAACTCCTCCGTTATTCCACGGACTTCTACACCAAAGTTTCGGAATCACTAGCCAAAGATGGGACATCGTGGGTTTCCATCTCCCCCACGCTCCCCACTCCGGGGGTTCATGAGAGGCTGGAGTGAAATCGTTCAAACACCACCTCTCCAGGGTCGTTGAGGATCAGGTACATTGCTCGTTCAGATTGAAACCTGTCTCAATTCACGGCTGTTATATCCGATGTCTGCAGACCCTGAGGATCTTTCCACATTGACCCCCGCCCACTTCCTCATAGGTTCGTCGCTTCACTCAATTCCAGAGCCAAGTCTAGGAGACTTGAAAGTCAATCATCTTCCTCGCTGGCAGATGATACAAAAGATGTATCAGGATTTCTGGGGCAGATGGTCAAAGGAGTACCTGCATCACTTACAGCAGAGATTCAAGTGGCGAACTTCGCAAGAAAATTTCAAGATCGGCCAAGTGGTTCTCCTCCAAGACGAGCGTTACCCTCCCTCGGAATGGGCTCTGGGCCGTATTGTTCAAGTGCATCCTGGGTTGGATGGACACATTCGGGTCGTCACGGTCAGAACCTCCACCTCTACATTCAAGTGACCTATCGCAAAGTTAAGCGTGCTGCCGCTCGAATTTTGATTGATCCTTACAGCGAGCGGTTTTCATTTATTAGCTACCGGGCAGAAAAAGGGGTTGTCGTCTAACGACGAGGCGGGCGGTAATGTTTGGGGAATTTGAATTTGCCGGCTTCTCACGGCTATTCCTCGGGTGGACCGAGTGGCTTGGGGGGGTGGTCGGGGAGGTTGACGGTCCGGATTCCCACTCGTTACTGATTTTAAAATTTGCGCGTAGCAACTCAGTGCTCCAAGTACCTTGCTTATCGAGACACGTATACTCTCGTGAGCATACCTCTACCGCTCCGGTGTTCTCTCTAGCCACGCGCTGCCCAATCTCAGAAATCCACGGGATTAATTTGTATTACGCGACTATCGCGAATTTGTTATATTTCTTTGTGAGAAGAAACCTTGTTTTCTTTTTCTAATCAAAAGTGAAGTGATTCACAATTCTTGTTCTTCTTTCGAACGCTCCAACGATTGGATCCGGTACCTCAATTCTATCCTGAAATTTTACAAATTCACCACCATCTGACTTCCTTTATTCCTGCGAAATACAGTTCATCTTTCCTGTAAATTTTCCCTTCATACTTTCATCTTTTACTTGTCTTTTCATGAAGACTTTCAACATAAAACTAGGAAGTACTTGACCAGAAAAAACACTTCAAGTACAGAAGAGTACTTGAGACCGCCCATCTCTGAGTATAAATACTGCACTGTAAAAATTCCGAGACCAATTCTACTGAATTCTCAGAAACTTCACTGAATCCGAGGAATCTTTTTCTGGAAATTTAATGAAATTACTTGGGAAAAACATGAGACAATGAGTGTGAAGGATTACATCAATTTTTTCTGGCAAAAATTTTCTATCGTGTGGAAGAATTGCAAGAAGCACAGAAAGAATTTCGCTCGAATAATTCTAGTGATTGCGGGACAAATGGGAATTCTTCGAAAAATCATTGCGCATTCTGTAAAATTTTTCGGGAACACCTCTTTGAACTGTTTGAGAATTCACTCATTTTTATAAGTTGTATACCAATTTTCTCAAGAACTTTCACTTGTTTTTCGGGTAATGGTATTTCACGGTCATTTTCGAAGGGAAATTCTTTTAGTGTGATAGTACGGAGAGTATACTATAACCCCAAGTCAACTCCCATCATCGCCGCAACAAATGAAGACTAAATGAATTCTTATGCAATCATGAAGTACTCTCGTGTTGTCAGGAAAAGAAGTATATTATGGAAGACCTCAACGCACTAATTGTGAATCAATATTGCACCCAATTCATTTCGGTCGTATCTACCTAAAATTTGTTGTAAATCATCATGGGTCATCCATCTATGGAGCGTGAATTTTAAGATCACATTTTTCAAGAAGTGAAACTCGTTCACTTGATCAGAGAGCTACACGGAGAAAATGTATTGGCGAAAGATTACCCAAAGTTGAGTAAAACGGGAACATAGTGGTATTCCCGTGGAGTTTAAAATCCGCTTGAGTTCATTTTACTCGACTACAGATGGAAATAAATTCGAATGTTTCCATTATCTCAACAAGTTGCTTACTATCGAAAAACATCCGAATGGATTTGCATCTGTAGTCGAGTAAAATTAAGTCAACCGAATTTCAAACTTCGCGGGAATGCCACTATGTCTCCGTTTTACTCAACTTCGGATAATCTTTCGTCAATATATATTCTCTCCGTGTATTACTGAACATTATGATTTTTTGTTGATGGATAATATATGCTTGGTTCAGGAGTATAATTTATTGTTAACTATCCTTGAAAATTTCAATACACTGTGCTGAATGAGAAAATTTTACCTCTTTTCCGTGAAAATTACTATGACCTTTTGAGGTGCAAAGTATCACCTCAAGAGCATTCGAGCATCTGGAGAAACAAGTAAAATTGTGCGTCAACTTTTTTCATGAATTATTTCAAAAATTCGAATTCCAAGTGGATAATATCCTAGTAGAAATAATTCTTGGCGTGTCAATGATGCAAAGATGCACTTGACTCTTGCCGAGAATGGCTTGCTTGCCCCTTGTTTTTGCCAGAGTAGGACCGAGAATGTTTTTTATCGGGATAATTACCAGGTGTGTAAGTATGAAACCGGAATTTTTGTACAGAAAAAACACGTTTATTGTAATGATATGATACAAAGTAACTTATTCAAAGTATTGTCCGTCGCTATCTATACATTTTGTCCATCTTCCTGGCAATTTGTGGATTCCGCGCCAAAAGGACTTTGGAAATCTTTGTCGGATATCAATACAATAACAAGACACCGCTGACGTGATGTATCGGTAACTGCATCGACATCTAGCGCTACCTATGGGCAAATTCCGGTTTCATACTCACACACCTGGTGAGTGCGTACTTGAGATTGGAATCTGAATATAAACTTTGGTTTCCTCAGGGATTGTAGATATTGGGAATCGAAATTATGGAGAATTTTTGATATCTTCAAATTATTCCTAGAAACTTTTATGATATATACTCTCAAAATCCTTTCATGATGACCAGAAATTAGTGGAAGACTGACACTTGTATTCAGAGTCGTATGCTGATCATGAATGTGATACATGCATATTACGCATTGAAATTTTTAGGTGAATGCACAATTTATCACAAAAGGTGGCACAACATTTGGCTCACTCCTACTGATGTTTGAATGCCCCATCTTGAGGGATGTATGTTGTTGAAGTTCAGATCGTTTATTGGAACGAATTCAGAATGGAATATGACCAAATCTGATTCAAAATTCATGACAATGTTCTAGATTCACTCCTTATCCAGCAGACACTAGTTATTCATGGTACAGGGAAAGTAAAGGCGTTTGATGTTTCAATTTATTTCCCAAGAGAACCAAAATCTCCAAACCTTCGTGGTACGTTCGCGTACATTCGTTGAGCGTTCTTTGAACGATGGAAGGTCCGGACGTTCATCAAATGTTTGTTCAATGTTGACTGAACGTTCTTGAAGAACGATCTTGTTCCCTTGAGGTTTGTATTTGATCATACATTCCTGTCAATAAACGATTTACACTCCAAGGACATAAGGAATGTGAGTATCTCAAGTAGCACAAGAACTTTCCTGATGGAAAAGCCGAATACGTGCTGATAGATTCTGATAGATTTCTGCACAAAAGTCCATCAAAACCTCATAGGGAATTTTGATTTTAGACGTCTTTGGGAAATTTTCCACAACATCGTAGAAAAGCGAATCTCCTTGAACCAAAGCGACCAAAAATTGTGCACTGAGAGAAATGAAATTGGTTGATTCTACCAAAGGGACCCAACTACATTTTTATAGTCATGGTTACTGGAAAAATGGTTGCGGTTACCAAAAAAAAGGTTGTGGTTACCAAAAATGGTAATGGTGACTAAAAAATGGTTAAAATTACTGAAAGACATAGTTGGGTGTACTTTGTACTATTTTTCTTGAGTAACAGTGACTAATACTTTCAGTGTGGTTACATTTCAGTGAAAAAATTTGATTTCGGTAACTTAATGGTTGTTTAAGACATTTGTTTGAACAAACAGTAACCAAAATTCAACCAAGTTCAATTTTGGTGATTTTCTGTTATTTCAAGGTAATTTTTTGGGATTTTCACCTCAAAAATACCAAAAAGACTCCAAAAAAGACCACATTCTGTGGTGAGCTTTGGGTGGCAAATTGATCACAAATCGGTCATTTTATCTTAAAAAAAACCCATAAAACAATCAGGTCCTGATGAAGTTTTTATCAAACCAAAAAATAACCAAAAGTTAACCACAAAAATTGGTCACTTTGAAATCACTAGAGATGGTTCATAAAGTCTGATAAAAACCAATTTTTTATTCATCAACTCTCATAACGGTATCGAAAAATCTTCAAAATCCAACAAATGTTTATATAAAATTTCACAGATATATTCTACGTATCAGTTTTCATGAGATATTTTCCATAGGGTTCTCAAATATGCCATGATTATTTTGAGAAAATGAACAAAATGTGCGAATGAGTCTATTTTCAACAAATTCGTTGACGTATTCTATGAAAGTTTGTAGCAAATCGAAGCATCCTCATCCGGTGATTGTCAGCATGTTCTTTGATTTCCTTAATCACATCCTTGGCATTTCTAACCTCTTCTGTTAGAACGTATTTTATCTTTTCTATAGAGAAGAACAACATTCTACCTAGTTGAGACCGTCTATAGGATTTAATGATGAAATGTGAAATAATTTATGAAGTGATTATAATCGCTTCTTTGTTTGTTAGTGGACACGTACAAATTGGTTCAACTGAGGAGTGTGTGAATATATACCATCGTCTGTCATTTCAAACCTCAAATTCTGACTTCTTCAACTATCTTCACATGTCAACCATATTATGTTCAAAAACTATATTATTGTGATAATTTTTGGATACGTCATTCATGGATATCTGTGAAGAGAATTATGTAGATACTTATACGCTGTTATCATTTTTCACATAGTTTTGATATTCACGCAAACATCCAAATCATATCCAAATGATTGGTTAGACTCACATGGGAAATCTCACATAAGAAACGATAGCATCATCCTATCATTTTCAATGCGGTTTCTGAATCGTGAATTCCTGACTTCCCTGAATTATGATGATAAGAGATTATTCTGCCATACAAGTTGAAGAGACACTTAAGTTTGTCCAGCCTCGAACGGAGATAATCGACGAAAACGATTCTCTTACAAATGGGTATTGAAATATATCATTTCAATAAATGTTGAGACATTCTTAACGTAAAATGAGCATTCTCTTTCAAATTCCGTGGAAAAATTCCAACTTTTTTGTTATTGGCACTCAGTAAAACGGCATGCGTTTCTTAATTCAGATCAATACAAGAGAAAAAACACTTGAGCCGACACAAGGGTATTTTACTTCTGAAAACTTATGTTCCGATTATATCAACTTCTTGTATTCAAGGCTGATCCTCGACACTTTCACAAATCAAAAAAAACCTAAGTCGACTTAGGTTCGCTCACAGTTGTGAATTGATGATGAATGAGCGTTTTCTCACGCCAAATACAACTGTTTCAAGACTTAGGTCTTTTTCATCAGGGATGAACGAATTTCCGTCGCATAAAACTTGCAATAACACGGAAACTATTCATATTCCCTAATTTTCATTCCGACAGATAGATTCAGAGTTCTCTTCCAAATCGATTGATATCAGAATCTCATTCTCGTCAAAAAAGTGACTTCGGTGTGTTTTTAACTTTTTCGGCAGTATTCATATATGTTTCAAAAATCTACACCCAAAAAATATAATCTGGAAATGAAAAGAGGAATCCCTTTTAGTCAGAGAAAATATTTCACTTTTATTTGGTCACATGACAAAACGTAAAAAACCACTTGATGATTTCTCCTTCTTTTCTGGATTTTTATTATGTTTGCAGTTGAACGATCATTCGAAATAAATCCATCTGAATTAGGGGCAGACTGGCCGTGTGGGAGATGTGAACAATTCCACAAGGACCGGTCATATTTTCATATTTTGGGCCGTTCCTCCTGATGCTGTTTTTTTTTATCAACTGTAACGCAAGAAGAAGGTTTTTTTTACTTATCAGGGGCTGCTTTCCATTTTTCCCACGTCAAAATTTTGGAGTAGGTCCGCCCTCGATCTAGATAGCTAAGGATGAAATAAAGAATCCAATATGGAATTTGTGAGAAACCGTGATTGGGAACATTTGTTATCATAGAAATAACAATTATTCAAAAACGGGCCTTGTTACATTTTATGATGTGACCGACGATATTAAAGGAGAAGTTGCATCGAAATAAGAGGGATACTTCAATTTGATTATTAATTTTTGTTCGGTGTGACTTCAGATATCTTTTAGTTTTAGATTATAAAAAATGTTGCGACGAATAAATGATTGTTTGGAAATGTATGGAGTAGGGTGGAGTGAAAAACAAAAAAGTCTCTGA